>CM047813.1:51078763-51480786 GCA_026214975.1 Gentiana macrophylla
AAATGTGAAATGTACTATCATGGTTTCATTTGTGGATGCACATTTGATTACAAAATCAATAAATGTGCTATTGATTTTGACATATTGCAGATCGCCTATCCCGAGGGTTTACCATTTAAGTGATTAACTATTACAATTCAAACTCTCTTGGATTTTGAATTGGTAGATCGTATCCTTTTCCAAACATCCTAAATAAGACTTAAACAAAGTCGCTTTGGGGAGAAGTTTATCACTATGGTTCAAATATTTCTCTCAAATGACTCAAAGACCAAAGATTTTGGTGCTTGAAATATTGAATCGAAATCCAAGATGATTGGACACAAGTTTGAGCCACTAGAACGTTATATTCCTTAAGAAATAAGCAAGCAAGATATTCAAAGCTCCAAGAATATTATTATTCACTTGAATTCCAACAACCAAGAAGTTAGACAAATTGATAACGGAGATCGCAAACTCTGCTTTTTGATCTATGGGAAATACATCTTCTCCAAAATTCTTGATAAGCAACAAACATGCCTTCCGTAATCAGATATACAAATTCTATATGGAAGACCCAAGCAACATTATAAGGAACATGTTATACTTTCCTATTGAGACTGAAACTGGATATTTGGATATAGTCTACTGGTACAAACACATTGATATCATGGCTCCGCATGGGGAGATTGATTACTTTCCTAAGGAGAGAAAACCGGGAAGACTTCCTTTATCTTCACTATCCACTGAAGATCTATTCTTACAACTGTAAAAGCCTTTTCTACTAAGCGAGCTACGACTGATGACAAGTAATAGGTACATGGGGCCCATAGTTCCAACTTTAAGTGCCTTTTTTACTATTTATGCATTATTAAAGTAAGATTGTCTTACTATTCATGCTTGACTATTTGGCAAAAGTAAGATTCTCTTACTATTTATGCTTTCCTTTATTGGAACTTAAATTGCCTATATTAGGACAAGCTTGGTTCCATTTTAGAGGAGGCAAAAGGAGGAGAAAACAAAGAGAGAAAATTTTCTTTGAAGCAAAACCTCCAACTCTTTCCAATTTCCAATTTCTTCTTTGATTACTATAATTCTTGTAATGTTCTGATTGATCTTTCTTCTATACTATAAAGAAGTTAGATTCACCTTGAACTTGATCTTTATGTTTGAAGTTAAGTCCAACTTGACTTGTTTGAAGTTTGGTTCCCCCTGAACTTGTATAACAACTCCGTGAGCGGTGTTTTCCGGTAACCGTAGTCAAAGTTTCGTGATCTAGTATTCTTCTATAAAGGTAGCTTCTTTACCTAATTACTATCATCTAATACACATGTGGCTGCGATTATAGCACCACATTTTCTTTTATTTTTTGTTTGCCGGACATCTTTCATAAAGGGATACTATTCCGACATATGAATGCTTGATTCCGTCAATGTACTACTTATCGCTCCGTGAGATCCGTGGGTGACTCTTTCAACAAGATCGGGGTAATCACGATCGCTTAATGATGTTCCATCCAACCGTCCTTAATTCAGTTGTTACTTTTATTGTTATTTTTTTTTACTTTTATTTTTATTTTATGCTTATATAACTAATCCATCGAGTTATCTTCTTCGCTTGTGATTATAGTATATTATTACTATTATATTATATATATATATATATATATATATATATATATATATATATATATATATATATATATATATATATATATATATATATATATATATGTTCTACTTATATATATATGCTTTACTTATAGTATATAATAATTAAAAGAAATAAAAAAACAAGTTCGGTATTTACCACAAATTTACTATTTATATATATATATACTATATATTTTATATTTATATTTATATTTACTATTTCGTTGAGTTATCTTCCCAATGGGATCATAACTTGGTCATCTTCTAGTTTATTATTTATGTTCTTACTTTATTTTTAATTTTTGCACTTATTGATTGTATCTTTATATATCTCTCTATATCCGTATCCTTCCTTGTTCCGTTGTCCCCTTGCTCGATCATTGCGCCTTTCAAAATTTATAGTTTTGTTTCCAATATTAAAATAAATGTAGTGATCTCCGATCGTGTATGGTGTTATTAAGCGCAAGAAATGGTGTTCCTAATATTACTTTGTGATTCATATTTTTGACAAGGACTAATGATGTTTTTAACAAAACCCTTCCTTTGATATTAATGCCTCAACCTTGGAATCGATTCAACCTTGTGAATGCATCTTGGATTACAAAATCTGCAAGTGCGCTGTGGATTTTGATCTATTCCATTCATATTTCCACATGGATTCTCGCTCAATGTAAGGGTAATAACCATTCAAACTCTACTAGATTTGGGTTTAGTAGACTGATCCTATTCAAAATTAATGGACCCTCATCAACCAAAGTTCATTAGAGAGAAATTCATCACCATTGTCAAAGAATTTCAAAACTCGGTATAATCATCATGCCATTAAATCATGGACCATTGCAATTATTGAATAAAAATTTCCGCATGGATTGACAAACAACTTGAGCCAAAGAAACATGTTGTATTTCTCTGTAGCTTAGCAAAGTGAATCCTACATTTAAAGGGAAGATAGAGAACAATTTTATCTCTCGGATAGCCACAAATCAAGAAGAGATCGATCAAAAATTGAAGATCCAAACTGTATCTTTGACTTACGGGAAGGGTTGCAACTTCGTAACTCTCGCTCCAACAATAAGCTAGTCTACCCGGAGCAAGATTTAAAATATTTATATGTAATATCTAAGAAGCCCTATCAGAATATCTTTTATTTACCCGGTGTTGCCAATGCCAAGTTCAGAGAACTAGTGCTATGGTATAAATTTGAAGGACATGGATCAGCAAACGTAAGGATTGTGATAAAAGGTCTATGCTTTGAAGAGTGATGTCATGCCTGCAAAACAATAAAAATGTTTACTCATGTATTATATAATATTTGAATAGTTGTACAGCTTAGCCAAGATGCCTGTAAATACAAGGCATTGGCTTCCTAAAATGAAGGAGGCAAAAAAAGAGACAGAAAACAAAGAAAGAAAATTTTCTTTGAAGCAAAATCTCCAACTCTTTTCATATTTCCAAATTTTCTGCCTTTCATTACTAAAATTCTTGTAATGTTCTTGATTGATCTTTCTTTTATACTATAAAGAAGTTAGATTCAACTTGAACTTGATCTTTAAGTTTGAAGATAAGTCCAACTTGGGCTTGTTTGAAGTTTGGTTCTACTCGAACTTGTATAACGACTCGTGAGAGATGTTTTCCGGTAACCGTAGTCAAAGTTTCGATCTACTATTCTTCTATAAAGTTAGTTTCTTTACCTAATTACTAACATCGAATACACATGTGGCTGCGATTATAGCACCACCTTTCTTTTATTTTCTGCTTGCCGGACATCTTTCATAAGTGGATACTATTCCGACATATGAACAGCTTGTTTCCGCCAACAGACTACTTCATCGCTCCGTGAGGTCTCAGTGGTGACTCTTTCAACAAGATTGGGGTTCTCACGATCTTTTAATACCGCTCCGCCCAACTGGTCCTTAATCCGGTTGTTACTTCTATTGTTATTTTATTTTTACTTTTATTTTTATTTTATGTTTACATAACTAATCAACTGAGTTATCTTCTCAGCTTTGATAATAGCATATTATTAATATTATATATATATATATGCACTACTTATAGTATATAATTAAAAACAAAAAAAAACAAGTTATGTATTTACCGACATATATATATATATATATATATATATATATATATATATATATATATATATATATATATATATATATATACTATATATTTATGTTTATATTTATATTTACTATTCCGTAGGGTTATCTTCCCAAATGGATCATAACCGTTATCTTCCAGCTTAATTATTAATGTTATTACTTTCTTTTGATTTTTGCACTTATTAATTGTATCTTATATATCTCTCTATATCCATATTATTCCTCGTCCTGCTCCCCTTGCTCAATCACTGCGGCCTTTCAAAATTTATAGTTTGTTTCAATATTAAAATAAACAGAGTGATCTCCGATCGTGTATGGTGTTATTAGTGAAATAAATGGTGTTCCTAAAATTACTTTGTGATTCATATTTTTGACAAGGACAAATATGTTTTTAACAAAACCCATCCTTAGATATTAATGCCTCAACCTTGGAATCGATTTGTATTTTAGAATTATTAGCAGTAGATAATTGATCAATGTTCTTTTGTCATGAATTTTCGGTACTAGATCTCGTTGTATGCAATTAAGATCCGCCCTCAGTATCAAATAACGCATCTGCTTTCGATATGGAAATCTTTAGAGAAATATATTTTAATTTCATTAAATATTTTTTGATGTAATTTCTTTAAGTATGAACAAGAAGTTTTCTCAAATTTTTTCAATTTCGTAATCGTATTCTTATCGATAGATTGCTATTATCATTATTCAAGAAAAGAATATCTTTTATATCTTCAATCTGTTGTTTTCTATAATCCCATGAATCTTTTAATTTAGCTTTAATTTCCATTATATGTTCTGGAGTTCATTGAGTGTAATATCATTTTTGGGTTTTGACTTAAGAATGCCTGTTAAGTCGTAAGGTTTTGTTGGACTGATAGATAAGCTATTGTCATTTTTTCCTATGGAATTTAAGATTTTTTCAAGGTAGATTTGTAGAAGGTTAGGATCACTTATATTTCTTAAAACTTCAATTTGGAATTCCTGGTCCTTGGTAAGAACATTAATGTGTTCTCCAGAGTTAGAGGCATAAGGACTTGCATTATCATGTTGACGTATTTATTCATTATCTGAGGAAGAATCCGCCTCGCATAAGTCATTGAGTAGCACTGATAACTTATTTGCTACCTCGCCCTCTATCTTTAACTCCTGGTAGTTTTCTATTAAGCCTAGAATAGTTTGCAAGTAAGTCCTTTTTTTTATGACATTTATAACATTCAATATCTTTATACCATGGTTTGGTATCTTGTCTCCGATTTGTATCTTGGTATCTCTCGGTGGTAATCCTCTTTAGGCTTTTGAGGCTTCCTTCGGTATTTTTTTTTGTCTTTGAAACGCTTTTGATTGATTATTTCTATATATATATATATATATATATATATATATATATATATATATATATATATATATATATATATATATATATATATATATATGTTTGCAAACTACAAGGTTTTGGGACTCTCCCGGCCTCCTCCCAAAATACACGAGTCCTCAATGTATTTCCCTCACCTCCTTAAAATATTAATTTAGAAAACTCATTGTGGGAAAACAAGATGTTAGAGAAAAAATGTGAGACTCAGTACATTGGAATGTCTAACAAAATAAGATGATATAACTCCAAAGAAAGTGGAAAGCTAGGAGATGCAGCTTGAAGTAAAACAAGAGAATGAATCAAATATTTTAGATATATGCAAAAAAAAAAAAAAAAAAAAAAAAAAAAAAACAAACAAACAACAACAAACATGACATACAAATTTATGTAGATCTAAGGCATTAGAAAAGCTTGTTGCATCATCATTCACCTGGCAAGAAACCAAAACCACCCCACAACAAACATGACATACAAGAAAAGAGTGAAAACTAAGAAGATATTTAATAATTAAAATTTATACATTTTAATTGTATTTAAAAAGTAATTGAAAATTTATTGATACATTTTAGAATTATGTTTTCTTAATTTATTCATTCTACATAATAATATACACTATTGGAAATCGGATCCGTGACCTATGTTCATTACATTTCTGAGAATTAGTGTTCAATTCTCATCTTTTCCTCTCATATAATAAAAAATCCCCTTTACATTCCTCCATTTAAAAAATATTATAATAATGATAATAACAACAACAACAACAACATAAACTATACTATAAGTTTCTGAAAAAGATAAATCAAAAGTTGATACTTCATTTCATATCATTATTTATATATATATATATATATATATATATATATATATATATATATATATATATATATATATATATATATATACACACCTGAAAATTAGTATTTTTCGTGATATAATTTATTGATGAATATATATAATCTTCTAGTTTAACCAATAACCCAACGGTAATGAACCAGCCGCCTGATGACTCATGTATTTGCCGGATCAATGATTGACCGAGTATGATAAGAAGTTTTTTCTTCATTCCTAATTACCTAATATTTTTTTTTAATGTTTTTGTAGTTATCTCTTTGTTGTTGCAGATATAAGTTATATGTATCATTAATGATTGGTGATCAAGCAGTTTTGTACACTTATATTAGGCTTTTTCTGATGGATAAATTTTATAATATAATCTGCAGAAAGATTATATCAATTGGAATATATTACAAAATATTTATTTCTAACATTTTAGATAATTTATAAAAATATATAATCAAAGAGAAAGATAAAATAAAGACTGTAAGATGTCACTGATACAAGAATTCTACTACCAACATGTGCGGAGCTAGTATTTGGCAAAGGGAACATATGCGGCATATGCCCCTCAATTTTTTTTTGAAATTACTAAAATACCTTTGCTTATAATTGATATTGAATTACGTTTGTTAATTAGTAAAAGTTTGTACGATTATTCACAATGTTCAGCCGTAGCTCAATTGCGAAACGTATTTTGTCTGTTGTTGAATGTCCTTGTGTATTTTGTCTGTTGTTGAATATCCCTGGTTCGAACCCCGTGTACAACAACATTTTTCCAATTTTTTTAAGAGCGTTTTGTTCATACATATATATATATATATATATATGGACAACAACATTCCTATATACATTCCTATTTGTACACACACACACACACAGATATATATATATATATATATATATATATATATATATATATATATGTATGGGCCGTGTCCATGGTGGACTTTTTCACCGTGTCATTCAAGTTAGAGATAATCCGTATATTATCCTCGATTTTGTGAGATAATCGAGATATTCTAATACCTGCGGTGTAAACGATGAGGATCGAGCCTCATAGGATTCTTACCATAATTATCGTATTATTTATTTTACTCCCTAGCCGACTCAAGCGCGTAGATGCTAAGGTCAATTTAACCGAGCGCGTAAGTATATCATGTCCCCGCCTCGATCAACTCATGGTGGATCGGGGGCAAATGAGCACTTTCCTTAAAAGGGATTAATTGGCCCCTTAGACTATGATGGTGCTCATGTCCCTTATGCTAAGGTATTAGGTCCATTCTGCTATTATTTTGGTGTTATGAGCTTGGCACGTGAAGTGGTGAAATCCGTATCATCATAAGCCCCCCGCATCCTCGCCAGTGCTCCTTTGAGGTCAGTCGGATCTCGAATTAAGTGTTCTGTTTTTCCTGGCTTGCCCGTCTCGGTCATGAAAGAGCTCGGTCCCACCTTTAACAGAGTTGATCGAGTCAACTATGCCAGTGTCACGCCTCATAACTTATGCCATAATGTTTTTGGAATACGAGGCGCTTTCCGCCAACTACAAGGAACAATTTTCAATGCGACTATGGCCTATTGCCCCATGTCATGTCAACTGCTTTGACATGACATGAAGCATCATTTCATCGAGCAATTTTCAGCATAAGTCTTCATTACCACTTTCTCCATTTAAATTTTGCTTTATTTTTATTTTCTTTCGACGACGGTGGCTGTGAGCTTCGACTTTACATGTGTTTTTATGGAAGAATCCATGGAAATGAGATTGGTCTTGAGGTAGAGGGTTCTCCAACCAATTTAGCCGGTGCTTCCTCTCATCGTTACTCGAGACGCCTGACCAAGACTCACCTACGGATCCAAGCATGTACTGATGCCTTATGTGTAGCTTTGGGAGAGCCTCTGTTTGTCCGAACACAAACCCAGACTACAGATGCTAGAATATAACATAAACTAGTGGATTTATACTCTCACGCTTCTTGTAAATCCTCGGCCTATGCTTGTCTTCCTCTCAGAGGGATTCGGCGCCATCTACGAGGTCCAGCTTAGCGGTGGATTACGACTACCCCGTGCCCTCGATTTATGGACGTGTTAAGATACTACATGATTGTTGCTCGCGACAATTAACTCCTAACGGTGTCGGGCGTATCATTGGGTTCTTCATCATGCGCGGATGGCGATCGCTCTCTTAATAGTTCCTCTACCTCAAGCTTTCATCATATCACGTGCCGATGGCGATCAGACACCGCCCCACGCCGTCCCAAAGACTCAAGCTTATATTGTTGATGGTATTTCACCGCCAATAACCGAAAAACTCCGATTCTTCTTCATCGTGTGAGAATCGGCTGAATTAAGCCGATGGTTAACGGCTACTTTACATGTAGATGTTGCACTCGATACGGGGATTCTATCTACGTGCATACAATCCTTAATGGAAACTTTTTTATTCCATATAAGGAGTTGTCTTTGAGATTATCAATGCATCTCGGTTGTATGGTGTCGGGTCGATCCTCGTGAGCATTTAAATGCCACGAGCACGCTTCGTAGAAATAATTCCATTGCCCTTTATACTTTCATTGTTTCTTTTGATTTCTACAATTTGACATCTTTTATGTTTCTTTTGAAGTGATTGCACTCATCAGATCCGCTAAGCGCTACCGGAAGGGAGCGGTCAGTATGAGCATTTATACCGAAGGATGCATTCGACGAGCACCTTATTTCTTGACCTACGGGTATAACCAATAATGTTGTACCCATCGCTGTTGTCATGACCATGTTACGGCCGGATCTCCGTAAGGCGAATACTCCCATTGCTTCTCGCCTCCGAGGGTGGATATCATAGTTCCTACCATTGAAATCTCGGATGAAGACGCTTGAAAAGAGGATGAGGGTACACCTCTTATCGTGAGGAGCCGATATGAGACCGGTGATCTCAGAAGAAAGATGAGCAAAACGAGGCCTCTTTGGGCCTGTCTCCGAGCTAACCAAATCGAATGAAGAAGTTTGATGAGGTGACAATGTCAAGGATGAGGAAGAGTTAGAACTCGATCCTTTATTGGAAATGACAAATGAGTAATTTGCCAACGAGGTATCGTAACAATTGAATACGTAAGTGTCCTTGGCACTCTACTTAGCTTTATCATTCGGATTTATATCTAAAGTTGTTCCTGCCTCATGGGTCTCATATTGTAGAGGAGACCTACAAGCGAAATATGCCGCAAGGCCATGTATATAGAACTTAGGGAAGAGGATCTTTGAATCGGAGCAGGGTCACCGAAAGGTGAGCAGCTCAGGAAAAGTTTCCAGGATGCCATTCAGGAGAATGGATCTCTCAAAAGGAAACTTCATGCTCAAGAGGTTGAGATGCACAAACTGGGAACTACTTATAAGGATTCTCTCGAGACCATGAGAAGAGAGCACGAGGCTGAGACGTCTGAATTGGAGCAGAATATTACCAGACTTTGAGAAGAGAAAGATGCCTTAGCAGCTGAGCTAGCAACCACTCCTGCTCGGGTGCTCATAGATTACTAGGCCTCTCCTAACTTCTGACAAGCCTTGAACCTATTGCTTGCCCCTGCTATCTTTGAAATTTACTCCATAGGAATCAATGAGGCCTTGGCCCTATTTCCCGATTTGGACACCATGAGACTTCCTCATACCAACCTATATAGTCTGGTATGGACAAGGTTTATAATGATCATGTGGCAGACTTTCAAAAAGGGGTGGACATTGTTGCTCGGGTCGAGTGTCAACAGGTTTCCCATCGAGGTCTAATGAGCAAATTAGGTCAAGCACGGATACGACGCCATGGCAATGTTCGAATCATAGGTCTTAATTTGTATACTTTTTATTTTTAGAAGTATCAAAAATTGTAAATTGAAAAATGTCTATGAATAATATAAGTTTTTGTCAATATTTTTGTTCTCGCAAGTTTTTCAAGTACTTACTTGGATGTACATCTTAAATCTTTTGATTTTGATTTGCATGCCTTGTGCCTCCCTCCAAAGATGACTTTCAATAACTCGTATTTCTTGAATAGCATACTTGACTCATGCTCTCTATCCGCTTCCCTATTATGGCCTCTATTTTTTATAGAATCGAAGATTCACACTGTGTCCGACCTACGGAACTCTGCAGGTCCATACTGCGGAATAGATATAATAACACTAGTCCGACATACGGAACTCAATGGGTCCCTCCTACGGGCTAGGATACAATTACACTAGTCCGACTTTATGAACTCAATGAGTCCGCCTCCGCGACTGGATACAATTACATTGGTCCGACTTACGTAACTCGGCTGGTCCGTCCCCGCGGACTAGATTCACTACAATGGTCCGACTGTGGAACTCGGCCGCTGGTCCGCCCCATGGACTAGATACAATTACACTTGTCCGACCAAGGAACACAAAGAGTCCGTCCTATAGACTAGATACAATTGTTGGATATAAAGAAACCCGATTCTCGATCTCGATCCATAATTGTATCGCCGATCTCGATTCACAAAGACCGATCGAGACACTCGATCATACACAATGAAGCTATGAATTAAAATTGCTTTTCGATTTTACTACGATATGATTTGCATAATAAATTAATCTATCTACAAGAAAGTCAAGATTTACCCTATAAAAGGAGGAGCCGCAATCGACAAAAGAGAAGCCGCAGTCTTCTGGATTATATCTCCAAGCGATGACTGGTGGACGTCGATCCTCGTAGTAAAACCTCATCGAATATGCTCAAGAAAAACCCTAGGTTTTTCTTCTCCTAATGGCCATAACATGGAACTAAATTTTCATTTCTTTTAGATGACCATGGCGCCAATTTTTGATGTAGTATTGTGTTGGATGAACTCTCTTTATATAGGAAATTAACTAGTCAAGAGAGAGTTATCCTTTTCACAATACAATTACCCTTTTCCATAAGAAAAAGATATTTGCCATAAAATAAGAGATAATTCTCATAAAAACAATCTCTTAATTTTTTCCATTAATTATCTAATAAATAAATAATTAATTAATTAATTACACATGTGACATAATATAGGAAAATTTCTTTTTCGAATTTCCTCAACATGTGTGGCGCCACTTTGCCATTATAATTAATAGAAAATGTCTTTTCTATTTTACATATTATTTTCCAAATAAATAATATTCGTATATTCATTAAATAAACCAAATATTTAATTTATTCTCAAGGTTCCACAAAACGAGAAAACACTCGCGTGTTAGGATCCAACCGGGACTATGGGAATACAACCAGTAGCTACAATAAATTGAATAAACTATTCATCAAACATAACATTTCTACACAACTTATTAATTCCTGCATTATGCCACCATATATCCAAATCGAACTCAATCGATTATAGATTAGCTTATTCTCAAAGCGTCGAGACAATAAGTGTCAATTGATATAATCAGTACATACAGACTAACCCTCCATAGACTATCTGTAATGGAGCAGGATTATTTCCTAAACCTTCTTCACTACATTTCATCCTTATATACCATTAACCCACTAGTGATCAATTAGTTCATAAGAAATATGAACTCGCCAATTAATCAGCTTTAGGATCAACAAATAAGGATTGTCTTTCTACTTCTGCGGGAAGGAATGAATTCCATATCCGTGAGACACACACTTCTCACTCATCCTAGAATATTGCCAACATGAAAGTGATTCGAACTGCGCCTTAGCAATCCTTAAGGAACACATCAAATGTAATATTCCGATTTTCGAAAAGTATGTGACGTGTCATTTTATGTAAATGAAATATTATTATTTCTTGTCTTTTTTGAAGTTAAGTATTTAATAGAGTATATATATATATATATATATATATATATATATATATATATATATATATATTTAAGGGATTATTCTGATTTTGGTAATTAAAGGACAATTAAGGAAAAAGGGAATTATGAAAAATTGGTATTTAAGGAAAATCAATACACATTAATCCCATAACCTAAACACAATTCAGAAATTTAGTTTGCATGCTCCTACTCGTGGCTTTGAGGAGAGAAATAGGGCTTGGATAGTTTTCGCAATAATCTGAAGCGGTTCTTGATCGCTGATCGACGGTAGAATTGGAATCGCCGTGAGGAGAGCTCCATTTGGATTTCACCTTGTTGGAAGGGCTGCACTGAGGTCGCTTGGATCTGCTTTTGGACAAAGAATTAGGTAAGAGGCTCTTCCTATGATCTCAATTATCATTTATAGGGTTTAGATCATAATTTAAGATGTTTCAATGTTGGAAAGATGCGTTTTTTTGTTGATCAAAGGATCATAGATGCTATGGTTGATTAGATATGTTTCCTATGTTTTACTCGATTAATTCGATGTTAATTAGGTTAGAATCGGTTCATAAATCTAATTTTGACGATTTTAGCGCTTATGAAAAAACCTGTGAAGACGGGCGTCCGAGACCCTAAAGAGCCCAGACGGGCGCTTGCACTGGGCGACGGGCGTTTGCAATTATGCACGGGCGCCTGAGGTGAGATTTTTATTCGTGATGTAGCAATTTTTGTCGACGGGCATTTGGGGTTTAGTGGACGGGCGCCTCATATGCACGGCGCCCATGGGAGGTCAAACGCGGCCTGGCCTGCTTTTGCCTTGTTTTTATAGTTTTATCATTCTAGTTTGGTTTTCGGTTTTATAATCACACTATTATTGTTTTCAACCCTTAGTTATGACATGATATCATTGGTTAACATAAACAAGCCTGAATTGAGCTTCGATTCGCTCAGCTTAAAACACCGAATGTACTTCTTAAAGCGGAGTTGAAGTTCGATCCGCTTGGGGCATGATAGGTTTGTGCTTTGATGAATTAGCATTCATCACCGCCTGTAATTGCTAGGTCTTGTTAATGTCTAGTGGTCTAGGAAGAGATTAGTTAATGTGAGGGAGATTAATTGAAAACACTTAGGTGGCTAGTTAATCACCCTAATAAATACGCATTTTGACTAGTAAAAGATTAAACAACATGTCTCGCTTGGATAGGCACCACCTATATCGCGATGTATGCCTACCTCTGAAGGTGGAAGAACTCCGTGAGGTCAACAAAACCCTGGCACGGAGGGACTCACGAGATGTGCGTGATCATCGGAGTCTACCTATTCTATACTCCGTGGATATTGGTAAGGCCTTGAGTGTGGTTGTAACATAGATGAGTTAAGTAGAAACGCTTAGTCAATTCATGTTGATGGACATGGAGTGAACCCTAGATTGAGTCGGTCACACATACTCAATTAAACTTTTAATTATCTTTACTTTATAAATTATAATTGTTGTCGTAGCTTCTTTTCTTATTAAGTACGCTGTACTTACCTCAAATGCATGTTTTCTATGTGTTTGGGGTGAGAAGATGAACAGTTGATATTGTTTATGAGGAGGAGTTCGATGATGACGCTTGAAGACGCCTCATTGAAGAATTTACATTTATTCATGATTAGATTGTTTTAGACTTTTGGTCTTTCGAGACTTGTAGCACCGCTACATTTCTTTTGAGGATACCGTACTTTTCTTTTGGATTCATTTTTTTCCTTGAATGTAATAAGATACATTTCCACCTTTAGATGTTGTTTCTATTCTTGGATGTTTGGAAATTTTATACCCGAGTCTTTTGCTTCTGTTTGCTTGTTTTTGATACGACGTAGTAGAGTCTTATGTATGAAATGAATTTACTTTTATTTTGTACGTGTCTAACGCTCTTTTCCGTATAAGGACTCGTGTCCGGGAATGGGGCTATATAGCTTGGTATCGTAGAGAAGCGCCTTTTAGGATTCCGCTTTTAAGATAAGTTTTCTAGACCTTTAGTAACGCTCGGTTTTCTTTGATCATCGTGATGGTGTTCATGAGAATTGAGCAGTGTGAGACTTTCGTGAGTTCGACGGGAAAGTCCAACACCGTCGTAGGAGGCGGTGTTGTGGCGCGATTCCACCACCCCAAATGGAGTTTATCACTACCACCTCGCATCGCGACACCCACCCCAAGGTCTCAAAGGTTTTGTCACCGAGACCTCATCCGAGCAACCCCCACGATGGCACTTGGGAAGTTCACCTCGCCTCTCATTGGTGTTTATATTCCAATAGATTTGTACCGCCACCGGTAAGCTACCACCCACATCAAGAAACCGCTTATCCTCCACCGCTTAGCGCTTACCCTCCACCAAATGAGCCACCCTCACCATTGGTGTTTCACCAACAACCGCAGACTGCCTCACCCACCTCTCTGCAGTCATACCCCGACCTACCGTACCACTTTCACCGCTGCTTTCACCATCAAAGATGGTTTTGGTTATCCAACCTTGGTCTCTAGCAACCTCACCAACTCTCAAAGAACATCGAATTACCACCAAGGATACTACCTTTTTCACCTGAACCTCAAGTAAATCCCACTTACCTCAAAGAATGATAGCATCAAAGCAGTTAGTACATTTTGGCTATCCTCCGGTTTACCCACCCGTGAGACCAACATTTGAGCAAGCACCAGCTGTGGATTGGTATACAAGATTGAGAAGGAACCGGGTTGAGAATTTCTATGGAAATGTTGAACATTCAAAGGCCGAGGAATGGATAAGGAGCTTCGAGAAGGCATGCAGGAACATTCATGTTCCTGGAACAGAGATGGCACAGTTAGCAGTTAGTTTTCTTTTGGGTGCAGCTGAGGCATGGATAGATGCGATTCAAAGCAGTAATGGAAAAGTAACAGACTGGGAAGCTTTCAAAGCTATGTTCTTCAACGAGTACTTCCCGCAACAAAGGTGCGGATAAGGCAAGTCAGTTTTTGAAACTCAAGCAGAGTAATCATTTGACGGTATCTCAATATACCAATAGGTTTAACGAGTTGGGACAGTTCTATCCCGAGCTGATGAAAGTGGAAGAGAGAAAAATGGCCCTTTACATGGAAGGATTGGCTTAGAGATTCAATCTGCATGTTGGGATTTACAAAGAAGGAACATGGTGGAATTATCAACAAAGCCTTGAGGTTGAGACCTTCGCAGTTAAGGCCACGAGAGTCATTGGAAACAAGCGGAACTTTGGGACTAGTCGTGAAATTACCGAGGAGCACCGCAATGTAACGTCAAGAAGACAACAGCCCCACGGCACTAAGGCCCCAAACAAAGGCACCCTCGTGTCCTAAGTGCAATGTAAATCATTCGGGAGTGCAAGCAAAATACTAATGGTTGCTACGCTTGTGGAGAGCCAGGGCACTTTTCTAGTATGTGTCCAAACAGAGGAAACAAGGGGCAAGTCGGGCCAGGAAATGGTAGAAGCGCCCAAGCCGACTACCCAAGTTTTTGCAAATTGAGGCTGTGGACGCAGCACTCAGAGGACAACGTTATCTCAGTACCTCGTTGTTATTTTATTTTATTAAGATATTTGTATAGCACGTTTATTCATGCTGTAACTTTATTTAAATGAATGAACATACATCCTAGGTACGATAATGTTAGATAAGCTAGTGGTCAGAGCTTTGTTCGATACGGGAGCGTCTAACACTTTTGTGTCGACCAAGGTAGCTAAGAAGTTGAGTTTACCTTCAGAACCTTTGAGAAACACTTTGGAAATAACTACACCGTTAAGGAAGGTAACAAAGGTAACTTGGATGATACCTCAAGTGGATGTTCGAGTTGGACCTTATCGATGCAAGAGTGATTTCACTGTTTTAGACTTTTCAGATTTTGATGTAATCCTTGGGATAGATTGGCTATCCGAGAATTTTGTTCATCTAGATTTCCGAGAGAAGGAAGTGACTTTTAAGATACCCAGGAAATCAGACAAGACTTATCAGGGTAATGTGTACAAGCCGAGTAAGAAGTTTACATCCGATAATTTCAAATGGTCAAGGCAATTAGAGCTTGTCAGAAGGGTTGTGAAGGCTACTTGTTGTATGCAGTGGATGTGGAACAAGTGAAGCCAAAAATTGAAGAAACTACGGTAGTGAGAGAATACCCTGAGGTATTTCCGGAAGAGTTACCGGGAAACATGCCGGATAGGGAAATAGAATTTGAGATCAAGTTGATACCGGGAGCGGCACCAGTTGCTAAGGCACCCTATAGAATGGCACCGGCTGAATTAAAGGAGTTGAAGGCTCAACTTAAGGATATGCTTGAGAGGAACATAATTCAGCCTAGTACTTCGCTTTGGGAGAGCCTGCTTTGTTCGTGAAGAAGAAAGATGGTAGCATGAGGATGTGCATCAATTATAGAGCGTTGAATAATCTTACCATCAAGAATAAGTATCCTTTGCCGAGGATAGATGATCTGTTTAATCAGTTTCAAGGCAAGAAAGTGTTTTCTAAGATTGATCTTAGGTCCGGATATCATCAGTTGAGGATCAAGGTGGCAGATATACCGAAGACGGCTTTTAGTACGAGGTATGGACATTATGAGTTCTTAGTTATGCCTTTTGGACTCACTAATGCTCCATCTGCATTTATGGATTTGATGCAGCGAGTTTTTATGCCATACTTGGATATGTTTGTGATAGTGTTCATTGACGACATCCTAGTATACTCTAAGGATGAGGAAGAACATGAGGAACACTTAAGGATAGTGTAAGAAACTTTGAAGAAGAATCAGTTGTTTGCTAAGTTCTCTAAGTGTGAC
The DNA here is from genome assembly GCA_026214975.1 of Gentiana macrophylla. NCBI lineage: Eukaryota > Viridiplantae > Streptophyta > Magnoliopsida > Gentianales > Gentianaceae > Gentiana > Gentiana macrophylla. The sequence goes on from CM047813.1 coordinate 51,095,324, forward strand.
TTTTGGTTGAAGCAAGTCAGTTTCTTGTGTCATGTCATTTCTGGAGATGGCATACAAGTTGATCCCGCCAAGATTGAGGCAATGGGAATTGGCCCAAACCTACTACGCTTGTATAAGGAGTTTTCTTGGATTGGCTGGCTACTATAGGAAGTTTGTGCAGGACTTCTCTAAGATAGCTACTCCACTCACTAAGCTTACACAGAAGAATGTGAAGTTTGAATGGACTAGAGAGCGTGAAATGGATTTTCAGACGTTGAAAAATAAGTCGACTACAGCCCCAGTTCTGGCAGTTCCGAAGATTTTTTATAACTACGATGTCTACACAGATGCTTCGGGACAGGGTTTAGTATGTGTGTTGATGCAAGGGGGAAAAGTGATCGCTTATGCATCTAGGCAGTTGAAGGTGCATGAGAAGAACTACCCGACACACGACTTGGAGTTGGCAGCAGTAGTGTTTGCATTAAAGACTTGGAGGCACTACTTGTAGGAATTAAGGAAAGGATCTTCACCGACCACAAAAGTTTAAAGTATTTCTTCACTCAAGAGAATCTGAAAATGAGACAGAGAAGATGGTTAGAGTTCGTGAAGGACTATGATTTGTATATTCAGTACCATCCGGGAAAAGCTAATGTAGTGGCAGATGCTTTAAGCAGGAAACCAGTATTTGCAGTTTCAAGCGTCGAAGTTGTGGAAGAAAGGTTAGATGGGCTGGACATCAACAGGTTTGACCAGATTGAGGATCGACAGTTTTTGCCGCCGATGTTAGCAAGATCTGAGTTGATGGATGATATTCGGGAGAAGCAAGATGAAGACCCAACTTTGGTTGATTTGAAGCAAGTTGCTAGAGAGAAGCCTACAGTGGGCTATGCCTTGGATAAGAATGGAAACCTTTGGCACCGTGATCGCTTGTGTGAGCCTAATGTTGGCGACTTAAGACAGAGGGTTATGGAAGAGGCATATAGATTGCTTTTGCAGCTTCATCCAGTGCTACTAAGATGTACCGAGATTTGAAGGAGAAGTTTTAGTAGCCTTCATGAAATTGGAAATAGCCAAGTTCAGAGAGTGTGATCGTGACATTTGTCGAAAAGTGAAGGCAGAGCATAAGACTGTGGAGGAATGCTTAACCCCTTGATATCCCTCGAATGGAAATGGGATAAGATTACGATGGACTTCATCACCGGTTTACCAAGGACAAAAGGAGGACATGATGCGATTTGGGTAATTGTGGATAGATTGACCAAATCGCCATTTCTTACCGTATAAGGTTGATATGCCTTTGAAGAAGATGACGACACTATACTTGGATAATATAGTGAAGTTACATGGAGTTCCTATCCCTATAGTCTCCGATCGAGATAGTCGGTTCGTCACTCGATTTTGGAAGAGTTTACAAGAAGCTTTTGGAACCAAGTTAGATTTGAGTACGGTGTTTAATCCTCGATGTGATGCACAACTGAGAGGACCATCCAAACACTCGAGGATAGGCTAAGAGCTTGTGTTTTGGAAGTATGTGGGTAATGGGATGATTATCTACCTGCAGCAGAGTTTGCCTACATTAATAGTTATCATGCAAGTATATGCATGCCACCGCTTGAAGCGCTTGTATGGAAGAAGATGTAGAACGCCACTGCTTTTGGGATGAAGTTGGGGAAAAGACAGATTACAGGGCCGGAGATGGTTGAACAAGCTAAGGAAAGGGTTCAGTTGGTTAAGAAGAATCTGAAGGAAGCACAAGACAGGCAGAAAAGTTGGGCAGACGTTGGAAGAAGACCTCTGGAGTTTGAAGTCGGTGATAGAGTGTATCTACGAGCTTCACCGATGAAGGGAGTGAAACGCTATTGACAAAAGGGAAATCTAAGTCCAAGGTATGTTGGACCTTTTGAAATTCTGGAAAGGATTGGACCGTTGGCTTACAAGCTTAAGTTAACAGAATCGATGTCAAGGGTCCATAGTGTGTTTCACGTCTCGATGTTGAAGAAGTGTCTGACGAGGAATGATGTCGAAACTACAATTGATCCGGAGATTCTACAAGACAATCTTTCTTATGACGAGAGACCGATCAAGATTTTGGACATGAAGGAAAAGATGATTAAGAGACGGACGATACCATTGGTTCTAGTTAAGTGGAGCAATCATTCACCCGGGGAGGCAACTTAGGAAGTTGAAGACGATATGATCAGTGAATTCCAAGAGTTCATGGAGTTACCAGGTATGTTCTAGTTTCGAGGACGAAACTCCTTTTAAGGGGGGAGGAATGTAATATTCCGATTTTCGGGAAAGGGCAGACGTGTCTTTTTGCGAAAACGAATTATTATTATTTCTTGTCTTTTTTGGGAGTTAAGTATTTAATAGAGTATGTATATATATATTTTCGAATTATATATAAATATATATATTTAAGGGATTATTCTGATTTTGGTAATTAAAGGACAATTAAGGAAAAAAGGATTTATGGGAAATTGGTATTTAAGGAAAATCAATACACATTAATCCCATAACCTAAACACAATTCAGAAATTTAGTTTGCATGCTCCTTCTCTGCGGCTTTGAGGAGAAAATAGGGCTTGGATTGTTTTCGCAATAATCAAGCGTTCTTGATCGCTTTCGGATCGACGGTAGAATTGGAATCGCCGCGAGAGAGCTCCGCTTGGATTTCACTTTGTTGGAAGGGCTCGCACTCGAGGTCGCTTGGATCTGCTTTTGGGCAAAGAATTAGGTAAGAGGCTCTTCCTATGATCTCACCATCGCTTATAGGGTTTAGATAATAATTTAAGATGTTTCAATGTTGGAAAGATGCTTTTTTGTTGATCAAAGGATCATAGATGCTATGGTTGATTAGATATGTTTTCTGTGGTTTACTAGGATTAATTCGATTTTAATTGGGTTAGAATCGGTTCAAAAATCGAGTTTTGACGATTTTAGCGTTTTGGGAAAAACCTGCATGCACGGGCGTCCGAGACCTGGTGAGCCTGACGGGCGTTTGCAAGAAGCGCGGGCGGGCGCCTGAGGTGAGATTTTTGATTCGTGATGTAGCCGCTTTTGGCGTACGGGCGCTTGGGGTTTAGTCAACGGGCGTCTAATATGGACGGGCGTCCAGGGGAGGTCAAACGGGCATCTGGCCTATTTTGCCTTGTTTTTACGGTTTTATCATTCTAGTTTGGTTTTGGGTTTTATAATCACACTATTATTGTTTTCAACCCTTATTTATGATATGATATCATTGGTTAACATAAACAAGCCTGAACTGAGCTTCTGATTTGTTCAGTTAAAACACCGAATGTACTTTTAAAGGGAGTTGAAGTTCGGATCCGTCGGAAGGTCATGATAGTCTTGTGCTTTGATGAATTAGCATTCATCGCTGTCTATGTAATTGCTAGGTCTTGTTAATGTCTAGTGGTCTAGGAAGAGAGTAGTTAATGTGTGGGAGATTAATTGAAAACACTTAGGTGGCTAGTTAATCACCCTAATAAATACGTACTTGACTAGTAAAAGATTAAACAACATGTCTCTCTTGGATAGACACCAGTCTATATCGCGATGTATGCCTACCTCTGAAGGTGGAAGAACTCCGTGAGAGTCAACAAAACCCTAAGCACGGAGGGACTCACGAGATGTGTGTACTATCGGAGTCTACCTATTCTATACTCCGTAGATATTGGTGTGATCCACTAATATGTTGCCAAGAATATCCCCAGCTTGGATATGCGTAATGCCCTTGAGTGCGGTTGTAACATAGATGAGTTAAGTATAAACGTTTAGTCAATTCATGTTGATGGGCATGGAGTGAACCCTAGATTGAGTCGGTCACACATAATCAACTAAACTTTTAATTATCTTTACTTTATAAATTATAATTGTTGTCGTAGCTTCTCTTTCTTATTAAGTACGTTGTACTTACCTCAAATGCATGTTTTCTATGTGTTTGGGGGTGAGAAGACGAACATGTTGATATTGTTTACGAGGAGGAGTTCGATGATGACGTTTGAAGACGCCTCATTGAAGAATTTACATTTATTCTTTATTAGATTGTTTTAGACTTTTGGTCTTTCGAGACTTGTAGCACCGTTACGTTTCTTTTGGAGAATATCGTACTTTCTTTGGATTCGTATTTTTCCTTGAATGTAATAAGATACATTTCCACCTTTAGATGTTGTTTCTATTCTTGGATGTTTGGAAATTTTATACCCGAGTCTTTTGCTTCCGTTTGCTTGTTTTTGATACGATGTAGTAGAGGTTTGCGTATGAAATGAATTTACTTTTATTTTATACGTGCCGAACGTTCCTTTTCCAGATAAGGACTCGGTGTCCGGGAACGGGGCGTTACATCAAATCCTATCTTGAAACAAGCAGGCTTCTGCAATCACTTCAGGATTATGGTTAATCCATATATGATCATCTTGTGATGTAATAAGATTTCTCAATCATGGAATTATATGAGAAATGCATATTAAATCTGTCCAGTCCTATATGAATACATCATATAAATGCCCCACTTAGATAACCAAGATCGACGTACTAGATAAGACGGTAACACCATAAAGTGTTCTGGGTGCATTAATGGCGGTTTAATCAATAGACCTCATACTTTGATTAAGTTCACTACAGACTAATAACTCATGTGTATCACCATAAACTTAATCCTCACGTGTGACACACACTAAGTTATATGGCTACATATGATACAACTTGGGGTTTTCAGTATTGTATTACATACGAGCACGAAGCACGTAATAAGATGAGAATAAATCTGTCATTTAATTATAAAGAAGAATTACATAAATTGTCTTTCGGGTGCTACTTCCAACAACAATTACACTGGTCCGACCTGTGGAACTAGGCGGGTCCGTCCTGCGGACTATATACAATTACACGGGTCCGGCCTGCAGAACTTATCGGGTCCGTCTTATGGACTAGATACGATTACACTGGTCCGACCAACGGAACTCAGCGGGTCCGTCCTGCGGACTATAAAGTTTATCATGTTCAAACGTTACTTGTAAAATCATTATATCATGTACCAAAAATAAAGTAAAAATTTACGTTGCATGAAATAAAGCACCCGCCAAGTGCTAAATCAGATTGTCCAAAATAACAAAGTAAATGAAACCAATAACAATAAAAGTACCAAAAAGATCAATGGACAATAGATCAATAATGCCTGTAGCTCATCTTGGGATGTGCCCACTTGACCTCTTTCCTGCTGATCATCGAAGTGTAACAGCTCCTACCTGCTTCAACATCTCCCCTTATTATCATCGTTCCGACTGCGTACGGAACTTAAGACACATATGGGCAGGCGTGTTACAGAATAAAAACTGAAGGGAATGCTGAGTGCAGGCAACTGATGTACTCTGCTGATAATGAGCGGTACTCACCGTCACGACAAGATGGAAGCCTAGTAGCCTGCTGATCAATTTAGTATGATGTAATCTAGAAATAGTTATTCTGTTATACTTTGTTATAACTGTTTGCAACTTACTTCAAACTGATTCATGAGGTGTATGAAGCTATAAATACCCCTATGATCAGCAACATTGTAACTCAACTTGTAACTTTTTGTTGATAAATAATAATTCCGCATTTTATTTATGTTTGTAATTCTACAAACTTCATCATGGTATCAGAGCAGAAATTTGAGAATTTATAAATTCTTTCCTGTATTTTCTCTCTAATATTTGAAGAATCTTGAGAGTGTTCTTCATTTTTTTTTTGAGATTTCAGTTTCTTGAGAGTAAAGTGTCATCATTTCCTGAGTTTTTTTATCAGTTCTTGATCGGTTTTCCTATATTCTCACTTTCATTATTGTTTTGTGATCAATTTTGGAGTTCTTGATAGCCATGGCAGCTAAGAAACAAGAAAAATAAGTCCCTCCAGTCCATTCTATGTTCATCCTAATGAGAATCCATCTCTGGTTCTAGTTCAGCCATTGATGAATGGAAATAACTATAATCCATGGAAAATGTCCATGGAGACGGTTTTGATCACCAAGAAAAAATATCCTACATAGATGGCACAATTAAAAGGCCAAAAGAAGATTCAGCATACATCCATGCATGGAGACAGTTTGATACAATGGTTAGATCATGGACCTTAGATTTTGTTGAAAACACCATTGCACAAAGTTTGATGTATTTCAAGAATGCGAATGCAGTTTTGAAGAATCTTGCAGCTAGATTTTCAAATGTTGATGCCTTAAGACTTTCAGACCATCTTGAAGAAATGCATCTGCTGAAGCAAAGCACAGATTCTGTCAATCAATATTTCACAAAGTTAATGATTATTTGGGAAGAAATCAAGACCATCAGGTCTGTAATAGTATGTTCTTATGATCCTCACTGTCACTGCACTGCAATTAGCAATATGATGGATTATATGGAAGCTGAACATGTCATGAAATTCCTTAAAGGTTTGGGAGATGAATTTGAGCCAATGGTTTCACAGGCAATGTTGATGGCGCCCTTTCCAGAAATTCATGATGCCTTTGCAATGACAATCAAGTTTGAAATACAGAAGTTGTATGTGACTAAGAAGGCCAAGAATCAAGATTTTATTGTTCTCTTGTCACAAAAGAATGGACAAGGACAAAATCGATTTTCAAAGAAAACTAACTCTCGCAAATCTAAGACCAAAGATCCCAAGAAGATGAAATGTAGCTTTTGTGGATTCAAAATGGTCATACTGAGGAGACTTTCAACAAGAAGCATGGCTTTCCTCTTGGTTTCAAGTTAAAAAGAGCCAATATGGTAGAAGAGGAACAATCAGCAAAAGAAGATCAGGCACCAAGTAGGTCTACTGCATAGCAACTCGACAAGTTGATGGCTCCGCTGAATGATCCACCTAGACATGCAGGATTTGCTGTTGGTGAACCTGTTGATATTGTCACACACTACTCACCAGCTACAGGAACAAGTGATCTAAATTTAGTAAGATCAATACAGTAAGATCAATACAATGGATCTTGGACTCTGGTGCCACAGATTACATTGTAGAATCTTTAGATCTGTTAAGAAATCCCAAACCTTCATCTGGTATAAAAATGGACTGCCTAATTGAAATAATGTCTCTGTCACTCATACAGGACAAGTAAGGGTGAACCCTTAATTGGTCCTACATGATGAGGTTTACAAACCTAGTTTTAAATATAACCTTTTATTTTTACCCTCTTTTATTAATCATACAAAAGGTGCAATTGTCTTTTCAGCTAACAAGTGTGTTTTGTAGGACAAGAACAAGAAAATGATTGATTCATCTAAGTTACACAGAGGAGTTTATGTCATAGACAACCAGTAAGACTTTCTGTTACCAATGCTGTAGAAAATCACACCTTATCTGATAGATGAGATGATGCACTATTATGGCACTACAAACTTGGGCACTTACCAAATAAAAGACTGCAAGTTATTAGTTCACAGTCTGCTGATGTCAAGTTTTATAATCATGATCTTTGTTATGTCTGCCCTATGGCTAAACTGAAGAAAAATCCTTTTCCTTTAAGTACTACTGCTGTAAATGATGTTTTTGATCATGTTCATATGGATATTTGGGGCCTTTTGAGATAGCATAATGTAAATGGACAAAAATATTTTCTTACTATTGTAGATGATTTTTCTAGATTTATTTGGGTTTTTCTCATGGGGCTCAAATCTGGAGCCTTTGACCTTGTTAAATTTGTTTCTACTCAGTTTCATAAGATGATCAATGTAATTAGATCTGACAATGGTGCAGAATTTCAACTCACCGACCTCCATGCTCAGCTAGGTATCATACATGAGACATCCTGTGTAAGTACACCTGAGCAAAATGGTATTGTTTAAAGGAAACATCAGCACCTACTGAATGTTGCAAGAGGTTTGAGGTTCCAGAGTAATCTACCCGTTGAATACTGGGGTTTTTGTCTTTTACATGCTGTATACTTGATTAATGCTACACCTACACCACTGCTGAAGGATAGCACTACACATGAAGTGCTTTATGGAACTAAACCAGACTATTCTGTGTTTAAAGTTTTTGGTTGCTTAGTCTTTTCTTGCACACTTCAGCAGTATAGGACAAAATTTGACTCAAGATGTAGGACTTGTGTCTATCTTAGGAATTCAAATACATCTAAGGGTGCTACTCTCTTAGATATTACCAACAAAGATATATTTGTTGCTAGAAATACTCAATTTCATGAGTCTTATTTTCCTTTGTTTCAATAGGTGTTAGGAAAGGCTAAATATCTTAGTGACATGCCCATTCCGTTACCAGTAATGGACACTTTTGATGATCTCAATGAATGAATCAAGAGACCAAAGAAGATATAGGTCACCGCAAATTGTGGCATCTAATGAAGAGCTTGCACCAATAAACTGCAGGCACCTGAACCCACACAACTAAAAAGATCCACCAGAACAAGAAAATCACGAACCTTTTATCAAGGGGGTGCTCACACTGTTCTGCTGACTCCACACCCGCTGAGTTCATCATGAGTCTGGACAATCTCTCAGCGGACTATGCTGGATTAATTAATGCAATTGATGCTATTAAAGAGCCTAAGACCTATAATCAAGCAATCAAGCATGATGAATGGAAGCAAGCACTACAACAAGAGATTGAAGCTCTACAAAAGACTCATACATGGGAAAAAGTTGATATGCTCCCAGGCAAGAAACCTATTTTGTGGAAATGGGTAAACAGAATCAAATACAACCCTGATGGTTCAGTATAGATATATAAAGCTAGACTAGTAGCAAAAGGCTACACTCAAACATATGGGATTGATTATAGAGAAACTTTCTCACATGTTGTCAAAATCACAACAATTAGAGCTTTACTTGTAGCAGCAGCAGGCAATAATTGGCACCTACATCAGATTGATGTCAACAATGCCTTTTTACATGGAGATTTGCTGAAGAAGTATACATGCAGTTACCTCCAGGTTGTGCAGCAACTAAACCAAATCAATTGTATGGCCTCAAGCAAGCCAGCAGACAATGCAATTGCATTTTGACTGAATCTATGGAGGCTTAAGAAATCATCCAATCCAAAAATGACCATAGTTTATTTACAAAAGGGTCAGGACAGTCTTTTATTGCTTTTTTGGTTTATGTTGATGACATCATAGCAGCAAGCCCTAGTGAAGAGTTGATTCAGCAAGTAAATGATGCTCTACATCAGCAGTTCCCCATCAAAGATCTTGGAAAATTGAGAGATTTCCTAGGTATTGAGGCTGCTAGATGTCCAAAAGGTATATCCATTTCAGAAAGAAAATACACACTTAATCTCCTTGAAGAATATGAATTTTAGGAGCCGAACCTGTTATGACGCCTATGGAGTCTAAGCAGACATTAAAACATGGTGATTCACCACTTTTAGAAGACAACACTGCATACTGATCACTTGTGGGTAAATTGATTTATCTCACTTTTAGCAGACCAGATATTGCTTTGTAGTACAACAACTAAGTCAAATTCTAGACACTCCTACTAAAAATCATATGAAGGCAGCTTACAGGCTGCTGAGGTATTTGAAGACTAACCCTGGTCAAGGATTCCTATTTCCAGCAGACAACAACCTTGTACTCAAAGGTTTTGAAGATAGTGATTGGGCCAGTTGTCCTGAAACAAGAGGATTAGTATCAGGTTCTATGATGTTTCTAGGAGATGCTCCAATCTCCTGGATGGCCGAAAAATAAAGAACAATAGCTTGAAGCTCCTCTTAGGCTGAATACAGGGCTATGGAAAATGCAATCTGTGAAATTCAGTGGCTGATTTATATATTACAAGATTTGCAGGTTCCAGTTCAGTTGCATGCTATGTTATTTTGTGACAATGCCAGTGCAATGCACATTGGTCATAATCCAGGCTTTCATGAATGAACTAAACATATTGAAATTGATAGTCATATTGTGAGAGAGAGTCAAATCAGGACTGTCAAGATTCTCTCAGTTAACACAAAAGAACAAGTAGATAATATTCTCACAGAGGCCTTAGATGCTCCTATTTTCTCCTATCTACTAGAAAAATTGGGAATTTCAAAGATCTTCCAGAATTCAAGTAGCTGAAGGGAATGCTGAGTGCAAGCTGTTCATGTACCACTCTCAGATTTAGGGGGTGTTATGGTATAAAGGTTGAAGGGAATGCTCAGTGCAGTCAGCTGATGTACTCTGCTGATAATGAGAAGACACAAGCAGCCTGCTAATAGTATGGAAGCCCAACAGGCTGTTGATCAATTTAGTATGATTAATCTTGAAAACGGTTATTCTGTTATAGTTTGTTATAACCGTTTGTAACTTACTTCTAACTGATTCATGAGGTGTATGAAGCTATAAATACCCCATGATCAGCTGCATTGTAACTCAACTTGTAACTTTTGCTGCATCAATAATAATTCCACATTTATTTTGTGTTTGTAATTCTACATTGACCGCTCGGAGCTCTATCAATGCCGGTCTTCCCATATTGGTGTAATATGTTGAAGGGGCTTTACCACTACATAATTCACCATCAAGTTCTTGCTTCTAGGCTCCATTTGAAATGTCATGGCCAGCTTGATCATTCCCAGAGGATGGACTGGAGGTCATGCAAAACTGAACAGAGGCATCAATACGGGGGTGAGTTTGGAATCTATTAGCTTCATAGACTTGAAGGCGGAATGAAATAAGACGTTAACACAACTCCTAATATCAACACATATACGCTTCACCAGGTTCTTGTGAACTACGGCTTCAATGACCATGCCCTCGTTATTAGTTATCATGGGCAGTGGGTCCTTAGGTCCATATATCATGGATTTCCCGACCTGTCCATTCAGCCCTTCCAAAATGATGCTAGGTCCACCAACAATTGTGTTGATAGTATTGATCGGACGATTGTCTATCTGCCGATTAGCGTCTGGAGTTATGTCCCTTCTCCTCCAAGGCTCATCCTTCCGATCCCGGTTTTTCCTATATGTTCTCCTCCTGAAATCTCTCCGACCTTGGGGGTCAGGATCCTAAGTTTGGTGTACGACCTCATCAATATCTCTTATTAGTTATTTGAACTCCTCTGAATCGTGGCCCACATCCTTGTGGTAGGCACAAAACTTACTATGATCCCTACTTTCTGGAGGACCTCTCATCAGAGGTGGCATTCTAGCCAACCCTTTCCTTTCCATGATTTCTAAGACTTGCACACGAGGTCTATTCAAAGGGATAAAAACACTTTCTTGCATAACACCTTTCTTCCCTGACCGATCTGCGGTTGTACAACACCTTTCTTCCTTTTAAGGCTTCGGCCTCTACCCACTTAGTGAAGTAATCCACTATAACAACAAAAAACTTCATGTTCCCTAAAGCTCGAGGTAGGGGCCCGATCAGGTCGACTCCTCACTGATGAAAGGGCCAGGGTGAAATTATTGGGACCATTTGCTGAGAAGCTTGGTGTGGTACGTTATCGTGTACATGGCACAATTTACATCTACGAATGAGATCCTCAGCATCTTGTTGTATAGTTGGCTAGTAATAACCAAACATGCGACATTTTCGAGCCATCGTCTGAGCTCCAGCAAGGTTTCCACATAACCTCAAGTGAATTTCTCGTAGTAGATAGTTCCCTTCATCCTCTGATGTGCACCTAAGCCATGGTGCTATGAAGGATTTCCTGTAGAGTATTTACGATGCTGGAAATCGTCGGGTGATAAATCTGGGGTCTTCTTCCTCTGAGTGACAAACCTTTCAAGGTAGAACCCTAAAAAAAGAGATCAAAACTGGGGGTGTTTTTGAGGTGGTTTAGATTGCACATGAGAGACTGTATCTCAAACTGCCTACGTATCCAATGCATGTATTGGAATCAAGTCTCCGTAGTTCCTTAGGGCTTGTAAATATAGAGAGGGGCATGTGCCCTAGCATTGCGCGTAGCATGTCCATGTTGGACTCTAATTTCATGTTCCTTAAGGAAGAGATAATTATGGTTTGATCTCAATGATTTTGAGAGATAATTACAGGCATATCTTGAATGCCAGGATTGAAGCCATTATGCTTTGGGATTCCTTCCATATTTATCTGATAGTAATACACATATTGGGGGATTGGATTCGAGATAGACTTGGATTGAGCCTCAGGGGCTCGTTTATGCCTAGGCCAGCCTTCCATGGTCGGAGAATAGCCAAGAAGAGCTCGGATTCCGGGGGCTCTTGGCCCTTAAGGTATTGACATCTTGCCTTCATTTATTATTAGACGACTGTGGGAATGTCACGTGGCGAGGAGCTGGTCGGACCTCCGTCATAAGCCCCTCAGATTCAGTTGAGCTCTTGAGTTTAGCTTGGATCTGCCTATATTGTGGCTCGACTCAGTCGTTCTGACTTGCAGTTTCCTGAATTTTGACTGCCAGGTGGCAAGGCTATCATTATGATGCAATTCTGAGTGTTATGGGATTCAAGGCGTCATTGCCCACTCGTTTGATTTAGAGCGGTTTTCAAGGCATGTTTGGGGGGTTTATAACCCGTCATGTCAACCATCATTTCACCCATCATCTTTTTGTGTCTACGTTATTTCTTTGCAGAGATCCGTCGTAATCTCCTTCTACCTTTTCTATTGCTATTGGTTAATTAGGGGATCACCTTTTTCCGATTCATCTTGAGAGGAGCCACATTCGCCTAGGACCAAAGCTATCATAAGGGAGTCCTGGACTAAGCCGGTGGTTTTTGAAGAAATTCCCTGGGTCCCTCTATAACCGGTGTCCGTAGCTTCTTCTCCCCATCCTTCATCGAGTGCATCTGCCTCCCTCTGGAGGCTTAAGGCTCAACATGATACTCGGGACATTATGGGCTGAAATGGGTTAGGTTTGGTTCTGACTCAGAAAGGTATGGAGTACATTTGTCGTGAATACGAGGTAAAATTGGAGGAATTTGCACCCTTGCTTCCTGTCGACCCGCGTCCGTATGCGTCACGGCCTCCTGATGGGTACTTTGCCATCTACGAGGCCCAGCTAAAGGACGGCCTGAGGTTACCTTTGTGTCTGGCTTTTGTTGCGGCATTATGCGATGGGTGCAGCTCAAGTAGCTCCCTCAGGGATTAGGAGGGTGATAAGGTTTTCTATTTTCTGTCGGGTGGTTGGAGTCCGTTTCTTGGTTGGCCTCTTCCTGGTTTTTATACAACATTGCGCAGAGTCTGGGGCTCAAAGGATTGTATCACTTTCCCTATCGGCCAAGAGTAAAGGAAATGCTTGAGACAGCCCAACATAAAAAGAATGGCGAGGTCGCTTTTCCTATGATAGAGACGGGGGGAGATCTTGGTTGGGGCGCTGGATGACAAGTTCTCTACAAAAGGATGAGTGTCCGACCATTCTAGATTCTTCCTCCGTAGACACTGTTCAGAATTCTGGGATTGTCATAAGGTTTTGTGAGCTTTCTTTCGAACTGATCATTGCCGCTCGATTGGATGAGGCCCACCCTGACCCCCATGTTCCCCTAAACTACGACAGTCGGGATGTCTGTAAGTATTGCTCTTTTCTTATTCATTCAGTTTTCCCATTAGTACTAGTAATTTTTGTACTTTTCTACTTACAGTGAGGGTCTTAGCGGGCCTTTAAGCCCCTGCCTGTAGGAGGGAGTTAGAGCAACAAACTACGAAAGAAGTGGCCGCGAACAGCGATTATGCAAGCTGTGATCCCGCGGCTCGGACCATGGGGTCCTCTCTTTATGGCAACATAGCTCGTTTACTATCTGAGCTGGAGGACGATGCCTTGATGGAGCCTCATTCTCATGGAAGAGGTTCGGACATTTTTGTCATTGAGGTTTCTTCTTTAGAAGCACCTTTAGTACATGATGATAAGAAGGAGGAGGAACTAAAGACGCCCCTTATCCGAAGGTCCATCCACCACAGGTTGGAGCAGATTGATGCTAATGAGAGACCCAAAAATAGGAGCAGGACAGAGCACGGGTTGGGTCTAGTAACCGATTCTCTTGGTAAAGGAGGTGTGGATAAGGCATCTCTCTAGCCAGGAGTTCAGGGTGCTCTAGGACAAACACCTGTGGAGCAGCGATGGGGAGAGAAGGACGAGGCCGTCCCTAGTTCCTCACCTTCTTTGGCTGCTCCGGCGCAAGAGATTTCTCAAATGTCTGATTTGGAGATGTTCGAGGCAAGCTTGAAGGCTATGAGATACGTGAGTTCCATTCTATTATGCTTCTTGTGTCTATCCTTGTTAAATGATTCTTACTGTATGCTGCATGTGTGAATGGATCTATCGTGGGCCAAGAGAATTTTTGCCGACTTGCACGTTCCTCAGCCGAGCGTGAGAAAAAGAATTCTGATATAAAGTACAAAGATGAGAAGATAAGGGAACTCGAGGAACAATTAAATGCTCAGGCAAAGGGGATGGATGATTTGAGATCAGAATACACCACGCATCTCCAAGAGTTCATGAATGAGCAATTAGAGAGGGTGTCCGAGCTAGATAGACATATCGTGAAGATCTGAGGTGAGCTCTCAGTTCTGGATACAACGGTTCGAACCTTTCCTGCTTGGATTCAGGAGGCCTCTGTCCAAGCTGTTATAGCAAGCCTGAAATAAGTTAGAAATCTCTGTATAAGTCTTTACTTAGAGTCGGACATGTTGTATAAGTTGAAGTCGGACAAGTATTGTACTAGTTTTTAGGACGGCTAAGTAAAACATAAATCCAGCAGAATAAAAGCAGTCAAGTACTAGCAGAGAAGCATGAAGACAGTATGGATTGACTTATAACCAAGGATGTCTGTGATGACATTGGATAAGTCTAAGTTAAATTACAAGTGATGAAATCTCATTTGATAAATATGGTGTACACCGATCTCACTCAAATGAAGATCAGTGAAGTACAAGAAATGCTTGAAAGATCAAAGAAATCAAGAAATAAGTGAACCGGCAAAGTGAACTGTCTACCGGCTGAGTAAAGGAAAAGCAGTGAAGGAATTACTAATCAGCTAAGTCAGCTGGAACAATTAACCGATCAAGTAACCAACAAGTGAAGGAACAACTAAGCGGTACAAGCTTACTTAGAACATGAAAAGTAAGGAAGATCAAGCATTAAAGAAAGAATCAATCAATGACGGATTTTATGATAGATGTTTGAAGAAAATCCGGATCACGGAAATCAAGGAGAATAAAATTAAGGAGGACCAAGAATTAAATCAAGGATTATTCTGCACATTAAATATCCAATGGGCAGAAATTCAAATCAAGGATTATCAAGGCTATAAATAGAAGACATTGATAGACAGAAACAACAATGTTTCGAATATTCAAGAACAAGAAGAAACTCTGTCAAAATCCTAAGCCTTCTAACTGAATCTAAAAGAACACATCTAGTGATCAACTAAGAACTCAGAGATACAATTCCACAGCAAGCACTGAGATTGATCAACAAGTCTGTGAATCTAATTCACACCAGTTGCAGCAATTGAATCAAAGATGTCTGCGGAGGAGTTGCACCTTTTTGTGATAGCTGCTGAAGGATTTGTTTCCAAGGAGAAATGTTGAATTCTGAGTCACTGAAGCTTTTGAATCCAACGAGTGATAGTCTTTTAGATTGTGAAGCTTGTGTAGCCAAGGAAAATCTTACTATTGTATTGGTGAAAAACAATAGTGAATTCCTCCAATCATCACAGGAGAAGAGTGGATTAAGGGATTGCACCACCCTGAACCACTATAAACCTTTGTGTTCATTTACTTACTGCACTTAACTTTATAGCACTTTATTTTATTGCATTCTATATCTGTGATTGTTTAATCTACTTTGAACCAGTTTCTAGGAAGGGACTTATGCACTGCCCAAAAGCTTTTATATTGAGAGAAGTTTTTGAGACTCCAGTATAGTCATTCACCCCCCGCTCTGACTATACTTTTACCCTTCTCTGGGACAAACTATTGGTTTCGGAGCAGTGTTCCTAGTATCAGGACCTGTTCAGATCTAATTTCTGGTAACAAGGAGATCACATATTTTCAAAGTAGTTTTTAAAATCTTTGCTTTCGATATTAGTATATTTTCTTTTATCTGTGACTATGGATTCCTCAAATTTCATGTCTAAAGTACTTGTGTTCAATGTTAATAATTTTGATGAATATAAAATAATAATGTTTTTCATCTTGCAGCCACTCATGAAGAAATGCTTGATGTTATCAATGATGGACCAATTCAAATAGAAAAACCCAAAAAGGATTGGACCAAGGATGACAGAAAGAGAGAAAACCTTGATTATGTTGCAAAAGATATCATAAATTTTCAAGCATCATGAGTGAACTATACCAACTTGGTCATAAATATCCAGAGAAATAAGTATGCTTGAAGATCATGAGAAGTCTACCTAAAAGATGGAGAATCATCACATCAGTTCTCAAGGGAACAATAGATCTTGCAAAGACTGACACTTTGACATTGATGTCTCAATTAAAAACTCAAGAATTTGAAGTTAAATACTAAAGACAGTGCACCAGCAGAGGCATACAAGGCCAGTGCACTAGTGGCATCCAAGCAAAGCAAACGGCTAAGACAAGCAGCAAAGAGACACAAGAGATAAAAGAACAAATTTCTTTACTGGTTAAACATTTTGACAGGTTTAGTAAGAAAAAACAATTCAAAGGGAGTTCATCATCAAACAAAAAGTCAAGCTCAAGAAAAGACATCAAGAAAAATGATGATGAATACAGATGTTTTAATTGCAAAATGAAGGGACACTTTAAGGCTGATTTCCCTGAAGAGAAAGACAAAAAGGAACATAAGAAGAGATACAAGTCTACAGATAAGAGAAAATGCAGAAGGCACTGATAGTTGAAACCAGCAGTGAAGATGATGAGGATTCTTCTGACAATGACTAAGCTGATGAAGGAGACACCAGCTTAGACAATCAAAAGGCATGTTTATGCTTGAAGGAAAAAGAAATTGAAGAAACTGAGGTAATATCTAGTTCTTACTCATCGAATGCATCCACATCTCACACTGCACAATGTTCCATTCTCCCACTAGATTCTACAAACCTAATTCAAAATCTCATGAGTAAATTTGAAGAAATTCAAATCAATCATGAAATTCTGCAACAAGAATGTGAGAATCTAAGAGAGGAAAATAAAAGATTAAAGAAAGAACTGGATGAACTGAAAGCTGTATCAACTAGTAAGGAAGTACACTCAGCTGATTAACAAGCGGCAGATGATCACACATCTGATGTTGACAGCCCAGCTGAGAAAACTTCCCTACCAGTTAAGACAACCACTTCACCACTTAATGCACCAGCTCACAAACCCCCAAAAAGGTTTGGATCCAGATCTGGTCTTGGCTACAACAGTCATGATGAAGGTAGAAACAAAGGGCAATCCAAATCTGAAATAAGGACCAAAACTTGACCAAAATTAAGAAAAGGAAATACCATAGTTTCCACTACTCAACCTGCACCAGTGAAGTCAAGAACAAGTACAATGAAACGACACAGTAATCATCAAACCATCCAATTGAAGTTTTACTGAGTGGTAAGGGAAGACAATACCCCTAAGAGGATGATTGGAATGTTGCACCCCCAAAATACAAGAGGAAACCATTTCATGCCATGAAACATGTGTTGAGGAAGAGCCAACCAAGGCATATTCCTGGACACAAGAAGCAATATGAAAATAAAATTCCTCTTGCATATTGGAGAGTGAAAAAGGATGCAAATGCACCTAAAGGTAGATAATTGTATCAGAATAATTCTATCAAGAAGTATTATGCCATGCCTTATACTAATGAGGTTGATGACTTCAACCAGCCAAGAAGAAGATCCTTTGGATTTACACATGGAGTAGCAGGCAAGACTGCTAACAGGTATGGACCCAAGCAGTGTGGGTACCTAACTTGCTTAATTTGTTTTGTAGGATGTTTGGTACATAGATAGTGGATGTTCCAAACATATTACAGGGAACAAAGGATGGCTGATTGACTTTAAAGCTTTTTGATGGACCCAAAGTCACATTTGAAGGTAAAGAGAACCCTGGAAAAATTAAGGAGGACTGCACAATGTTCAAGAACAATTTGTTGATTCAAAATGTGGCCTATGTTAAAGGATTGAGCTTCAATCTTCTAAGCATTAGTCAATTCTGTGACAAAGGCTACAATGTGCATTTCTACAAAGAAGGATGCAAAGTAATCCACAATCAAACCAGCACAGTTGTACTTGCAGGAAAAAGATAAGACAACATGTATGTGGTGGATTGGAAGACAGCAAAAGCAGAAAGTTGTCTTGTTGTCAAGAATAAGCAATCAACCTGCCGGATTTGGCATAGAAGACTGAATCATCTCAACTTCAAGACTATCAACAAATTTTCAAAGAACAAGCTAGTTGAAGGCCTCCCAGACATCATATTCAAGAAAGAAAGTCTCTGTGATGCATGTCAGAAAGGGAAGCCGATTAAAAGCTCTTTCAAGTCAAAACCCCATCAGTCAACAACAAGGATCTTACATCTTTTACATATGGACCTTTTTTGACCTATCACACCAATAAGTGTAAGTGGAAAGAAGTACACTCTAATGGTGGTGAAAGACTTTTCCAAAGTTACTTGGACCATATTCATGAATAAGAAAAGAGATACACTCAAGAAATCTCCCAGATATTCTGAGATGAATACAAAATGAAAATGAGTTGCAGATCATCAAGATAAGATCAGATAGAGGAACAGATTATGAAGAGAATTGTGTACTACATCAACTATCAGCAGCAGGGACTCCACAACAAAATGGTGTAGCAGAAAGAAGAAACAGGACACTCAAAGAAGATGTGAGAACCATGATTGTAGATGCAAGCTTACCAAAGAGATTTTGGGCTAAACATCAAATACAACATGCTATACTCAAAACAGATCTATCATGAACAAACACAATGGAAAAACAACATATGAAATGTGTAATGGAAGATAACCTATCATTTCACATTTGCATATGTTTGGATCTCAATGTTTTGTCTTTAACAGGAACCAATTACATACTTTTGATGAAAAAGTTGATGAAGCAATGTTCATGGGATACTCAGGCACAAGCAAAGATTTCAGTGTACTCAACAAAAGAACCTTGGTTTTTGAAAAATCAATTCATATAGCTTTTGATGAACAAAACATAAATGGTGAAAGCTTACACAACCTTGAAGAAGAAGCTGCACAAGGACAAGTGTATATGAATACAACAGTACTAGCTACAATTTTGGACCACACTTCTGGTAATCAAGATGATGTACTAGTCAATACAACATAAGAGGCACCAACACAAGATCATGAAGTTGATGCACAAGCAAGAGCTGTGGAAGAACCAAGTCAAGAACACCTTCAACCGGACATGAATTGGCTGAGAGATCATCCAGAAGTACAAGTCATTGGAGATATTCATACAGGAGTTAGAACTAGAAGACAACTGGAAAGTATGCTAACTTGTTTTTAATCACAGGTAGAACCCAAGAAACTAGATGATGCAATTCAAGATGCTAATTGGATTACAGCCATACAAGAAGAGCTCAATGAAATTGAGAGAAATGAGGTATGGGAACTGGTTGACATACCAGACATGGAAAACATCATTGTAATAAAATAGGTATTCAGAAACAAGATGGATGAATAAGGAACTGTCGTCAGAAACAAAGCGAGACTAGTTGGAAAGGGTTATTCTCAAGGTGAAGGCATAGATTATAATGAAACCTTTGCACCAGTAGCATGATTGGTAGAAATCAGACTCTTTCTAGATTATGCAGCACACAAGGATTTCAAAGTATATCAAATGGAAGTCAAGAGTGCATTTCTCAATGGACTCTTAGAAGAAGAAGTATATGTGGAACAACCTCCTGGCTTGTAACTCAAAGGAAAAGAAGATATAGTATACAAACTAAAAAAGGCACTGTATGGACTCAAACAGGCAACTAGAGCCTGGTATGAGACTCTATCACAATTATTAATCAACAATGGATTCAAGAAAGGAACTATTGACAAGACTCTATTCAAATTAGAAGAAGGAACAAACACTTTGTTAGTTCAGATCTATGTTGATGATATCATCTTTGGATCAGAAGATGAGAAGCTATGTGAGAAGTTGGCAAATTTGATGAAAAGTAAATTTCAAATGAGTATTATAGGAGAACTCAATTATTTTCTTGGTCTACAAGTGAAGCAAATGAAAGATGGAATCTTCATCAATCAGGCCAAGTACACAAAAGACTTAATACACAAATATGGTATGGATACAAGTGGCACATCAAACACAACAATGTGTGCAAGAGTTATTCTTAGGAAAAATGAAAATGGAAAGGATGTTGATCAAAAGCTATATAGAGGAATTATTGGATCGCTACTCTACTTAACTGCAAGCTGACCTGATATAGCTTTTACAATAGGATTTTGTGCCAGATTCTAAGCTCAACCAAAGAAATCTCACTTACTAACGGCTAAGAGAATTATCAAATATTTGAAGAACACAATCAATGTGGGAATTTGGTATCCAAAAGATGTAGGATTCAAGTTGATATCATATTCAGATTCAGACTATGCTGGATGCAGGATTGATCGTAAAAGCACTTTAAGAACTTGTCAGATGCTAGGCAGCAGACTAGTATCATGGTTTAGAAAAAAGCAAAATTCTATATTCACTTTAACAGCTGAAGCAGAAGATATAGCAGTAGGTAGCTGCTGTGCACAAGTGTTATGGATCAGACAACAACTAAGGGACTATGGAATAGAGGAGAAGACAATTCCAATTATGTGTGATAACACAAGTGCAATATCAATAACTGAAAATCCAGTATAACACTCAAGAACAAAGCATATTGATGTGAGACATCACTTTATCAGAGATCATGTAGAAAAAAGAAATGTTATCTTAGGATATATATAAACTGAAGATCAATTGGCTGATATTTTCACAAAACCACTCAGTCATGAAAGATATTGTAAATTGAGAACTGAGTTAGGAATGATTGAAATCGATTAAGTTATAAAGAGCACCTAACTGGAGTAATTGGTTGAGTGACTTCACCAGATGACTAAAGCTTTGCCATTTTGGGTGCGCTCACATGGTAGGTAAGGCACTGGTAACCAGTGAAGTTAACTTCACTGATTGTTAGGAGCAGTTTTATACAGTAGCTAAGTAAAGAAGTCACTACACTGGATGACTGACCAACCAAGTTACTTCACTGATAAATACCTTGGAGAAAACAGCAAAGTCAAGTGTGAACAAAATCAATTTTATACATGTGGAAAATCAAAAGATTTATGGAGAATTATTTTATGGAAGATTACCCATGTGGATTTTATATTACAATCATGGAGGTTATTTTTTGAATCAAGGTATATGATGGCAACACCTCGATTCCCGGTATTTATCATTACACAGCTCAATCCACTCCCCCACTACACTCAAATATCGTGATTTATATACACAAAATCACGCCATTAGTTCACCAAACCCTTTCATATTCAACCATATTCACACTATCAAAATTCTCTAATATAAACAACACTTAGAGATTTTCAGAAAATTTTCCACACCATCTTTGCAATCTCTAAACCCTATTTCTCAGAAAAATCAAAGCTTTTTCAAACATATCCATTACAATGGCTTCATCCGCTTCAAACTCTTAAGAAAAACACTACGAAAATCCATCATCACTGGATCATTCTTCTGACTTGAGGACTATCTACCTTTTTGTGACAATGATTCACAATCTCAGAGGTTGGTTGACGGATGCACAAATCTAGGGTGGATGACTTCCTGAATCCAACAATCACAAGAATATGCTATGAGACCTTAATTGCATTTTGGAAAAATGCAAAACTCGTGCCAAGTACGAAAAAGAGCGACCCAGATTTCATTGTGAGTACAATGTTTGGACGAACACTGGTTATCACGCCAGGTCTCCTCAACAGATGCCTAAATCTTTCCAGCACCGGTCCTGTAGATGTGAAGAAAATGCAGATTTACATCAATGCATTCTGGACTGAAATAGCCAAGAACCCAAGGAAGAACGGCAAGAAATACAACTTCTCTAGATCGGCACTCAAACGCCCTTTTGCCGAGTTTGCTCTTGTAATCACAAGGGACATTGAAGGGAAGAAAGGCTCCATGGAAAATATGACAGAACTCAGAGTCAAGCTGATGGCTATTATCTACCAAGGTCTTCCATTCAATTGGTCACAGTTCTTTTTCAACAGGTTGAAGGACAAAATTCAAAAGGAGATTAATCTAAGAGTGGCAGCGTAGAAAGGCCAGCAAAAGCAGGGTGGTTACTGGGAAAAGAAATCATATCGGATTCCTCTCCAACATTGGTTTAATCAATCGAAAGTGAAGCCCATATGCTTGTATCCACCGCACAAGGTATGTTCCTAAACATGTCAATGTTCTTGACAAAACACATCATGCATGGCTTAAGGATCCGACTATACATCAATATATTAGGTCTTGTGATCATGAAAAATCTAAAGCTACATGGATAAAATGGATTCCAATATAACTAATGGGAAAAGTAGGATTGTTCAAAATTGAAAGCATCCTGATCTAGTTAACACATACGAGGACAAAATACATAATCATTTGTACGATGGTCAAACTCCACAGAAAGAATGATTATATACTTTTATACCTATTAGAATAGAAATTCACCGGCAAGTTTTAAAGAGTCCAATGTGGATACAAAAGTATACGTTATTAAAATATTTTCAGAATTATGTATTAAGGCAATAAACATTTTGTTATTTGTTTATAATCAAAGAAGAAAGACCCGCATGTACCGTCTTTTGATTATATACAAGCAAGTTAGTGTATTTGCCATAATACGTAGTTATAACCCCATTGATGATCTCTACACTGATATTATAAATACCTATAATATAAAATATCAGCTCTGAGATTTAAAGGGAAATTATGAAAATATTTCTTTAACAAGTCTTGGATTAAATATGAAATCTAAGATCCAAGCCTCGGTGTTGAGAAATAATGCTTCAAGAAATGCATATATTGTTGATTCACTTCAAATAGTAATGCTAAAGATACTTATTATAATCTGGTATCTCATTAGCATCAATTCAAATATTTTGTTATGGATGTCATCAAACAACAAGCTAGAGTGCCAAAAAACCATTTTATTTATAAACATAACATTGGTAGAAATGAAGAATTAATTAAAAATTCATAGAGCTATATATGAAAGTCAAGAAGGATATTGCGACCTCATTTTCTGAATCGCAACCATCCGTTATCATAGTCGCTCGTATAAACAAACCACCTACCAACACTGCATGAATCAATTAACATTTTCTCCCCATAAAACACAAATTTATCCAAGTTCACAGGAAAAAGAATATATGCAAATGAAGATTCCTGATTTGGATACTCAGTAACCCCTCAAAAATAAAGGGATATTCAGCAAGGACACAGTCCAAGCCTCACCGACATGAGCTTTATCAGTAAAGATGACTACTCGCAATTTTCTACATTAGTGAATAATATCATCATCAACATGATTTCAGCCTTCCTAATGGCCACATCCACTGAAAGAAAATAAAATAAAAAATGGACTGCTCAAATATGATATGCTGCAATGTATGAAGAATGAATCATTCACAAAAATTGCAGAAATTTAAAACTGCTCAATCGTTTCAATGAAATTCCTTTGCAACCTTTATTCATATATGAAATCCTTAACTTTGAACGATGATATTCTTCTCTTTTAAGGAGTTAATTGATCAAATAAGTACACCAAGAGTAAGATAATCAGCAACAGTACTTTGTTTGTATGCTATTGCAAAATAAAATGAAAAAAAGGAGTAAACGCTGGTCAATCTGTTAAACTGAGATTTAGTTGGGTTCAAATTGTATCAACAGAAGCGGCATAACAGAGCAAAACAATGATTTATGCTATTAGAAGCACCATCCATTGCTCAAGGAAGATCATAAATTGAAGGGAGAAAAAAGCGAAAAGAGAAATCGAAGAAATAAAGGCTAGAAAAGTACCTTGAAACCACCATGGAGATGTAGCCTCGCAGGAACACGGAATATGGAAATCAGACCTACCAGATAACTCCCTGCTTTTCTCACAAAAAAAAAATTAATAAAACAACAACTCCCTGCTATGAATGGAGACCTTGAAGATACTTAAAAACAAAACAAAAAACAAAAAAAAAAATCATTCAGAACATAATTCGTCGATTTAATGAGCAATTAATGTAGGGGGTTCTATTTGGACCCCCCTATTTACTACTTGCACCACATTAATGAATATATTTTCGGATGAAAAAAACATCACTCACACAGGTGTTCGTTGTGGCACACCACTAGGAACACCAGTGAAAAGTCATGGACTGACGTTCTAAGATTTAACACTTTTTATATAGGGAACGTCAGTCACACTGGTGTTCCTTGTGGAACACCAACGTCACAGTGACTGACGTTGGTGTTCCACAAGAAAAACCAGTGTGAGTGATGTTCCCTATATAAAAAATAATTGGTTGCCGAAGTAATTTTTTGTAGTACAAGTAGTAAGTGGGTGCAAGTAGTAAATAGGGGGTGCAAATAGAACCCCTTAATGTATTCTAAAAAAAACATATATAAATCCCATGGGATAAAACTTTTCCTTTATCCAATTAGTAGTAAAGTGGGTTTTGGCAGGGAACCTGATTAACTAAAACATAGCCTCAATCGAACTTTTCAGATATATATTTGGAATTAATTTAAGATGAAATACGGAAGCAAAGGAAAAGGAAGAGGGGCTACATAATTTGTGGGGGCGTTGAGGAAGGCAGTTGAGGAGTGATGGTGAAATTGCGGAGAGTTGAGAGTATGATCGTGGTTCAGGTAAATTGTAGGATAATGCGTTCGGTTTTTTTTTTTGGGTGCAAACAGATAAAGGAGAAAACCGGGTTTGGGTCGGGACAATTGATAGTTTTTCACTCAGAAATATTAATATAGATATAAATTTGGCATCGATCAAGGCGTCCGTTTTGATATCCTTTCGTTCTTTGCAAAGAAGTCTGCAGAATGAAAAACGCAGATTTCACGAAACCCTACCGTGACTTCCTTGAATTTCTCGGGAGAGTTTAGCCCGTTGAAACGCAAATCCAACCGGTCGATCGATGAATACGGAGATTTTGGCGTGGCATAAAATTTCAGGTCGATCGGGGTTCATCTCAATTCACGATCGGCCTCGGAAGTCTTTGAGGCGCTGTAAAAGTCGATCCAAAGAGCAAGTTGGGCGGCTCATCGGAGAATATTGACAAGTCAAAACTCCGATCCAACCGTCCATATTGAAGCCCAAGGGTGAGGAATAGATCTGGAAAGTTTCGTCGCGATCCGAGTTCGTTTGGTTTGCCGATCGTTGACGATTTTGAACAGCTGCAGATTATGTTAGAAAGAAGTAAACCATAGTTAGGGTTTTGGTTATTTATTTTCTAACAGATTAGATACGGGGGTGCCAACGGTCCATCTCGGTGTTTATTTTCCGCACTAGAATACATGTTTAGATTGTATGTGTAGAAACGGAAAATTGCCATGACATGCATCATATCATGAATTCCACTCCATATGCATACATGTAGAAATTAATTCGAGGAATTAGTTAGGCATGTATAAAACACGCAATTAGTTTTAATTAATTGTTTGATATTAATTAGAAACTAATTAGGGTAAAAACCGAGGAACACGGGTTTTTCAATCGTCGAGGTTGGGTGATGGATTCTCGGTGAATCCCACTCTGCGAAAGCATAAGGAGTAAAATCCGAAACCTCGTGGTTAAGGTGTTGGATTCTCGGTGAATTCCACCTTACCTATCTGAGATTACGCTTTTGTTCCGTCATCGCTTCACGTGAAAGTTTGATGTTTAAGGATTGGATGATCACGGGCAAACATGGTTCGAAAGTGGTTTAACCACGGTTGGGTGGTCAACGATAGCTACGGCTCGATCGACTTCACCTCCACGTGTGGCGTTTGCATCGGGTTCAGCAAGGCCGAGCCATCCGGTGCCACTATGGCTCAACGGAGCTCCCTTGTCTTGACCCGTCCGACGGCCACATATGTTCCAATGAATAGGTCGGGTGGGCTAGCCCACGTAACCGACAACATTCGGGCCTATGATTTATTGTTCCTTAATGTAACATCAAGTCCAAAAACGTGATCGATAAACCCACCACTTTTTCAAAATATTGAGTGGGAGCGGAGAGCGCGACGGCCGACCCCACGGCCTCTACTGTTGACACAAGCAACGTGAGAGAATGGTGACGCCTCATGCCGGCTTTGATTTCGCCCCCTGGAAGGCCTTCACCGCTATCAAAATTCAAGGCTTGGTCTCCGAAAAAGGATAGGATTTTGGGTACTCGCTGGTCACCGACCGACCTAAGGCGGCACACTCGGGGTCTACCTAAAAATCGAGAGGCAGAGAGTCACACTCATAAAGGGTATTTTTGGTAGTACCTTGGCTGAAAAAGGAAAGGTGATTGACGATCACAAATGAGATGTTCGATTCTCAATATGATCTTCAATATTAATCGAAACCTCTTTGACCTACCCTAAGGCGGCACTGAGGCATTAGATTAAATCCTTGGAACGGTAGGATAGACTATAAGTACTTAGTTTATGTTCCTAAAATTTATTAGTAGTGTGTGATTTGGATTTATTTTCTATCAATTTTATTTACAACTATTTATATATCTCTCTAGGGTGGTAGACTGCTAGTGTAAAATTGACTAGTAATGACTTCGTTAAAAAGTGGCAAGTAACTAGAACGTTGTACTTATTGATCTTACATGCGATTAATTTTTCGGAAGAGATATTTCTCTTGAGCCTTCAAGACTTAAGTGACGTAAATAAGTATGTCACTGCTGTCACTCGTGTTGAACGAGAGACAACCATAGTTAGTTTGGAAGATGATTGGGACGATAAAATTCTTCTAGTGAATTTTAATTGTGTAGTGTCTACACGAGAAATTTTCTAATAGAAAAATTAGAGAATCATAAATTAAAGTGACGCTAGTTAGGCGGTATCTCGGAACCGATAAACTAGTGGGAGCTTTTATCTCATTGTTTTTCTAATTTATTAGAAAATTAGTCCCACTGGGTAACGCTTTCATTAGACATCCCACGCTTCACGAGTAGTGTCTACTCAATTGAACTGCTAGTTCAAGACTATTTCCTTTTAAGGAAAGTTGAGAATAGGAAAGAATGTCTATAAGTGTTAATCATCTTAACTAAAGTTTTAAGGCTAAACCGAAAAGTTATTTATAGAAAGTATAGGATAAGGAAAGTGATTTCGAATCACTTAACCAACGAATCCTTAGCGACTTTCTTAAACCGAGTAACTTGACTCGGTAGCTTAGTTCTTTGGAAGAACAAGGAAGCTGTGCATTAACAATTAATAAAGTAGACAACGGGCGCTTATTTCAAATATAATAGTGGGAGTGATATAAGGAAATGAATTTGGATTCTATCTCTGAATATCACGAAAAAATTTATTTTTTCACATTACTGATTCGTTGAAACAAATGGATTCACTTTCATCTCGATACTACAGTTGCCTTAAACAAAGTGAAGATGACATTTGTAGTACGAATCATGACTCGACTTTGTTTGATAAAGACAGAACCACTAAGAAAAGTTTGAATAGGTATGGGTAACACATCTAAAACTATTAAAGGTAAAAGGTTTCATTATTAAGATAAACGACCCTTCAATATATATTAATTAGTGCATATATCCTAGAGATAAGACCTCGACGATCGGCTAAGGGTGATTCCTATCTCCCGGTCTAGAACACTATCTCAAAGGAACAATGACTAAGTTTCCTTTCAATCGGGAGAGGGTAATAGATTTGAAGGGGTGACATAGCTTGTTCATCATGACTTTCGGGGTCTAGTGAGAGATACAAGCTAGTGGGAGTTTTTGAGTGGTAACATTTTGTCTGATAACTACTCGAACTTTGATTTAGTTTATCAAAAGAATACGAGGAGGAGTCTCTGATTTTAGCAGAGAATAGAGTATTCCATGCTTAGAAATAGGCTATTGCATAGTCTTGGGACTGATGCTCAGCCTGCCTCCTAGTGGAATGTTTCTCACCGAGAAAGAAACCATAGACTTGCCTATATAGTTATTGATGTGCTACAATACCTTTGCTAAACTCGATTAAGATAATTGGTTGCAAAATAACGGTTAACAATTATTATATAAACCGAGAAGTCTACCTGAAGATGCTAGTGAATTTATGAATAAGGAGTGACTTCGGTTCACACCACTTCCGTAAATGTAGGCATTTAGCATTTAATGCTTGAAGGTAGGATCGAGATTTTACGCATACGTTCGGATTTTGACTGTTTGTGAAATGCCTTAATGAGACGAGTGAAGGTTGGTTATAAGATATTTGAGATCAGAATGTGACAGTTCAACTGTCACAAGGCTTCTGATAGAATTTATAAGTAACAGCCTTAAACCTTAGAGTACGGTTACCCAAAGGAAGTTACTAACTGATTTAATCAGACCACGTCCAACATCGGTTGTTGGTGATTACACTGATAAATACTACTAGATCAGAATGTCAATCTACCCAAAACACAGTTGGAGTGTGGATTAACCGTTGACCCATTGTGGTTTTGTGGTTTTGTGGTTTTGTGGACTTTACAGTCTGCTGGGGTGATTGATAACCTATGGCTCTTGGTGGGCTGTATAGGATTCTGATCATAGAGGTTGGTTCGAAAACCTTATCCCTGTAAATGGAGTTTTAGTATTCCATTGCTGTCACCCTCTTGTAGAACCACCGAGTGTCTCAGCCCAAGTGGGGTAATTAGATCTCTGGCCGAAAAGAGTCGAATGAATAGGAAAGTTTAACTTTCAAAGACAAAGCTAAGTGGTCTAGGGGTGATTCCCTAAAAGGAGAGAGTTAACTGACCTTGAACTCTCTCACCGCTCGCCTTGCAAGATTTCGTTAGAAAGCGGAAAATAGGTGATACCACGAGACTTTCTTGCCGTAAAACAAAGTCCTGATTCATTCGAAACGAAGGGTCTTGGTTAGAACAAATGGCGGAGTTGTTTGCCGGGACTTATGTCCTTTGTGGATGTAAGAGAACCTCTCGGTCATTAAAATTAGCATGTTTTAAAATATGTGGACTTGACCGCAATATTGATAAGTCTTTTGTAGACTGGGTATCAATATTGGTAAAATAGTAGTATTTGTGTTCATGAATGATAACACTGAAACGGTTGGAAACAACATGTGTGTGCTATCTGAAGTCGGAAACTGACAGGCCAAGATTCTCTGGATGAGAGAATTGGACTATATTCTAAGAATCTGATTCGGTCAAATTCACGAGAATGAGTCATTGGCTATCCCACCTATCTTATTGAATAAGACGATCATGCATATACGGTTGCAGCATTCATCGAGAGTAGTCCTACCCTACCTCTCAGGAATGATTCTCCAAATCTTCGAATAAAGAGAAAATGGGATAGAGTCTCTCTGGGATAAGGGCAAGTCAGCTTAACACGAGTCGATTGCAATCGAATCTTGGGTTCGAGCAATAAGTAGCGGTTTAGTACGTCCTCAAGTATCTTTAGATAACGAGCAATAATGTGCTTGTATATTCGGTGTAAACTTGAATATGATTGACTAGGCTCGATTCGGCTTGTAGTCGATTAAGGATGATCATTAAGTTGATCTCGGGCTCGGTGTTTACTCATAGTGCTTAGAATTTTCTTTTTAGTGCAGGAGTAATTCAGAGTCCGATAAGCCGATATCACTTCATTGTGAAAACAAAGAAGAGATAGCTTAGAAGGATCTTCTCGATCCAAAAGTCAAAAGCGTATTGAGAGAGAGTACCGCCTGATTGGAAGGACCGACAACGTTTTGATCCTAAAGATCGTCTCGTGTCGACAACCTAACTAGTCAGTGTACCAAGTCGAGTGCTTGGAGGGTACGGCATTGATGGATATGTCTCATCTGCTTTTGAAGCAAGTGGGAGAGTGTTGTGAATAAGATGATAAAAGGTGTGCTCTAAAAACAATCGTTGCTTGTCATTTCGTGCAAGTGGGAGATTGTTAGGTGTAGTGCCCGAAAGACAATTTGTGTAATTGTTTTTAATAATGGATGACATAATTTATCTCATTTTAGTTACTTGCTTTGTGCTTGTAAAGTAATACACTGCTGCAAACCCTAAGTATATCTGTATGTAACCACTTAACTCAGTGTATGGATTGCACGTGAGGATTGAGTTAGTGGAGATATACTTAAACAGTTAGTCCGTGGTGAACTTAATCAGAGTTTAGGGTCTCTTAATTAAACACCAATATTGCGCCCAGAACACCTTAGGGTGTGATAGTCTTATCCGGACTGTCGGTAGAGGGTACCTACGTGGGGCATTTATATATGATGGCATTCATATAGGATGGGTGATTTAATCAATTTCTCGATATAATTCCGTAATCGAGGAATCTTATTAAATCATTAGATGATCATATATGGATCAACCTTAATCCCGAGGTGATCACGGTGTTTGCTTGTCCCGGGTAGTGTTTGATGTGTTAGTTACGGTTCACTTAAATATGTGTTCCAAGCCACTTCTCATTGGCACTATCTCCGATGAGTGAGTAGTTCTGATTTTCACAGACATGGATTCCATTCCTTTCTGCGGGAAGTAGAGAGACAGTCCCCTTATTTGTTAGCCCTAAGAATGTGATCGATCCCGGAGTTCATATTAGACTAATTGATCACTAGTCGAGATATGTGAACTAATTGATCATCGTGGGGTTAATGGTAAATAAGGATAAGATATTCTCGAGTCGGGTTCACGGAGACTTCCCACCGTAATGGACATGATCTATGGAGGGTTAATCCGTATGTAGTGATTATATCAATGGACACTTATTCACTCTATGGGTTGAGTATAAGTATACATCTATAATCGGTAGAGTTCGGGCCGGGTTTATGGTGGCGTAATCCCGGAATTAATAATTAATGTACTTATTCGGTTCGATGAATAATTAATTATTGAGCTATCGGTTATAGGTCCATGGTCCCCGATCCGCTTCTATAATTCGGACTAATAATCTTGTTATTTGGGCCTCAGTGATAATTAATTGGTTGGGCTAATTAATTGATATGCATGGATATTATTTAGTTGTGCTAAATAATATAATACACATAAAAGACATTTTATGTGGGCTTTGTAAACCTTTAATGGTGGCGCCAATATCACATTTAATTAGAGAGAAATTAGTTTTCTTGGATAATTATTTGACATGTGATTTATTATTTATTTGTTAAATGATAATGGAATATTAGATAATAATATGATTTATCCTAATTTGTTTGGGATAATCATTTTATTTATCTTTTATTTGGAATAAAGGATTAATGTAATAATTATCTCTTAATTATTTAATCCTTGGAGGACAGGGATTACTCTCCTATATAAAAAGAGTTCTCCCAAGCCTTAATCAATTTTGGCAAATTTCGACCACCTTAGAAAAAAAGAGAGAAATAATTAGTTTTCTTGTCTTGGGTTTTAGAGGAAGAAAAACTCTAAGTTTTTCTTGGTGTTGCATATCAAGGAGGTTCGTGTATCAAGAAGGATGTCCACCAACCGCCGTTTGGAGAACACATCGGAAGATCTTGGATTCTCTTCCTACTATTGGTAACATGATCTTAACCCCCTTGTAGTAGTTTAAGTCCTTTAATTATGTATTGTGATATGTAAGTCGTGATCCATCCGCTGCGCGTAGATCTAACTCGTTTAGATCTAAGAACCTGCATCCTTCAATATCGACCTTCGGGGTCATATGAAATATACAAGCTTGTGGGAACTTTTGAGTAGTGACATATTGTCTGATAACTACTCGAAACTCCGGTAAGTTTATCCAAAATATTTGGAGGAATCCTTATTTCACCAGAGATAGAGTATTCCATGCTCAGAAATAGGTTATTGCGTTGTCTTCGGGACTGATGCTCGGCCTGCCTCCTAGTGAAATGTTTGCACTAAGGGATACACCATAAATTTGCCTTATATAGTTATTGATGTGCAACGTTACACTGCTGAACTCATTTAAGATATTGGTTGCAAAATAACGGTTGTGATGAAAAACCGAGAAGTCTACCTAAAAGTTGCCTACGCATTTTTGGA
Organism: Gentiana macrophylla; assembly: GCA_026214975.1. Classification (NCBI taxonomy): domain Eukaryota; kingdom Viridiplantae; phylum Streptophyta; class Magnoliopsida; order Gentianales; family Gentianaceae; genus Gentiana; species Gentiana macrophylla. The sequence goes on from CM047813.1 coordinate 51,127,406, forward strand.
TAAGGAGTGAATTTGGTTCACCCCACTTCCGTAAATATAGACATTTAGCATTTAGTGCTTAAAGGTAGGATCGGAAATTTTATGTACGCGTTAGTCATGAAATTTTGCATTGAGTAAAGGTTAGTTATAAAACTCGTAAAGTCGAGAATGATGGTTATACTTGCCACACTCGGTCCGATGGAGTCTATAAATAACAACTTTAGATCATGAAGTATTGGTACTCAAGATGTTACTAATCGATTTGTTCACCCATCCAACATCGGCGCTTGGTGATAACACTAATAAAAACTACTAAACTAGATCAAGATATCAATCCACCCCGAACGCAGCGGTGGGAGTATGGTTTGTCCATTAACGATTGCAGGACCGTCATACCTATAGGGTAGATTGATGACCTACAATCTCCTTCGTGGGTGTATAGGATCCCGATCATGAGGTTGGTTTAAAAGCCATAACCCTCGTGAATGGAGTTTGATACTCTAGTTCATTTGAAACCCTTGTAGAACCACCTGAGTATCTCACGCCCAGTGGTAGTAATTGGAACTACACGGAGAAGAGTCGAATGAATAGGAAAGTTTAACTTTCAAAGCAAAGTCGAGTAATTTAGGGGTGATTCCCAAAAGGTAGAGAGTTAACCAGGACCGTGATCTCTCTTACCACTCAGTCTTGCTTGATTTACGTCGTAGCGGGAAATAGGGTGATTCCTAAGACTTTCTTGCCGAACAACGGAATCTGAACTCATTTAGAACATAAGGGTTTTAGCTAAGAACAAATAACGGATTTGTTACACAGCAGAAAATAGGGGTGATTCCCTAAAACCTTTTTGCGAGACTAACAAAGATCTTACTTTATTCGAAAAGAACCTTTGGCGATGTCGCCGTAGCTTAAATCCTTTGGGGATTAAAGCAAACCTCTAGGTCATTTCAAAGTCATATATTTTAATATGTGGACTTGAACAGAATATTGATAAGTCTTTCGTAGACTGGGCTTCGATATTAGCAAAGTGGTATGAACATTAGTGTTTGTGAATGGTAACACTGAAATAGTTGGAAACAACATGGGTGTGTTATCTGAAGTCAGAGTCTGACATGCCATCGGGATTCATTCTAAAGGATTTGATTCGCTCAAATTCACGAGAATCGATCATTGGCAATCCCATCCATTCACCTGGTTAAGACATTCTTGCATTTATGCATCATTCAACGATGTAGTCTACCCTACCTCTCAGGAATGCTTGTCTAAACCTGCAGATGAATACTAAATGGGATGTTTAGTGAATCCTCAAGTTTCTTCAGGAGAATGAGGAATAATATGCTAGTATATTCAAGAATATAAGTGATAACACTGATTCTGGCTTTAGTTCGGATTAAGGATGATCGTTAAGTCGATCTTGTCCTCAGTGTTGACTCAAAGGCATATTCAAAGTGTACCACCGGATTAGATGGAAAGGCGACGTTTCGATCCCAAAAATTGACTCAAGATGCCAACCTTCCTCATCGAGGTACCAAGTCACATGGTATTCGATTCTAAGTACGTGCCGGGTCACTGACCTACCCTGCGGCGGCACACTCCGGTCGTGCTTGGAAGGATGAATTACTAAGATGCACTTGGAGGGTACAGATTTGAGGGATGCGTCTCACTTGTTTTGAGCAAGTGGGAGAATGTTGTAGATATATATATATATAAATAAGGGTGTGCTCTAAAACAATTAATCCACTTGCCTTTCATGCAAGTGGAAGATTGTTAGGTGTAGTGCCCGAAAGACAATTATATAATTGTTTTAGGACAGAATTAATAATTCATCTTGTTGGTCCCTTGAAAAGGCATTAGTTAAGTTTAAAGGGGGGGGGGGGGTTGAATAAACTTAACACTTAAAACTTTTGGAGTTAACAAACTCAAAGAACTTCAAGAACTCTTTGAGTGGTCGATGAGTCTGCCCGATACTCGATAGTCTGGCCGATCGTTGAGTTTTACTGAATTTGTTGCAGCGGAATATACTTAAATTAAGCCTTATTACTTGTTGATAAAATATGATACCAAGTATTAGATACTCAGTAGTGTATGTGTGTGATTCAGTTGCTAGATTCAGTAGGTTGATGTGCTATATATACTAAGTGCAGAATATAAATGCAAAAAGTAATTAGGCAGATTTTATAGTGGTTCCAGGTGGTGTAATCATGTCACCCACTCTTCTCCTGTGATGTTGGAGGTAATTCACTAGAGATTCTTGAGGTAGCGCTACAAAAATCCCTAAGTTGCTTGTCCTTCACCAATAACTATGGCTTCACAAACCGAACACTTAGAATGTGTAGGATTGCTTTGCTCCAAATCTTCCACTGTCCTCGAAGGTAGGATTGCCTCTTCACCACTCCCCACAAACAACATCCTTGACACAAATGTGCTTCACTTGTCTTGACAGATTCCTTGTAAAAGAAAGTTTGAATCAAGTAAGTGATTCAAATTTTCACAGCCTTTGATCGATGATATGATCATCGCACTTGAGGTCTTCATCTGTGTAAACTTGTCGTAGCTTGAAAGCGATTACACTTGAAGATGTTTATCGGATCGAGAGCTTTATGCTCGGTAGGGTCACAGGTGTGTTTTCTTGATAAGAATCAAAGCTCAAGATTATACTGCTTTTCTTCAAAAATCATCACTTGTATCTGAATTTGGAGTCCTCTATTTATAGGTGAGAATCCTTGTGATTTATGTTTGAAATTCAAACATAGCCGTTTGATTTGTCTCATTTGACTTGCTTTCATCACTTACTATTCATAGTACGAATAATCGTCGTAATACTTTTGACAGCTTACTGATCTATCCACCTTTTGACTTGTATCCATTGGATAATCCTCTGCTTCTTCCCATCGTCCAATTAATCTTAACCATTGATTTGTTTGATAAAATCGAGAGGTTGTTAGCTCATCCTTTTCTTTGTAATCTTCCAATGTAACCTTTGAATAATTCGAATATTTATCGCCAGCTTTCTGAGGGTATTAGTCTCAAAAATATATATAAATCGGCTTAGTCCAAGTTGCTATGTTTATTAAAACACTTCAAATGACTTCTCTTATATCTAACTTTTTATTGTGAAGTTAGATTACACCATTTTGAATATAACTAAGTTCCAATCACCACTTAACTTGTGTAACTTAGACCTTGTACACAAGGTATATGTAATCAGTTTAGGTCATCACAGACTTCCCTAAATTCTGATTCCATATCCTTGACTTTAAATACTACGTTTGATCATTTAGCCTTCAATAACTAAGTTTGAGCCCTCAGCCTTCAGTCTTTAGCAGGTTCCTAAACTAGTCTACTGACTCAGGTACCCTACTGATCTAGACAGGTCTGTTGATGAAAGTCAGCTGACCTTTTACAGTGCTTGTTTGATCAAACCCATGCAAGAACAAACTGTAATAAGCCTATACATTTGATCTAGACATATTTTTGCCTTTGCTCTATAATGACTAGTCCGCACTCATCATTAAAACTTAAAATAAGTCCAACAATTTCCACATTTTTGGTGATGATGCCAATACCCTCCTTACAGCAAAGCAAAAAGATTAAAAAAACAAAAAAAAGAACAAATTCCAGTCATTTCTCATTATAATCATTTGTTCAACAGTATTACAAGCTAGATTCAGTATAAATAAAAAGCATGTGTAGGTATGCTGATCTAGTGTCTTTTTTCTCTTTCATTTTCTTGCTACTCAGAATAAGCTCTTATCTCTCTAACCATTTCTCTCATCCTATCATTTTCAATAAGAGAGTAATCAATGTGATGATTCACTTCTTTCCACCATTTCCATGCCTCATGTAGAGTAAGGTTGATCTGATGTACTCTAAATCCTAAACGCATGTATACTTCTTTGAATTCCTTCTATGATTCTTTTGCATTGGTGGTAGGAAGACTTTTTCCACCTCTGCCACCTCTTCCATCTCTATGTGCAGCTCTTAAGGCTTTAAACCTTGCTTCCCAAAACTTGAGTCCCAGAAAAGAATTTAGTCCCTCATGGAAACCCTTGTCATGGTAAGGTCTTCACTTGTTGTTGTAAACCTTCTTATATTCTCTGAGAAGATCATCAGTGAGTGGAAGTCTGCCAGGTGCAGGTTCTCTAAATGCATTGGTGTCAGCTTCCCATCTTTTATTAGCAAAAATCCTAGCAGCCTCTTTTGCTACTGCTGTTTGGCTCTCTTCCCCCTTATTGACATCCTCAACAAAATGGGACAGCAGGCCATGAACACTCTCATGGGTGATTACTAGATTATTCAGTTGACCCTCCATAATTTCAATTCTTGTGTCAACTACAGTAATCCTTTCTTGCATAGTCTGCTCCAACAGATTGATCCTCTCAGTAAACTTAGGATCCAATCCAGCAGGTTGAAGTGTTCCAGCAGCCTCACCAAGCGAGCTTGGGTGCCTCAAAGAAGCTTGTCAAGTTTCATTGAATAGATTCAAATTGGTCTTTCAGAAACATGTCCTTCAGTGTATTCCTTGTCTGATCCCCTTTACATCCAGAGCAAGGTCAGGAAGAGCATACTGAGTGGAAGTAATATTGGAGGCAACTGTTTCTGTAGTCCTCCCTCTATTTTGCACAAGATTCATCGAATCTTCAAACCTCTGCTCTTGCCTGTCAAGTTGAGTTCTTAACCTTGTTATGTCATTTCTGACAGTCCTCAACTCATCCAAAATCTCTGCAGGTACCCCACCAGCCATTCCTCCGGCCGTATGTCCAGCTTCCTTCTTCAAGAGGCTCTTCAACATCAGATTTACTGACAACCATGGCCCACTCATATCCTTCCAAAGAGGTTAGGTCCTTGGAATTTCTCTAGAATTGGATCTAGGCGGTGTTCCTTAAAAATAGGTACAAATGCCTGTTGGGGTTCAGCGTCTATTGGTTCCTCCTCGTGCACATGAAATTCCTCATCACTCAGTAATCATAGTCCAAAGAAATTGCTCATCTTCATCAATAACAAAGATCTCCATCGACCATCTTTCCTTACAATGGAATTTCCTCCAGTAGGCTCCACTACAGCAGTCTGTTCAACAACAACAGCAGGGGTTTCCTCCAAACCCATAGATGGATCCAACCTATGTCCAGTCTTTGTTTATACCTCAAAGAACTGCACCTCTGCTCCAACCTTTGTTCAGTCTTTATCTGTTCTCAAAGAACTCTGAACCACCGCCCAACCTTTGTTCAGTGTCATCTGATCTTCATGAGCTCGAACCTCCTCAACAAGCAATGGTGATCCTTCAAATCCCATCACCATAACCAATCTCTGTGCTACAACAGTTTGTTCCTCAATGATCAGCACTCTCTATACAAGAATTGCAGGGAATTCAGCCATATTATCTCTTTGAAATTCCCTAACATCAACAATCCTTCGTAGAAAATTGGCAGTCATGGATAGAGTGTCCTAAGTATCAATCCATGTTTGATATTGAGCAGAATCCTCAGAACTGACATCAGGCTCACTATGATCAGTAACCCTTTCTTCATCCAAGTCTTCAGTCTGCTGATCCTTAGTAAGTGCAGCAGATTCTTCAATGAAGACAGTATCTATCTCACCAACCACCCTGTTAGCACCAATATGTATTCCCTCATTGATTTGTGCCTCCAGATCATCCATGGTGAGATCTTCCAGATCTTCCTCCACTTGACTAGTCTGCTGGCCCTCAGCAGACCTACCGGTATCAGTGGACAGTTGTATACTTGGTTCCGTAATCAATGCAGTCCCACTGACTCCTCCGGGACCAGAGGGATGATCATCACTAGAATCAGATGATGAAGAGTCATCACTGTCTGATTCATCTCTAGAATCTCTGAACTTGATACCCTCTTTCTTATTTTGTTGATCAAATAGATCCATCAATCTTGCTTCCCGCAAAGAGGTATCAACCAGATCCAACAAACTTTCCACTCTCAACTTCTCAAAAGCCCATTCCTCAAAATCTGTCATTGGTTCTGCAGTTGGCTTTTGTCTTTTATCGAACCTAAACTTCCATTGAAAGTAGTTAGCAACCAGTAAGAGTTTAGGATCAACATATCCATCTTTCTTCTTTTTCTCCTTCCTTTCAAATGTCATGGTTGGTCTTCTTGGAGCATTTTGAGTACCTTGTCGACCTCCAAAGGTCTCAACAAGCGATGTCGAGTTTCTTCCACCGATGCCTCTAGGTCATGAGGTTGCTCGATTGTATGTTAGTGCCTACTAGCTCCATCTGCTCCACAACGCTTTCCCCGACTTACATGCTCATCACCAGGTTAGCAATGATCGCTCTTGCTCCCGAACTATTGCGTAACTTGCGGGTCTTATACCAACGCTTCAACTTCCATAACAAAGTGCACTCAGTGAGTTTGATGGGGTTCTTCAACAAGTTGCTCAACAACAACTTGTGCCGCTTGATGAGGCTCAAGAAACCTTTGCAGGGAGGATTCAACAACTTCTACAAAGAGGCTCAGTTCAAAGATCTGGCGTGATTCTTCAAGAGGTTGCTCAACAACAACGTCTCTACTATTTCAATAGGCTTAATAGTTGTTGGGGCTCAAATTTCTCAATAGCCTCTTAGTCCTCTTCTTCCCTCTCGAGCCTCCGAATCCTCAATTGCTTCCCTTTGCCATGTTTCTTTTCTTGGAAACTTCTTTCATTCTTTTAGAAAGTTCCTCCGATTCAATCTCGTGAGCCTTCCTCTTTCTATCGAATTCTTTCTCATTGCTCCTTCAAAACTTCAAAGAATGATTTCTTCTTTGCAACTACAGCAGGGTCAGTAACTTCAATTTCAGCTGGACCTTCAGCAGACTCAGTAGTCTCTGCTGTTTGTTTCCTTGTCTTCCTAGGCTTTAACATTTTTGTAATCTTTCTTGTGTCAGCAGCCTTTCTCTTCTCAACCGTTTTCTTGGGTGCAGCAGGCTTGGAAAATTGCTTAACCTGCTCACACCAGCATCATCATCTCCTCCATCATCACTCTCAGTGGCTTCATCATCCACATCTTTATCATCATCTAATCCAGGAATAGGAGTAGCAATTTCTGGCTTGTACCTGGATTTGTTAATCTTTTCAGATGAAATATCAGGTATCTGAAAGTGATTCAACAAGGTCTGAATCAGTAGACCTAGGGGCTTGGTCTTGGAATTCCATACACCATCTCTATCTTCAGTAAATACCTTCTTCATGTAGTGTATAAGGAATCCAGCCCAATCAAACTTCATGCTTCTCCAGATGATGATCAGCAGGTCTATTTTAGGTCCAGACAGTGTATCTAGACTCCCAATGAATCCCAAAATGGTCTTGGCAATTAATTTGCTCAGCAGGTTATACTCATATCCAATATGCTTCACATTTATGCTAAGAGATGAAGATATCCTCTCATTTCTTCTATGGCTGTCACCTTCATCTCCCAAACTTCTTTTGCAGGTAATGCTTCCAAGATTTTTGAGTTGATTTCTTCCTGTGAGTACTTCACACTCAGTAGGGTGAGTTCATCCATGATTGCATTGAATCTTGACTCCATTTGTTCAATGTTTTCATTTTGTTTCATTTTGAACTCCTGAAACTTCTTCTTTGCCACACTGATCTTGTTCTTCTTGATAGCATCAGTGCCTTCACAAATTAATTGCAACTTGTCCCAAAGTTCTTTTGCAGTCTTGCAATCTTTCACCTTCATGTACATATTGCTATCCAAGGTTCTGTATATGATATCAGTAGCAATATTGTTGAGGTTTGCTCTTTTTCTATCTTCAGCATTCAATTCTCTTTTTGGCTTTGGAATGTACTGTGTCTCATTCCCCACTGTTACTGACTTGGTGATCTCTAGTGGTCCATCTGTCAGCACATCCATCATTTCATCATGTGTTGCAGCTAGATAAGCCTGCATACGACGCTTATACTCATCAAAACGATCTAAGGAACACATCAACATTGTTCTAGCATACTGGTTGTTATACATGATGCAAAGCTTTGAAAATCAGAAACTTGAAAAAGTTTTCAAAGTATTTTCACCAAAGACAACAAGTAGGATTACTTGAGCGTAAACCTTTGCTCCGATACCAATTGTTGGTCCCATGAAAAGGCTTTAGTTAAGATTAGAGGGGGGTGAATAAAATTAACACTTAAAACTTTTGCAGTTAACAAACTCTGCAACTTTAGCGACTGGCCGATCGGTCGATGATCCGCCGATACTCGATAGTCTCACGACGACCGTTGAGTTTTACTGAATTTGTTGCAGCGGAATATACTTAAATTAAGCCTTATTACTTGTTGATAAAATATGATACCAAGTATTAGATACTCAGTAGTGTATGTGTGTGATTCAGTTGCTAGATTCAGTAGGTTGATGTGCTAAATATACTAAGTGCAGAATATAAATGCAGAAAGTAAGTAGGCAGATTTTATAGTGGTTCCAGGTGGTGTAATCCTGTCAGTCCACTCTTCTCCTGTGATGTTGGAGGTAATTCACTAGAGATTCTTGAGGTAGCAGTTACAAAAATCCCTAAGTTGCTTGTCCTTCACCAATAACTATGGCTTCACAAACTAAACACTTGGAACAGGTAGGATTGCTGCTCCAAAGTCTTCCACTGGTCCTTGAACGGTAGGATTTCCTCTACACCACCTCCACCACAAACAACAGTCCTTGACACAAATGTGCTTCACTGTCTTCAGCAGATTCCTTGTAAAAGAAAGTTTGAATCAAGTAAGTGATTCAGCTTTCAGCAGCTTGATCAGGATGATATGATCAGCATCTTGAGGTCTTCAAGTGTGTAAACTTGATGTAGCTTGAAAGCAAATTACACTTGAAGATGTTTACTGGTTCAGTAGCTTTATGCTTAGTAGGGTCAGCAAGGTGTTTTCTTTATAAGAATCTGAAGCTCAAGATTATACTCTGTTTTTCTTCAAAAATCATCACTTGTATCTGAATTTGGAGTCCTTATGTTTGAAATTCAAACATAGCCATTTCAGATTTGTCTCATTTGACTTGCTTTCTGTCACTGTTCATAGTACTGACACTATCAGAATACTTTTTGACAGTTTACAGTCTGTCCACCCTTTGACTTGTATCCATTGGATAATCCTCTGTTTCTTCCCAACATCCAATAAATCATAACCATTGATTTGTTTGATAAAATCAGAGGTTGTTAGCTGTCCTTTTCTTTGTAATCTTCCAATGTAACCTTTGAATAATTCGGAATATTTATCAGCAGGTTCCTGAGGGTATTAGTCTGCTGAAATATATATAAATCAGCTCGTCCAAGTTGCTGTGTTTATTAAAACACTTCAGCTGACTTCTCTTATATCTAACTTTTTATTGTGAAGTTAGATTACACCATTTTGAATATAACTAAGTTCCAATCACCACTTAACTTGTGGAACTTAGACCTTGTACACAAGGTATTTGTAATCAGTTTAGATCATCACAGACTTCCCTAAATTCTGATTCCGTATCCTTGACTTTAAATACTAAGTTTGTCCCTTAGCCTTCAATAACTAAGTTGGAGCCCTCAGCCTTCAGTTTTCAGCAGGTTCTTAAACTAGTCTACTGACTCAGGTACCCTACTGATCTAGACAGGTCTGCTGATGAAACTCAGCTGACCTTTTACAGTGCTTGTTTGATCAAACCTATGCAAGATCAAACTCTAATAAGCCTATACATTTGATCTAGACATCTTTTTGCCTTTGCTCTATAACAGCTAGTCTTGCACTCATCACTAAAACTTAAAATAAGTCCAACACATCTTATTATATGCATGTATGCTTATAATTAAGACACTACTGAAAACCCTAAGTACCTCGTTTATGTAATCACATAACTCAGTGTATGGCTATACACAAGAGGATTGAGTTAGTGAGATGTACTTAAAATTAACTTAGTCCGTAGCGTTTATTAATTTGAGTATTGGTCTCGTGATTAATTTGCTAATAATGCACCCAGAACACTTTAGGTGTGACAGTCTTATCCGGACTATCGGTAATATGGTACCTAGTGGGTCATTTATATATGATGATAATCATATAGGGCTGGACCGATTTGATTTGAGTTCTTGATATAATTCCGTAATCGAGAAGTCCTATCGAATCACAAGATGATCATATATGGCTTAATCTCTATCCTGAGGTGATCACAGACGACTGCTTAGACTAGGGTAGGGTTTGATGTGTTAGTAAGGATCACTTCACAGTATGTGGTCCAAAACTTCTCGTTGGCTCTATTCTGGAATGAGTGAGTAGTCGGACAGTTCCCTTATTTGTTAACCCTAGAAACTGATCGATGAGCTCAGTTCATATTACATTAGTTATGAACTAATTGGTCACTAGGGGGTTAATGGTAAATAAGGATAAGATGTTTCGAGAAGGGTCTATGGAGATATCCCGAATTGAAACGAACAGTCTATGGAGGATTTATCCATATGTAATGATTATATCAGTGGACACCTTACAACTCATGGTTGAGTATAAGTTATCTATATTCGGCAGAGTTCAGTTTCGAGATTATGGTGGTGTAATCCCGGAACTAATAGATTGAATATTATTGTTCGGTCTGACGGATAATATTATTTAATTTATTGTAGCTAGTGAATATGGGTCCATGGTCCCCAACGTGGCTCCTAATATAGCATATACGATTTCTCGTCGTTTCACCTCAATTGTAATTAAATAGTTGGATTGGACTATTTAATTGACGTGTGGATTAATTGTTTAGTTGGACTAGATAATTAAATACACGGAAAAGAGTTTTTTCGTGGACTCGGCCCAATGTGTCAAAAAATGCGCATGGACTTTTATTTATTAAGGTGGGGCGCATTTTATTATTAAATGATTATTAAGGAATTAGTTTTCTTGGATAATTATTTAATGTGTGATTTATCTTTTATTTGTTAAATGATAATTCATGGAATATTAGATAATGATATTATTTATCCTAATTTGTTTGGGATAATTATTTTATTTATCTTTTATTTGGAATAAGGATTAATCTAATAATTATCTCTTAATTATTAAATCCTTGAAGGACAAGGATTACTCTCCTATATAAAGAGAGTTCTCCCAAGCCTTATTCACACAATTATTTTCTAAATATTGGGAGCATTATAGCTTAGAGATTTCGTCTATAACACTAGGGTTTCGAGTTTTAGAAAAACTTTGTGTTTTTCTAAGGTAGCATATCGAGGAGGTCAAGCGGCTTGAAACACCATCCACCTGGTGGTGCTTGGAGATACACGTTGGAAGACATTGGCTTCTCAACTAGGCTCTCATATAGCTCGGATTGAAGATTGTTCTTGGTGTTTATTCACAATAAACTGGTAAGCCATCTAAACCACCTCATAGGTTTAGATCTATTATTTTATGTATTTTGGTTGACTAGATCTAGATCTATACTATTCCGCTGCGTAATCACGTGGATATTGATCCATCCGGTGATATTACATCCTACAGATGCAATGTAGCTTATTGTTGATTCAATGGTCATATTGAGGAGACTTTCTACAAGAAGCATGACATTCCTCCTGGTTTCAAGTCAAAAAGAGCCAATATGGTAGAATAGAAGCAATCAGCAGAAGAACATCAGGCACCAAGTAGGTCTACTGGACCGCGGTTTCCGAATCTTAGTGCATAGCAACTCGATAAGTTGATGGCTTTGCTGAATGGTCCTCCTAGACATGCAGGATTTTCTATTGGTGAACCTGATGATATTGTCACACACTACTCACTAGCTACAGGAATAGGTGATCTAAATTTAGTAAGATCAATACAATGGATCTTGGACTCTGGTGCCACAGATTACAATGTAGGATCATTAGATCTATTACGAAATCCCAAACCTTCATCTTGTATAAAAATGGGACTACCTAATTGGAATAATGTCTTTGTCACTCATATAGGACAAGAAAGGGTGAACCCTCAATTGGTCCTACATGATGTGGTTTGCATCCTGGTTTTAAATAAAACCTTTTATCCTTACCTCTTTTAATAATCATACAAAGGTGCAACTGCTTTTTCGCTAACAAGTGTGTTTTGCAGACAAAGAACAAGAAAATGATTGATTCAAATTGAGTTACACAGAGGACTTTATGTCATAGATCAACCAGTAAGACTTTCCGTTACCAAGGCTATAGAAAAACACACCTCATCTGATAGATAGATGATGCACTATTACGGCACTACAGACTTGGGCACTTGCTAGACAAAAGACTACAAGTTATTAGTTCACAGTCTGCTGATGTCAAGTTTTGTAATCATGATCTTTGTTATGTCTGCCTTATGGCTAAACTGAAGAAAAATCCTTTTCCTTCAAGTACTATTGTTGTAAATGCTGTTTTTGATCTTGTTCATATGGATATTTGGGGCCCATTGAGACAGCATACAGTAAATGGAAAACAATATTTTCTTACTGTTGTAGATGATTTTACTAGATTTATTTTTCTCATGAGGCACAAATCTGGAGCCTTTGACCTTGTTAAATTTGTTTCCACTCAGTTTCGTAAGATTATCAAAGTAACTAGATATGAAAATGGTGCAGAATTTCCACTCACCGACCTCTGTGCTCAGCTGGGTATCAAACATCAGACATCCTGTGTAAGTACACCTGAGCAAAATGGTATTGTTGAAAGGAAACATCAGCACCTGCTGAATGTTGCAAGAGGTTTGAGGTTCCAGAGTAATCTACCCATTGAATATTGGGGTATCTGTCTTTTACATACTGTATACTTGATTAATGGTACACCTACACCACTGCTGAAGGATAGCACTCCACATGAAGTGCTTTATGGCACTAAACCAGACTATTCTGTGTTTAAAGTTTTTGGTTGCTTAGTCTTTTCTTGTACACTTCAACAGTATAGGACAAAATTTGACTCAAGATGTAGGACTTGTGTCTATCTTGGGAATTCAAATACATCTAAGGGTGCTATTCTCTTAGATATTACAAACAAAGATATATTTGTTGCTAGAAATACTCAATTGCATGAGTCTTATTTTCCTTTATTTCAATAGGTGTTGGGAAAGGCTAAATATCTTAGTGACATGCCCATTCCGTTACCAGTAATGGACACTTTTGATGATCTGCTGAATGAATTAGCAGACCAGCAAGATATAGGGTCAGCTACAGCTGTGGTATCTAATGAAGAGCATGCACCAGAAAACTAGGCACCTGAACCTACACAACTAAAAACATCCATCAGAATAAGAAAATCACCAACCTTTTATCAAGGGGGTGCTGAGTGCAATCATGAGTCTGGAAAATATCTCAGAAGACTATGCTAGATTCATTAATTCCATTGATGCTATTAAAGAGCCTAAGACTTATAATCAAGCCATCAAGCATGATGAATGGAAGAAAGCAGTGCAACAAGAGATTGAAGCTCTACAAAAGACTCATACATGGGAAATAGTTGATCTGCCCCCAGGAAAGAAACCTATTTGGTGCAAATGGGTGTACAAAATCAAATACAACCCTGATGATTCAGTAAAGAGATATAAAGCTAGACTAGTAGCAATGTCTACATACAAACATATGGGATTGATTATCAAGAAACTCTCTCGCCTGTTGTCAAAATCACTACAGTTAAAGCTTTACTTGCAACAGCAGTAGGCAATAATTGGCATCCACATCAGATACATGTCAACACTGCCTCTTTACAAGGAGATTTGCTGATGAAGTATACATGCAGTTACCTCCAGGTTGTGAAACAACTAAACCAAATCAAGTTTGCAGACTTACTAAGTCATTGTATGGACTCAAGCAAGCTAGCAGACAATGGAATTGCATGTTGACTGAATCTTTGGAGGCTCAAGGAATCATCCAGTCCAAAAATGACCACAGTTTATTTACAAAAGGGTCAGGACAGTCCTTTATTGCTTTGTAGGTCTATGTTGATGACATCATAGCAGCAAGCCCTAGTGAAGAGTTGATTCAGCAAATAAAGGATTCTCTACATCAACTGTTCACCATCAAAGATCATAGAAGGTATTGAGGCAGCTAGATGTCCAAAAGGTATGTCCATTTCAGAAAGAAAATACACAATTAATCTCCTAAAAGAATATGAATTTTTAGGAGCCGAACCTGCTAAGACCCCTATGGAGTCTAAGCAGACTTTAAAACATGGTGATTCACCAATTTTAGAAGACAACACTGCATACAGATCACTTGTGGGTAAATTGATTAATCTCACTTTTACCAGAATAGATATTGCTTTTGCAGTACAACACCTAAGTCAAATTCTAGACACTTCTACTAAAAATCATTTGAAGGCAGCTTACAGGCTGCTGAGGTATTTGAAGACTAACCCTGGTCAAGGATTCCTATTTTCAGCAGACAACAACCCTTTACTCAAAGGTTTTATAGACATTGATTGGGCCGGTTGTCCTGAAACAAGAGGATCAGTATCAGGTTATATGATGATTCTAGGAGATGCTCCAATCTCCTGGAAGGCCAAAAAACAAAGAATAATAGCTAGAAGCTCCTCTTAGGCTGAATACAGGGCTATGGAAAATGAAGTCTGTGAAATTCCGTGGCTGATTTATATATTACAAGATTTGCAGGTTCCGGTTCAGATGCCTGCTGTGTTATTTTGTGGCAATGCCAGTGCAATGCACATTAGTCGTAATCCAGGATTTCAGGAAAGAACAAAACATATTGAAATTGATTGTCATGTTGTGATAGACAAAGTCAAATCAGGACTTGTCAAGATTCTCCCAGTTAACATAAAAGAACAAGTAGATAATATTCTCACCAAGGCCTTGGATGCACCTATTTTCTCCTATCTACTAGAAAAATTGGGGATTTCAAAGATCTTCAAGAATTCAAGTAGCTGAAGGGAATGCTGAGTGCAAGCTGTTCATGTACCACTCTCAGCTTTAAGGGGTGTTACGGTATAAAGGCTGAAGGGAATGCTCATTGCAGTCAGCTGATGTACTCTGCTGATAATGAGAAGACACAAGCAGCCTGCTGATAGTATGGAAGCCCGGCAGCCTGGTGATCAATTTAGTATGAGGTAATCTTGAAACGGTTATTCTGTTATAGTTTGTTATAACCGTTTTAAACTTACTTTTAACTGATTCATAAGGTGTATGAAGCTATAAATACCCCATGATCAGCTGCATTGTAACTCAACTTGTAACTTTTGCTTGATCAATAATAATTCCGCATTTTATTTTGTGGTTGCAATTCTACGATGACCGCTCAGAGCTCTATCAATACCGGACTTCCTATAATGATGTTATATGTTGAAGGGGCTTTTACCACTACATAATTCACCATCAAGGTCTTGCTTCTAGGCTCCCTTCGAAATGTCAGGCCAGCTTGATCATTCCCCGAGGATGGACTGGTGGTCTTGCAAAACCGAATAGAGGCACCAATACGGGGGTGTGTTTGGAAACTTTTAGCTTCATATACTTGAAGGTGGAATGAAATAAGACGTTAACACCACTCCCAATATCAACATATATGCGCTTCACCAGGTTCTTATGAACTACGGCTTCAATGACCAGGCCCTCGTTATTAGTTATCTAAGGCAGTGGGTTCTTAGGTCCATATATCATGGATTTCTCGTCATGTCCATTCAGCCATTCCAAAATGATGCTCGGTCCACCTAAAATTGTGTTGATAGTATTGATCGGACTATTGTCTATCTGCCGATCAGCGTCTGCAGTTCTGTCCCTTCTCTTCCAAGGCTCATCCTTCCGATCCCGATGTTGCCTGTATGTTCTCCTCCTGAAATCTCTCCGACCTCGAGGTTCAGGATCCTAAGTTCGGTCTACGACCTCATGAATATCTCTTATTAGATATTTGAACTCCTTTGACTTGTGGCCCACATCCTTGTGGTAGGCACAAAACTTACTTTGATCCCTACTTTCTGGAGGACCTCTCATCGGAGGTGGCATTCTAGCCAACCCTTTCCTTTCCATGATTTTTAAGACTTGCACACGAGGTCTGTTCAAAGGGATAAAATCCCTTTCTTGTACAACACCTTTCTTCTCTGACCGATCGGCGGTTGGGGTAGTTATACGGTCCCAGACCACTTTCCTCTTCCTGTTGGGCTTTTTTTGCCCTTTCTCTTTTAGATTCTCCCTTCTCCGACTCTCGTTTCAAATTGATTCGCCTCTTCTCCCTAACAGTACTTGTATGCTATGTACATGCACACTTTCATCGTTCTGGGGAGTTTACCACTCAACTTCGCATATAACTATCTTTTGTATAGCCCAGCCACAAACGACGTAATCAGCAGTGAGTCGTCCATGCCCTTAACTTGCACAGAGTCCTCCTTGAACCTCTTCAGATATTTGAGGATAGATTCCTCTTTCTTTTTCTAGATTGTGTGAAGGTGTGTTGCATTTCTCTGGAAAGGCCTTGCCGTAACAACGGCCTTGCCATAACAACGGTATTTCCGTAACAACGGCCTTCATAAACATTCGCCCTAGTTCCTCGAACTTAAAAATCGATCTTGGTAGGAGTTTCCAAAACCATTCACAAGCCCTGCCCATCAATAGAGTAGGGAAAACCTTACACTTCATTTCGTCTAAAGCGTTGAACAGACTCATCTGCGTGATATACTGAAACAAATGACCTGATAGATCCTTGGATCCATCATAAGGGTCCAAATTGGGCACCTTTAATCCTTCAGGTCAAGCATACTCATCTATCTGCCTTGTGAATGGCGAAGCAAAGTAAAATTCATCAACTTCTTCGCCCGTCATGGCATTGATCTCTACACGGCTTATTCCTTAACCCGGCATTCAAAGCAGCTTTCTTTCCTTATTTGAGACATATGCTTCTTCATCATGTTTCCCTTGATTAAGGGGTGTTTTTGCCCTCGGTATCCTCCTCTGCATCATACTCTTCTGATTGGACTGCCGGGAGAATGGCATGTCTGGTGGCGGGATCCATGGCTGCCAACTGATCCCTAACGGCTAGTTGTTTTGAATTTAAGGAGATTTCCCCGGTTTGTTGTGTTTGACTGTCAACATCAATATTCTCATTTACTTTATTACTGTCGTTCTGGCCATTCTGGGGCGGCTTCAGCCGCCTTCTACTGTTGTGTTTTCTCCATTGATCTGATTAAGATAACTCTCGAACAATTACTAGTAGAAAGCCCTCCTTCTAGCGCCAATTCACGACACAAAATTCGTCGGGTATCAAACACGGGCCGTTTAATCTAGTGGTAATTGGTTGAAGGGCAATAGAAGAAGAACAATATGAACAAAGGGTGGTTTTTTGGGGGACTTTAGACCGAGTCTCGAATTTTCACCAGGGTGCTTACGTATCCAAAGCGTATGTTGGAATCGAGTCTGCCGTAGTTCTTTGTGAACTTTTATATAAGGGGCGATTGTGCCCTAGGCCTGCATAGGCCGTGTCCATGGTGGACTCTTCCACCATGTCATTCATGTTAGAGATAATCCTGGGATTATCCCTTTATTTTAGGAGATAATTGAGATATTCCAACACCCGTGTCTATATGATGAGGATCAGAGCCTTAAAGTCTTTGGATTCTTTGCATAATTATCGTATTATTTATTATACTCTCTAGCCGACCTGTGGCGAGATGCTAAGGTCGATTTAACCGAGCTGCGTAGGTCTATCTTGTCCCTGTCCTGACCGACCTGCGGTGGATCGGGGGACGGCATGAGCAGCTTTCTTTAACAATGATTCATCGGCCCCTAGGCCTATGATGGGACTCCTGTCCCTTACAGTCAAGGTATTAGGTCCATTCTTGCTATTATTTGGGTGTCAGGTGCAGGGCACGTGAAGCTGTGAAATCCGGTATCGTCAAATATATATATATATATATATATATATATAAAAAGCCCCCAAAGGCATATAAATCATTGGAATGATGAGGTGCAATATATTTCGAATGATGAAAATTTACCATGTCACGAAAATATTAAGAAAACGAAAAAAAAATGCGTTGATGAGGAACACACGTGAGAAGATTAAACGTTCTACCGAGAATTATGCCACTCTCCCCACCCCCCCCCCCCCCCCCCCCCCCCCCCCAAGAGGAATTTCTGCCTGCGCCCCAGACTACCGATCGATGCACCATAAAATGTCTCTGGCTGATGCATATTTGTTTCTTTTAGAACAATATTCTGATTATCATGAAACTCAATGCAATCTTAATAAGAATTTTAATAGACTCTCTATGTTTTGTGTGGGTGGACGATTTCAGAAAACAAAACATAACGAAACGAGAAATCCACAAGATGGCCACATATTGATAAACAATCTGGAAATTGTTTGACAACCCACGTGATTTTGTTTAATTCTTTGATTATTGATTCGGCAAACACATTGATTATTGGACGATTTTATAAAACAAAAGAAAAGAAAAGGAGAAATCCACAAGCCGGCCGGCCACGTAATGATACACATAAACCATCTGGAAGAAGCTTTTAAATTTTTCGTAAAAAACAGGATGACAAACCACTTGATTTTGTTTAATTCCTTGATTATTGATCGTGGAAGCTTTGGTTCATATTATATTTTTTGGCAAGAAAGATTCATTTGTTTTTTTTACCTGTATAATTAACGCTTATAATTCCTGATTTTCACATATGATGAATTTCAAACTGAATTCAGGACTGAATTCTAAGAACAATATCAGAGTTGAAAAGAGAAGAACAAAAATGCAAAATCAACTTGAATGATTTAAAATCGAATGTAGACAGTACACAAAGGTGTAATCATATTACTTACAATAATAAAATAAGAAATACACAGACGATTCTGGGTCAAGAAATGGTTGAAGATTGATTAGGTCATTCAAATATTAAGGTGAAGAGTGATGATTCTATTCTTGGAACAAAGAAGAAGGCAGATTTTGTTGAGCCTAAGCGTCTATTGGATTCTCAAAAAGACCTACATGAATCCACCCGAAGGATTGAACAAGTCGCTCAGGATAGTAATGATAAAATGGAAGACAACCTTTCTGACATAATTGTAGAAAAGCCAAATGCGGCTAGCCCAAATCCAAATACAACTCAACAAGAATTATCTTCGCGAACGTAAGAGGACACTATCACCGAGTGATTGGGGGTGACCCGAATCAGGTCCACGTGTCAAGTGAATACGGAAGGGATCAGCAGGATAGGATAGAGCCCTATCTGACCTGGAAGTCAGTACGACCAGATGGACCAACAAACTGGATAGAATTCCTGATCAGGGCTGGGCAGGTCCCAGACTAGAGGAAGCAGACAGATCGATCGTAAGGTGTCCCAGACTAGAGGAAGCGACAGATCGAGATCGAGCGAGTCCCGATCGATAGGTCGAACGACTGAGCGAGCATCCCTAATCAGAATAAGCAGATCGGGAATATACACATCTGGGATGAAAAGCATATATAAACGTGAAGACGTGGGGGACTACATAACCGCCCACTAACTCCAATATCACGGATAACTGCATGAACTACAGTTGGACTTGATTCCAAATATATATTTGGATACGTAGGCAGCTTATTCCTTAAGTTCAGTCCATACAAGAAATAACGACTACTCTTTCGAGATCCTAGAGCAAGAAAGACCCATTATTGTACCCGTTTCATTATGTGTTCGATCATTGGCGCTAGAAGGAGGGTGTTTTTTTGTTTCTAGTGGCAGATTAACAGAGTAGTAAGCATGAAATCTAAGAAAACTCAACAAGGGAAGGACCTAGCAGGCCCCTCACACGATCCGGAAAATTTGGATCAAGACCAAGAGCGAAATCCAGAGAAACAACCAAAAGATCAACTAAATCCTAAGGAAATGGCAAAACAACTCCTAGTAGATGCTTTAAAGACAATGAGAGATCAAGATTTCCAGGTTCTTTTTGAAAGCGTGAGGAAAGGGAAGGAAAAGGTAGATACTCTTGGAGAAGAAAGGCAGTTATCACCAGAAAACAGGGGTGGTCATAAGGAAGTTGTAGAATCCAGTTGCCGAGTGGTCAAGAGCAAAACTCGTCAAGCGGATGAGGCTGCAAGGGCCGAGTTGGATGCAATGTTAGAAGATGAAGAGGACGAGTTCCATCTGGCTTCACCTTTTGTAGAGCATATTGAAGCATATCCCTGTCCCACAGGATTCAAGATACATAAAATCAGTCCGTATGATGGAACAAAGGACCCGTATGATCATATGCATCAGTATATAACGCATATGCAGTTATACAACGCCCCGGACGAGATGAAGTGCAAAGCTTTTCCTGCACTTCTATCCGGAAGGGCTAGGGACTGGTTTAACAAGTTGCCGTCCAGATCTATCACCAGCTTTACAGTTTTAACAAAAAAATTCATGAGCATGTTTATTGCTGCAAGACCATTCCAAAGAAACAGCACTCATTTGCTCACCATCAAGCAAAAGTCCGATGAAACAGTTCTACAGTTTATCAAGAGGTTTAATGCAGAATCAACCCAAATGGCCGATGTGAGCGATCGATTTACGGTACCCTCGTCAGTAGCGGTGACTACGAGAGGAGTTTACATGCCAAATTAAATGGGAAAAATCCCAGAACTATGGAAGAGTGCCTGGCAATAGCTTTCAAGCACTGTCAGGGTGAAGAAGCTAATCGTGCCAAGCGCGAGTTGGAAAAAGGAGATCATAGAAAAGGGAAGGCAGAAGAGAAATCCGACAAGAAGTGCAAATCGGTTTGGGATAGGGTGCAGGCACCTATAACCGATAGATTGGGCAAGAGAGGTGCTTTGCAGGACAGAGACCTAATCCCGTTGAATAGATCTCAGGAACAAGTTCTGGCTATCATGGAATGTAAACGCATAGCGAGAACCCCATTTCCCATGAAAGGACCCAGGGAGAAGCGAGATCAGACCAAGTTCTATAAGTTCCACCAGGATGTTGGTCATGATACAGAGTCGTGCAGGGAATTGATCAGGGACATCAATGCAGCTGTTATGGAAGGAAAACTTGACGAGGTCGTTGACAGATCTCGTAACGAACAGCCCAGGGGGCGCAGAGAGTTTAGGAGAGGAACACATCAAAATGACAGAAACAGGAACAATGAACAAAGAAGGCCAAGGAATCCATCCCCGAGATCGGGGCGGTCGATCGATAACCGTCCAAGAAATACTATCAATACGATCATGGGAGGTCCTGGCGGACGAGATCGAGAAAAGGAAGTGGAGACAACGGAGACCAGGCCAGTCGGGCGAGACTGCGGTATGCGTAAAAAGGTATCAGGGGAGGTGAGGTATGGACCAGAGGATCCACTACCACTGGTCATCAACAATGAAGGGCTGGTCATTGAGGTCAGAATCAACAAGAACTGGGTAAAAGAATGCGTAGCCGATACAGAAGTCTTTGTTAACATTCTGTATTACAGGCATTCCAGGCCATGAAGTTGAAGGACTCGGCTTTAACACCGGTATCCACCTCTGCTCGGATTTGCAGGCCCGCCAATCCATCCTATGGGCATGGTCACATTACCTACAACTTATGGTAAGTTACCTAAGGGCAGGACCCTCATGGTAAATTACATTGTGGTTAAAGCACCCTCAGCTTACAATGTCATCATGGGAAGACTAGCAATCATCGATCTGCGAGCGGTTATCTCCCCAGCCCATAACAGTATGAAGTTTCCGATCAATTCTGGATCGGTTGAAATTAAAGGAGATGTGGAAACAGCCAGGAGATGTGGAAACAGCCAGGAGCTGTTACACATCTGTAGTTGGTGAAAAACAGTTGGTTCAACAGGTAGCTCTCGAGGAATTATTTCTAGAGGAAGAAAAGACTTGAGTATCGGTAGATCAGACTAAGGCTGTTCAGATCGGAAAACAGTGAGCGGAGTCAGCAGTCAGTATAGGTTCTTGGATTCCAGACTCCTATAAGAGGGCGTTAATTGATGTGCTAAGAGAATACGAAGACATTTTTGCCTGGAAAACAAACGATATGCCAGGTTTATCACGAGAATTTATAGTCCATAGTCTAAACGTGGATCAGAATAGGCCCCAGGTTCGTCGGAAGAAGAGACATTTTGCACCGTAACGGATCTCGCCATTGAAAAGGAAGTTGCAAAATTAAAGCAGCGAGAATTGTCAAGGAGGTGGTTTACCCATAGTGGTTAGCCAATCCGGTCTTAGTGAAGAAAAATCGAGATGGATCTTGGAGAATGTGTGTGGATTTTATGGATTTGAACAAAGCTTGCCCTAAGACGCTTATACTTCACCCGAATCGACAGTGGTGGTGGATTCAACTGTGGGTTTTGAAATTTTTGGGTTCCTGGACGCGTATAAAGGATATCACCAGATTTTTATGGACCCAAAGGATGCAGAGAAAACAGCCTTCATAACTGAGTTCGGAACATATTATTATGTAACCATGCCATTTGGACTAAAGAATGCAGGTGCCACCTACCAGAGGGCAGTTAATCGAATTTTCCACGATCATATAGGCAAGTCCATGGAAGTCTATGTTGATGATTTACTGATCAAAAGCAGGTCTTTAGATCACTATTTACAAGATGTCAAACAAGTCTGTGAAGTACTTCGAAATGCTAAAATGAAGTTGAATCCCAAGAAATGCACCTTTGTTGTTAGGTCTGGAAAATTTCTGGGTTACATGATTTCTAAGGATGGAATCATGGCCAATCCAGACAAGTTGGATACTCTGAAGATGATGCCACCACCCACTAATATTAGAGAAGTTCAAAGATTAACTGGAAGATTAGCGGCATTGAACAGGTTTCTTTCACGATCCGCTCAGCGTGCACTGCCTTTCTTTAAGATTTTAAGGAAAGCAACACCATTTAATTGGGGGGCAGATTGTCAAGAAGCTTTCGATGAATTGAAGAATATTTGTTGGAGTTACCGACTCTGACATCTCCATAAGAAGGAGATGTGTTATACCTATATCTATCAGTTTGTGACGAAGCCATTAGTGCTATCTTGGTTAGGCAACAGGGTACACTCCAGAAGCCAGTTTATTACACTAGCAAATCTTTACATGGACCTGAAGTGAGGTCTCAGATGCAGAGAAAGTAGTACTAGCATTAGTACATACATCCAGAAAATTGAGATCTTATTTTCAGAGTCATCCGGTCGTCGTCTTAACCGATCAGTCATTAAAGCAAATACTGACCAGGCTAGAAACTTCAGGTCGCTTAGCCAAATGGGTCGTCGAATTGGCAGGTTACGATCTGGAATACAGACTAAGAACCGCTGTGAAAGCTCAGGCTCTAGCAGATTTTTTGGCCGAAGAGAAATCTATTTCTATCGATCAGCAAGTGAGTCCAAAAGAATCAGGCCAGTGGAAGTTGTTCGTTGACGGAGCATCTAGAAAGAGCAGGTTAGGAGCAGGTCTCCTCCTCATAAGTCCAAAGGGTGAAGAGTTCCCTTATGCTTTGCACTTTAACTTCCACGCAACCAACAACGAAGCAGAGTACGAAGCACTGATTACAGGTTTGAACTTAGCTATAAAATTGGGAGTTAGGCAACTCAAGGTCTACAGTGACTCTCAACTGGTAGTAAACCATATCAGGGGAAAGTATGAAGCAAAGGAGGAGCCTATGAAGAAGTACTTATCTCTGGCCCAATCAAGGATATACCAGTTTCAAGAAGTGCAAATGGAGCAGGTCTCCAGATCACAGAATACCAGAGCAGATGCCTTGTCCAAGTTAGCATCGAATTTCTTGTCGGACAAGAAGGTCCTGATCGAGCAATTAAACCAACGTAGCTATGAAGTATCTGAGGTACAACCGATCACACAGAGGGAAACATGGATGGATTCCATTGTAGCATATTTAAAAGACAGCCAGTTACTAGGGGACAAGATGCAAGCTCGCAAAATCCAACACTTATCTGATATATATGCCCTATTCAATGATATTCTGTATAGAAAATCATTCATATCCCCTTGGTTACGTTGTGTTACTATAGAAAAAGGCAATTACCTGTTGAGAGAGATCCACTTTGGGATCTGTGGAAACCATATGGGATCAAGGGCTTTAGCTAGGAAATGCAGGTTGTTTGGCTATTATTGGCCTAAAATGCAGCAGGATGCAGAGGAGTTAGTCTTGGCATGCAGGTCATGTCAGGTCCATGGTAATCTATTCCATCAGCCACCTGAAAATTTATCTCCAGTTATCTCGGCCAGGCCCTTTGATCAATGGGGTGTCGACCTGGTGGGGCATCACCAACAAAGACTGTGGAAGTTATAAATTCCTAGTGGTAGCCGTTGATTATTTCACTAAATGGGTGGAGGCGGAGCCATTAACCACTATCACATCCAAATAGATCCAAAAATTCTTGTGGAAGAACTTGATATGCAGGTATGGGATACCAAAGACCATGATTTCAGACAATGGCACTCAATTTTCGAGGACAGTGGAGTCCAGGAATGGTGTACAGATTTGGGCATAACACAACATTTCACCTCTGTTGGTCATCCACAAGCCAATGGACAAGTGGAACAAACTAACAGGCAGATCAAGCTTGGCTCAAAGAAAAGGTTGGAACAAGAAGGAAAACACTGGGTGGAACACCTCCTAAATATTCTCTGGGACTACAAGAATACCCCAAATATGTCAACACGTGAAACTCCGTTCTCACTGGCCTATGGATGTGAAGCTATTATTCCAGCAGAAATTGGATTGCCATCTCCCAGAACAATACTGAATAATGATCAGGCACAAGAAGAGGAAATTAGGCATGCTAAAGATGAGCTGGAGGAGAAAAGAGATATTGCTCTTATCCGAATGGCTAAATATAAGCAGCAGGTGTCCCAGTATTATAATTCCAAAGTGAAACAGTGCTACTTTAAGGTTGGTGACCTGGTCTTGCGCAAAAACGAAGTCAGCAGGCAAGAACCAGGTGGAAGATTGAGTCCTAACTGGGAAGGACCTTACCAGATCATCAAAGTACATGGAAATGGAGCATATCAATTGGCTGATAGCAAAGGGAAAACCGTTCCCAGAAGCTGGAATGCGGTTAATCTGAAGAAATTTTATGTTTAAGGCAAGTGATTGTCGCTTTTATTTTGCAAGTCTATTATGCATTATGACTTTATTTTGAACTTTTGAATTATGTCATGGCTGTAATATATTTCCTTTGTTAAATTCTTCAAAAGATAAAGGTTCTTAAATCTGAAAAATCAGATCGCTTTTAGACCTCAGGTCAGGTCGTTTATCTTTAGACCTCAGGTCAGGTCAAAAAAACTCTTAAAAAGAGAAAATTCATTAAGTCTGAAAAGTGAGATCGCTTTTTGACCTCAGGTCAGGTCGTTTATCTTTAGACCTCAGGTCAGGTCGAAAAACTCTTAAAAAGAGAAAATTCATTAAGTCTGAAAAATTAGATCGCTTTTAGACCTCAGGTCAGGTCGTTTATCTTTAGACCTCAGGTCAGGTCGAAAAACTCTTAAAAAGAGAAAATTCATTAAGTCTGAAAAGTCAGATCGCTTTTAGACCTCAGGTCAGGTCGTTTATCTTTAGACCTCAGGTCAGGTCGAAAAACTCTTAAAAAGAGAAAACTCATAAGTCTGAAAAGTCAGATTGCTTTTTGACCTCAGGTCAGGTCGTTTATCTTTAGACCTCAGGTCAGGTCGAAGAACTCTTAAAAAGAGAAAATTCATTAAGTCTGAAAAGTCAGATTGCTTTCAGACCTCAGGTCAGGTCGTTTATCTGTAGACCTCAAGTCAGGTCGAACACACTTTAAAAAAAAATTCAAAATTAAGTCTGAAAAGTTAGACATTTTAGACCTCAGGTTAGGTCATAAACTTTCGGGCATCAGGTCAGGATGATAATTTTGAAAATGAAAAGATTCATTGGGTTTGGATATAGTTAAACTGCTAACCACAGTATGACGTATGCTGCATAGTCCAATCACATGTCATACTGGGGGGGGGGGAAGGATAAGGAGATAAAAGGCACAAAGCAAACATATTTCATAAATTGTGCAAAGTGCCAGAGGCACTAAAATTCAAGAAATTCCCATATGAAGACAAGCAAAATAACAGAGTTTGAAGACAACAACAGCAAAATTATAATGTTTGGAATCAAATTGAAATAGAGAACAGGCTAAATGTTTTCACTTCGAACTGGGGGAACTTGAGATTGTGATGATGAGCCAGCTTGAGTAGGTGGAGGCTTTTTGCCATACTTGGAGACCAAGTCCACTCCCTCCCTAAATTCCTTGAATCTTGCCTCATAAATTTGAGATCCATCTTTTCTGTTCCAGCCGGCATGGGAGAGCTTGGTAGCATCCACATTGAGGCCTGCTACTTTCATATCTTCAATGGCTGAGGAGTATCCAAACCAGATGATTGGGGCAAATATCATCTTGATACTATCAGTTAGCTCATCAGACCTCCTATAATTAGCAAGGGCTTCAAAGAATGTGCTCAGCGACTTGCTCTTCAAATTATCTCTCTCTCTTCAAGGGTGGCTACCATCTTTTCTAGGTCGATTTGACTTGATTAGCAAAGAGCAAGGTTAGTTTGGAACTCATCCGTCTTAGCCATCAATTCATCGATAAAGCCAATTTTTCAAATAGAAAGTGTTCAACAAATCTTCATACTTGGCCTTCCATTCGATAAAGAGTCGCGTGTCTTCTCAAATTTTCCGTAACTTCTCGATGCCCTGACAGATCTCCTTACCTAGTTTGGCACCCTGAAAGGGAATACAAAGAGCAAAATTAGCATATATTACCTCAAAAGACAGAATACGATTTGTGAAGAGGATCCTTACAAATTTGGACAGATCTTGATTGGTCCATTCTTTCCAATCATATCTCTCCCCTTGAGATCATTCAGAGGCCTCAGCATCCCCATCAACTTGATCCTGAGACCTAATACGCTTTGAAGCACGCCTAGTCTCAGTTGTAGTCTCTACCAAAGCAGTATGAGGAACCATCCGATAATCGTTAGTCTCCTCAGAATCATCATCAGCATGATCTGTATCGACTGAAGGCTCAGTAGGATGACTATCAACAGGCTTGGCAGTCTGATCTGGTACATCTGGATTGACAACAGGGCCGGATGCATCTTGACCTCTAGGAGGTGAAGCCTCATCAGCAATCTGGACGATATCGGTGAAGCTTGCCACTGCAAATATCAACAAGAAATTAAAGGCATGTCTCAAACAAAACATAGATATTCAAAAAAGGAAATCCTACTTATATTATACCTCTCCTCAGATAGCTCAACATAAGGATCTGGACCGGCAGTCTCCAGACGAGCAGCATCGATTAAATTAGAACTGTAATGCCTCAGACCCAGGTATATGGGGGACCCCTGATGTCACTTAACAACTTCTTGTCCGTTTTGCTCTACAACACGTCACTATTCTTGGTAGAAGTGTTCCACTTGCCTAGATCCCTAGCAGTGTTGTGCCTAATGAAGAAGAAATGCTTCTTCCAATCGGAGAAAGATTGGTCCGTTTTCTTAATCAAACGAACACGACTCAAATTATCAGTTCTCCTACAAAAGCAGTACCAGCCAGGACTCTTTTTAACCTGTTTGCATTGGTAAAAAGTTCTAAAAAGTACTAAGGTAAAGGGGGTGACAAACAACCTACACCAAATCAGAAAACCAGTTATAGCTCTTATGCTATTGGGGACTATCTGACCAAGTCCTAAATCGTAATAGCGAAGTATCTCTAGAAAGGCGGGAGGAAGAGGAAACCTAAGACCGCATTCAAACTGTTCTTTATAAACAGTGCAATACCCAGCAAGAGGAGCAGCAGCACTTTTTCCAGACGTAGGTCGGATAGGGGCATAAGTGTTCATATTTATCCCAAACCTATCACAGATGTCTGTAATATCCAAATCCTTCAATTTGGAGTCGATTGCGTGGCAAGCCATCATTTTCTTGGTCTCGTAGGTCCTCCTCAACGCTCGTATGGGCGCAGATAAGCCGGAAATGTTATACTCAGTCGGAGGCGATTCGACAAGGGTAGCTAGGAACAATAGAAGCAATCGAGACGATGAGGGAAGAATAGAGAAAAGAGGATTTTCGCCGGGGTTGGATACTTCAGGCTGGTTTGGATTCATAAGGAGTAAAAGAAAATCACACCAAGAGAAGAAAGACTTACTTGCCAATCGAAGGAGCAAATCCACCAAATCTGACGTCTGCGTCTATAAATAATGATGGGTGTTTACAGAGTTTAATAGATGTAATAATTTTTAACCAGAAGATGGGACGTTTGGGCTACGCATCGATTGAAAAGAAAAGCGTGTGCAATTATGGTGGCGTTTGATATATCCAAGGCAAAGGTAGACAGGCCATCTGGACGGTACACGTGGCATAACCTTGAATCTCAGATCTTAATCCATCAGAAGTACAAAACTATATCGATTAAGATTTGGAGGGCTTTGATTGGGGGTGACCCAAATCAGGTCCACGTGTCAAGTGAATACGGAAGGGATCAGCAGGATAGGATAGAGCCCTATCTGACCTGGAAGTCAGTACGACCAGATGGACCAACCAACTGGATAGAATTCCTGATCAGGCCAGGGCAGGTCCCAGACTAGAGGAAGCAGACATATCGGATCGGGACGGTCCCCGATCGATAGGTCGATTCGAAGCGAATCCCTGATCGAAATAAGCGGTCGGGAATATACACATCTGGGATGAAAAGCATATACAAACATGAAGACGTGGGGGACTACATAACCGCCCACTAACTCCAATATCACGGATAACTGCATGAACTACGGTTGGACTTGATTCCAAATATATATTTGGATACGTACGCAGCTTATTCCTTAAGTTCAGTCCATACAAGAAATAACGACTACTCTTTCGAGACCTAGAGCAAGAAAGACCCATTATTGTACCCGTTTCATTCTGTGTTCGATCACCGAGCATGTGTTTTTTTCAATAGACAAAGATAGAGAACTTCTAAAGATTTTGAATGCATTGCCTGGAAATATCAAGAAAAAGATAAATTACACTTCTGATCTAGATAAATAAACATTTGAAGTTGAAAAAATAATACGATGATTAGAAGAACGAATTAGAAAATTAAGCATTACCTTTATGCTTTTGTAGTATGAGCTTTTAAACTAGGCTCGTGAGTTTTATTTAAATATTTCTATTATTTAATAAAACTATTGCTTATTTTAAAAAATAGATAGTACACAAAGGTGTAAGTTCATCTCTTATATAAAGTTGATAGAGATCAGTGGAACTTAATTTACATGATTAACTAAGCTAACAAACATAAGTAACTCTAACCAACTCGTAAACAACTTCTGTTGAAGGCGTTCGATGTATTGTTAGCAACATGTTGAGGTGTGTAGTGATCTTCTTATGTTGTAGATATACTCGTGTAAGGATTGGCTTATCGAACTTCAACAACTTAAGCTTCTCTCTTTATTTTTTTCGTTGTTGTTATTTCAAAAATAGTTTCTTGTACTCCTTTGTTTAAATAAACAGGGTGCACGCATAGAATTTTATCAGTAACAACTTATTTAATGATTATTTTGGGATCTATAAAGAACTACTGAAATTACGAGTAATTAAGATATAAAGAGTTTTTTTACGCATGAGTAATTAAACCGTATCATCATGAGATTTCCTGTATAATGAAACAATTTCTTTTAGGAAAGAAAAGAGGATTTTATTTAATTGGGAGACGTGATAAAATTACTCGAACCCCGGTTGATATTTATGAGAAAATACAATGGCAAGCAACTTCTTTGCCATTTCTTTTGTCATCTTAATAAAAAAAATTATAGGAAGAAGCTATGCCAGATGCAGACAAAGTATTTACAGGTATCAAAGATTCTATATTTTTGATGAAATGATATCAAAGATTCTATGGAGTAAAGTTTTCTATTTCACATGAAGGAAAAAAACAAAAAACCAAAAACAAAGATTTCCCTATAAATTGACCTTGTTATGAATTGTTGTGAATAAACAAACTCAACAACATAATTTGTATTAACAGTTGGTGTGAAGAGAGATCTACAATGAGGAGCTTCATCAATGGAAATATGTTCAACAATGTGTTTTACCTCTTTCTCATTCTGATTGGCTTTTTTGCACATGGTACGTATTTAATTATATTATATAACTTATTTTTCTCTCATCGATTTTCAAAACAGGTTTTATAAAACAATCAGCACTGTTTTGTCTCTCTATACATTATGTTATTGTATGTCATGTTCTTCTACTATTTCTTCTACCAAATGTGTGTAGATAACAATAAAACCATCATTCTCAGCATGGAAGTGTAATGAACTATACATTACAAGTTGGTCATGTTAAACGAGAGTGATCGAAATGGGACGGCTTTTACATCCAAATTTTTTTTTTTCCTTTTTAAATAGTTGGACGGAAACGCCCAAATTAGGGTGGGAATATGGGCTAGAAGCCTAGGATGACCAACTTTGGGCGGGTTGGATGGCGTAAGTTGTGAGCTCCCGTCCAACTTTATGGCGGGGGATAAGGGTCTTCTTTGAATTTGAGGGGTGTATAATTCGATCAATTTTAGCCAAAAAAGGTGCCATTCGAATTTTGACATTAATCAAAGCAATATTTGTATTTCGGTTGAGTTTTATCATAATCTTGTTTTTTTTTTTTGGTTTATTGTGAAAAAGGATAATTTGAACATAGAATTATGCAAAAAGGACAGTGGAAGTTTTTGGGTGAAAAGGACATGTCTTTATTCCACCGTGTTTTGAATTCTCTCGTATTCAACTCTAGAAACGAATGAATCTTTTTATCAGGGTGTCGAAAGATGGTAATTCTTTCATCACATTTTTCCTTTTTTTGTCCTCTTTATTTAAACATCTCATTTTATATTTTTTCAATGTTATTTTCGAGTTCATTTTTGTAAAAAAAAACTCATAAACAATAGAATAGTGAAACGTTAGATTTGAGCGTCGCTTCCATCACGCAAAGAAACAATGGATTTGGGGTTATGAGCAGTTGGATATATCCTTATCCCCATTTTATATTTCCAATTGTCCCTGGTTTCAATTTTTTTCCCTTTTTGGTCTTTTAAACCCAATCCTGTGTGATTTATATATATATATATATATATATATATATATATATATATATATATATATATATATATATATATATGTATGTATGTATATATATGTATGTATGTATGTATCTTGTATATTACATCCGTTCGAAATATATAAGTAATCCTATAATTTACATTTGTCCCACATTATGAATCATTCTATATTACCAATGCAACATTTATTACTCATTCTCTATATTACCTGTAATTTATTATCAGTCTAACCACTTTTCATTACTTATCCATTATTGATTTAATCATAGTCAATGGGCATTTCAGATATTAACATTCAAATTTATGACATTCAATCGCTTTCTTAATTTGTTGGAAACCTCTAGGATGACTTATATTCCGGGGCGGAGGTAGTGTGTGTGTATATATATATACACACACACATACATGCTCTCTTGTGTATTTATATATTTATATTTTCCTCCTGAAGGACTGATTGTGGCAGAAGCCGACTTCTGCAATTATTATAAACCAAGCGGCTCGTACAAAGGGATATGTATACTTGACAAGGGTTGCAATACTACCTGCATTCGTGAAGGCTTACTAGGTGGAGGTTGCGGTGCCTTTAAATGCATGTGCGCATACGGTGCATACTGTTAAGAAAGGGGTTTCTTTGTGGTCTTTGTGTCCTTTGTGGAGAGAGAGAGAGAGAGATCAAATGTGGTGGTTTTGGAGTGTGTGCAAGTGTGTGTGTTGTGTGTACACAATAAATGTGGGTTAGGACATGGCATTCTTGTGTAACTTGGCCCACCTAATGTGGGATTTTTTAATTATGTATGAGCAACTTACTTATTCCTTTATAATGTGTTATGATAAGCAATGATTGAAAAGCTTACAGATTTAAAAATCTTGATTAAATAAAGAACATAGTAAATTTTTGGGGATTTTTTAAGGATATCATACTAAATCTATTTGGGACACAACATAAATATTTAAAAATACACATGTAGTGGGATGTCTTTAAAGGCTATGATAGATTTAGTGGTTTGCCCTTATTGGCCCCTAATTTTTAACTTCTTGTGTCACAACGAGTGACACACATACAACACACAATTTCACATTTAATTATGATATAATACGGGATAATTAATCTTTTAGTCCCCTATTTTCTTTATGTTCTCAAAATTAGCATATATCTTTCATTTTTATGATAAACACTCATATGTATTAATTTTTGTTGCGATGTATACCTCTATGATTCATTGTTACGATAAACACCCCTATGTATGTGTTTTGCGATGATAAATACCCCTATGTCTGTGTTTTGTGAAAACAAATAACCATATAGGTCTAAAAGTGTATCTATCTCATATAGTACTTATTGATTATGATATAAGCTCACTATAATCAATGGTGTGCAAAAACATAATTGAGCAGAGCAGAAATTTTGAGAATTTCTAAATGCTTTCCTGCATTTTCTCTCCAAACATTGAAGAATCTTGGGAGTGTTCTTCATCTTTTTTGAGATTTCAGTTTCTTGAGAGTAAACTGTCATCATTTTCCTGAGTTTTTGATCAGTTCTTGATCGTTTTTCCTATATTCTCACTTTCATTATTGTTTTGTGATCAATTTTGGAGTTCTTGATAGCCATGGCAGCTAAGAAACAAGAAATAAGTCTCTTTAGTCCATTCTATGTTCATCCTAATGAGAATCCTTCTCTGGTTCGTGTTCAGCCATTGATGAATGGCAATAACTATAATCCATGGAAAATGTCCATAGAGATGGTGTTGATCACCAAGACCAAATTGGCTATGTAGACGGCACAATTAAAAGTCCTGAAGCAAATTCAGTAGACTTCCACGCATGGAGATAGTGTGATACAATGGTTAGATCATGGACCTTAAATTCTGTTGAAAACACCAATGTGTAACATCCCGAAATTTTTGACTTTCTAATTAATCGGTAAAGGATTCGGTCATTTTGGGAGATATTTGATTAGTAATTAAATGGAAGGATTAATTAATAATTAAAAAGGAATTTTATAATTCTTTAATTTTCTTAATTAAAAGAAAAGAAAAGAATTCTCCAAAATCCCTACATTGGCAATTAAAAGAATTTTTATTTCCTTTTTCCTTCCTTATTTCCCAAAAAACAACATGAAACCCCAAATCAAACCCCCCTTGCCGCCGATTCTTGTGAAGAGAAGGAGAGAAATCTCTCCTTCGTGTTAAGGAATGTTGCCATCGTCGTTGTCGTCGGTAAGGGTCGTCTTCTTGTTTCCTACAATTCGAGCATGACGATCGGCCGGCCAAAGGCCATGGCCGATCCATACATGCGTGTGGGGGGATGATATCGCGTTCGGTTTGCCTTTTTATTCATTGGAATTGTGTTGTAATTTTAGTATCTTTCCTTCTATCTATAGATATAGATTCGAGCTTCGTTGAGGAACGTTTCTAACTTAGCAAGGGCTTTCAAAAACGCTGCAATTCCGGTAAGGATATTTCTAAGTTACGTTTTCGTTTGGTTCGAAAGATGGGACTTTTAGTAATGTATAGGGGGGTGTAAGTTGTTTGGGTTGTGTAGCATTGTTGATCAGGATTTTAAGTACAAGTTGGGGCTGTTTGCTGTGTTTTTAGAATGTTTAGGCCTTTGTGTTTGTGCTTGCAAGTAGAGAACAAATTGCTGTAAATCTTTTGTCAAAAGCGTTTACGTGGTTGGTCATGCTTTGGAGTATTAAATGTCCGTAAAATGTGTTTGGGTTTGGGTTACAAGTTATAAATGTTATGGTGCTGTTATATGAGGCTTTCTGTATAAATTGCTGCTATTTGCTGATTTTTTTTATGAAGAGTCGAAGGGAAAACCATGTCGAAATCGCTAGGGTTCTTGTTGAAACCCAGGGTGGACGAGCGTCCTAACTTTGTGGACGGGCGTCTGCTTTGGGGCACATCTCAGACGGGCGTCTGGGGTACCTGGACGAACGTCTGAGGTGCTAAAATCGATTCAGGATGTAACAGGTTCTGTTGGACACGCGTCTGAGTTTTGGACGGGCGTCCACACCTCCAAACGGGCGTCCAACCTTTCAGACGGGCGTTTAAGTGTCCTTCTTTCTTTGCTAGCTATTGATAAATCTTATGAACATGAGTTGTAAGTTGGGTTTTGATGAGTCAAGGATTTTGATATCATTGTGGGACTTGGTGTTGGGCATTGAAGTTCGTAGACCCTTAGTGGTTGGGCCGGATAGGGTAGCTCCCAAAGCCGTAAACCCGGGAAGGTTTCCTTACGACTTCAATGACCTTACGTGTTTGGGGAGTTGCAGACAGTGGTGTGGTCGGGCCGGATAGGGTAGTACCAGAAGCCGGGAACCCGGGAAGGTTTCCTTGCACCCCAGTACGTGATGGTCCATTTTAACGATGGTACCATTGGCAGACCTTTAGGATCCTCCTCTTTAGGGTTTACCCTTTTGAGGGATGTGCAAATTCGGGACCTTTAGGCATAGATGGAGTGTGGTGTTCTGTATCTTCTATGTATGGGTTGAATTATTTATAGTTTGGTTTGTATCCATTTTGGATTGGTGGCATTTTTCATGATGTTGGTCTTGACGTATGGTTTGAAAGTCTTAATTCAACTTGTAGTTAACTTTCGTTTTTCATATACTAGATTTATCCTTACTCGACTTTTAGTTGGCGTTTACTTACGGTTGATCTGCTATGATCTATTTATGGGGAGCGATTCTTAGCGGTATTCGGTTTGGGTGATAGCTTGTTCTTTGGGAATTGCGGGATTTGAGAGCCACGTAGCCACGATCCTGCGCTTGCATTTTATTTGGATCTTTTTTAAACCTTGAAATTTTGGATCTTCCGCGACGTTTTCATATTTCTTTTAAGAGATTGTAATTACTTTAACCTCTTTAATAAAGAATGGTGGATGTTTATGTTCCTTCTGTTGTGGGATGTTGGATATTACTGCCGCGACTGTGTGTCGTGAAGTGACATTACGGTGACCAACACCGGCGGACGACGGGATTGGAAACCGGGGTGTTAAAAAGTGGTATCGAGAGGCGTTCGACTCCGGACCACCACCTAAAATGAACCTTAAGAATAAATTCACTAAAATAAGCACAAAGTGAGGATGTGTGGGGTAGGTATTGAGTTCTATGCGAGGAAAGGTACAGTAAGTTACGATGTATGTGGAAATGTGGTGTGTGTTGCAATTAATTTTGGGCGGTAAGTGTTAGTATATGTGAAATATTACGTGGCATGATACTGTGTGATAATGGAATACATGATTGTTTACTTTTTGTAGTTTTAGCTATGCCTCCTAGGAATGGGAATGAGAGGGACCAGCTGATTGATCAGTTGGTTAAGATGAATCAAGACCTGATTCAGGCGGTCAACAAGCTGACAGAGGATCGTTCTCAGGGGTCAACTACCGGCATGACTAGGGCCGTGAGTCAGCAGAGACTAGCCAGTATGATGGTAAGGGAGACCCTAAGGGGCTCGAACGGTGGATTAGGGAGTTCGAAAAGATTTTTGCCACTCTGGGCTGTCTAGAGGAATTGAAGGTCGATCAAGCGGCTTTCTACCTGGTTGACAGGGCCGATCTTTGGTGGGGTGCGAACAAAGATCGGTTGGCTCAGACTGAAGGTGAGCATGGGGAACCCGTGGTGGTACCACTGAGCTGGGCCGAGTTTAAGCAAGAGCTGAGGCGTGAATTCTTTCCTGAATCTAAGAGGAAAGAGCTGCGAGTTGAGTTCGATAATCTCCGACAGGGGGATATGACTGTTCAAGAGTACTACGAGAAGTTTGTTGACTTGGCGGTTTATGCACCTAAGCTAGTGCCGACCGAAGAGGCCAAGATGGTGAAGTTTGAACAATACTTAGATTTGGCGATCCGGGATAGTATGGGGGCTAGTAGGGGCTTCACGAGCCTAAAAGAGATGTGTGAAGTAGCATGCAACATTGAGAGGATTCGGAGAGAGGTTAAAGCGGCACATGCTACTAACAAGAGGAAGAGTGTCTCTGAAGACAATCAGGGGCAGCAAAAGCGGAGCAATTCTGGGAACCCACCAGTACGACCATCCTTTTCTAGAAATTCCCACCTTACCAGGCGGTGGTGGTCGGTCAATCGGAAGTAACTCTCGGGGTTTAGTCGGCCACGGTTATCATTGCAAGCGGTGCCGGAGAAATCATCCGGTACCGATTGTTCAGGTGCACAAGTTCAGTGTCACAATTGCGGGAAGTTTGGACATAGACGGTTTGAGTGTTTTGTGGCTCCAACACTGCCGGGTCGGCATCGATTACGGAAAGCAACATGGGTGGAGCTCGAAGGGGTAACACGGGAAACATGAGAGTAACCAAAACCAGCGTAGTAGTACCCTTCACAGAGCCGGCAGAGGGGGTACACCTAAGGCCACTGGTGGAAACAGAACCGACCATCGGGGTCGGCCAAAGACAATCCAGGTGAGCCGGAGTAAATCAGATTGGGAAATTATTCGCCTTTGGGCGGAGAGGAGGCCGATCAGAGCAACCACGTAGTGACGGGTAATTTTCTGGTTAACTCATTTTTATCCTAAGTACTTTTTGTTTCGGGTGCATCATGTTCCTTTATAGCGGGTTCCCATGTTTTGAGGTTGGGTCTAGCTACATTCGAGGTGATTAACAGTGAGTTTATGCAACCGTCGGGAGAGTTAGTGCCATGCTCTAAGTTGTATAGAGACGTACTGTTAGTGATTATGGGAGTCAACTTGTCGGTTGACTTGATCAAGTTCCCCCTCGAGAACTCCGACGTTATTTTGGGTATGGATTGGTTGAACCGGCATAAAGCCAAAATTGACTGTGAGCAGAAGAAGGTGACTTTGAGAGGCCCTAAAGGGGTGCGAGTATCTTACAAGGGAGTTGTGGATAAACCTAACGTGAAGATCATTTCGGTGGTGACGTTGAGATCTCTCGTCAAGAAAGGGTACCCGTTGTTTATGTGTCATGTACATGATGTAAGCACAGGGGATCCTAAACTAACGGACATTGATGTAGTCCCTGATTTTGAGGATGTATTCCCGGATGAGATACCAGGTATGCCACCCCAGAGGGAGGTAGAGTTTGCAGTGGAGTTGATGCCCGGGACCAGACCGATATCGAAAGCACCTTATCGTATGGCACCTAAAGAATTAGCGGAACTGAAGGTACAATTGGAAGAACTGCTCGGTAAGGGGTACATCTGACCGAGTGTGTCACCGTGGGGAGCACCGGTGTTGTTTGTGAAGAAGAAGGATGGTAGTGTGCGGCTGTGTATTGATTACCGGGAGCTAAACAACGTTACAGTGAAGCACAAGTATCCGTTACCGAGGATCGATGACTTGTTCGATCAACTATAAGGGGCAGGTATTTTCTCGAAAATTGATTTACGATCAGGGTATCACCAGCTCAGGGTAGCAGATGCGGATATCCCAATGACCGCATTTCGTACCAGGTACGGACATTATGAATTCACGGTCATGCCTTTCGGATTGACCAACGCACCAGCAGTTTTCATGTATTTGATGAACCGGGTATTCAGACCCTACTTAGACCAATTTGCTGTAGTCTTTATTGACGACATCCTGGTCTACTCTAAGACTAAGAAAGAACATGCCAAACACCGAGGCTCAAATCGCATATTTTACGGAAAAACAAGCAGATGCTAAATCATGCCTAAATGTGAATTCTAGTTGGAGCGAGTGGCATTCTTGGGGCATGTTGTCTCAAAAGACGGTGTATCCGTTGACCCGAGCAAGATAGAGGCAGTGGCGAGATGGTCAACACCTAAGAATGTTGCAGAAATTCGAAGCTTCTTGGGTTTGGCTGGATATTACCGAAGATTTGTAAAAGACTTTTCCAAGATTGCGAGGCCGATGACTGCATTGATGCAGAAAGAGAACCGGTTTAAGTGGGATGACAATTGCGAGAGGGCGTTTCAACTACTTAAGGAACGGTTGACTACAGCTCCGGTGCTAGCATAACCAGACGGGAATGAGGACATCGAGGTTTATACTGATGCATCGAAGAATGGGCTGGGTTGTGTGCTGATGCAACGGAGGCGAGTGATCGCGTATGCATCAAGGCAGCTTAAGCCATATGAGAGTAACTACCCGACGCACGACTTAGAGTTGGCAGCTGTGGTCTTCGCATTGAAGATATGGCGACACTACCTGTATGGGATAACATTCAAGGTATTCTCGAGATCACAAGAGTCCAAGTACATATTTACACGAAGGAGCTCAATATGCGTCGAGGCGTTGGTGGAGTTAATTAAAGATTATGACATGGAAATCCAATACCACGAAGGAAGGCCAATGTAGTGGCGGACGCTTTGAGTCGGAAATCGATTCATTCCTTGTGCGAGGAAGTAGCTCGGATCAGATTGCGAGAAGAGTTGGACCGTATGGATATTTGTGTCATCCATAAAGGCGGAGAAAAAAGCGACTTCGTCTTGCAACCCGAATTATACGCTGAGATCCGGGTGAGACAAGTGGGTTACAAGGTAATCGAGGCAAAAAAGGCCAAGATTGGTACAGATGGTGCAGCTGATTTTACGTTACATGAGGATGGTAGTATCCGGTTTAAGGGTCGGTGGTGTGTACCAGCCGATGAAGAACTCAAGAGGCGGATCTTGAGTGAAGCTCATAGTACGCCTTATTCTGTTCATCCGGGAGGAGACAAACTGTATAAAGATATCAAGAAAACCTTTTGGTGGCCTAATATGAAACGCAGAAGTAGCGAATTTGTGTCAAAGTGCTTGACTTGTCGGAAGGTCAAGATTGAACATCGGCGGCCACGGGGTATCTTTGCAGCACATTTGGATGTGCCGATTTGGAAGTGGGATTCTATCTCCATGGATTTTGTATGCGGACTACCGAGAGTCCTACGAGGAATAATATGATTTGGGTCGTTGTGGATAGACTGACAAAAACGGCGCATTTCATTCCGATGAAAGACACTGGGAGTAAGACAGAATTGGCTATGGCATACCGGAGAAATATTGTGAGACTACATGGTATACCCAGCAGCATTGTGTCAGATGGAGATGCGAGATTCATATCCCAGTTTTGGCAGGAGC
This sequence comes from Gentiana macrophylla, assembly GCA_026214975.1. Lineage (NCBI taxonomy): Eukaryota > Viridiplantae > Streptophyta > Magnoliopsida > Gentianales > Gentianaceae > Gentiana > Gentiana macrophylla. The sequence goes on from CM047813.1 coordinate 51,166,395, forward strand.
TACAGACAACCTTGGGGACGGAGCTGCGAATGAGTACAGCTTTTCACCCTGGTACCGATGGTCAGACGGAGAGGACCACACAAACTTTGGAAGACATGCTGAGGGCATGTGTATTAGAATTCAAAGGCTCTTGGGAGGAAAAGCTCGATCTTATTGAGTTTTCATACAACAACAGCTACCATGCCAGTATTAAGATGGCACCTTTTGAGGCACTTTATGGTAGGAAGTGCAAGAGTCCGGTTTGTTGGGACGATTCGTCCGAGGCAGCGATTTTGGGACCGCAGATGATCGAAGATACGATTGAGCAGGTGCAGATAATCCGAGAAAAGATGAAGGCTGCCCAGGATTGGCAGAAGAGTTATGCAGAATTACATCGCCGAGATATTGAGCTCGCCGTGGGCGATAAGGTATTGCTACGAGTATCACCAACCAGAGGAGTGATGCGTTTTGGCAAGAAAGGGAAGTTGAGTCCCAAGTACGTGGGGCCATATGAGATCTTGGACCGTATAGGTGAAGTGGCATATCGACTAGCTTTGCCACCGGTGTTGGAAAAGGAGCATAATGTGTTTCATGTTTCTCAATTGCGCAAGTACGTGAGTGATCCTTCTCACGTCATCGAACCGGAAGTTGTTGAACTAGATCAATCCTTGACTACGAGGAGGTACCGGTACAGATATTAGATACCAAGGTACAAAAAACAATGGGACGTGAAGTTCGCATAGTCAAGGTTTTATGGTCTAACCATGCCACCGAGGAGGCGACATGGGAAGCGGAGGATGCTATGCGACAGAAGTACCTGCATCTGTTCCCTTAAGGTATGCCATCTTCAAGCCTTGTGCGTAAAACCCTTTTGCTTATCTTTGGGGGCGAAGGGTGTATCTTCGGGGGCGAAGGGTGTTTTAATGAGGGGTGGAATAACGCCCGGTACGAACCCGAACTTCGAGGACGAAGTTTTGTCTTAAGGAGGGGAGGATGTAACATCCCGAAATTTTTGACTTTCTAATTAATTGGTAAAGTATTCGGTCAGTTTGGGAGATATTTGATTAGTAATTAAATTGAAGGATTAATGAATAATTAAAAAGGAATTTTATAATTCTTTAATTTTCGTAATTAAAAGAAAAGAAAAGAATTCTCCAAAATCCCTACCTTGGCAATTAAAAGGATTTTTATTTCCTTTTTCCTTCCTTATTTACCCAAAAACAACGTGAAAACCCAAATCAAACACCTCTTGCCGCCGATTCTTGTGAAGAGAAGGAGAGAAATCTCTCCTTCGTGTTAAGGATTGTTGCCGTCGTCGTTGTCGTCGGTAAGGGTCATCTTCTTGTTTCCTATAATTCGAGCATGACGATCGGCCGGCCAAAGGCCATGGCCGATCCATACATGCGTGTGGGGGGGGATGATGTCGTTTCGGTTTGCCTTTTTATTCATTGGAATTGTGTTGTAATTTTAGTATCTTTCCTTCTATCTATAGATATAGATTCGAGCTTCGTTGTGGAATGTTTCTAACTTAGCATGGGCTTTCAAAAACACAGCAATTCTGGTAAGGATATTTCTAAGTTACGTTTTAGTTTGGTTGAAAGATGGGACTTTTAGTAATGTATAGGGGTGTAAGTTGTTTGGGTTGTGTAGCATTGTTGATCGGGATCTTAAGTACAAGTTGAAATTTGTTTCTTTGTGTTTTTAGAATGTATAGGCCTTTGTGTTTGTGCTTGGAAGCGAGAGAACAAATTGCTTTGTAAATCTTTTGTCAAAAGTGTTTACGTGGTTGGTCATGCTTTGGAGTATTAAATGTCCGTAAAATGTGTTTGGGTTTGGGTTACAAGTTATAAATGTTATGGTGTCTTTGTTATATGAGGCTTTACGTATAAATTGCTGCTATTTGCTGATTTTTTTTTATGAAGAGTCGAAGGAAAACCATGTCGAAATCGCTAGGTTCTTGTTGAAACCCGGGGTGGACGAGCGTCCTAACTTTGTGGACGGACGTCTGCTTTGGAGTCACATCTCGAGCAGCGTCTGGGGTACACAGACGAACGTCTGAGGTGCTAAAATCGATTCGAGATGTAACAGTTACATTGGACACGCGTCCTGAGTTTTGGGCGGGCGTCCACACCTCCAAAGGGCGTCCAACCTTTCGAGGCGGGCGTCCGGTTTAAGTGTCCTTCTTTCTTTGCTAGCTATTGATAAATCTTATGAACATGTGTTGTAAGTTGGGTTTTGATGAGTCAAGGATTTTGATATCATTGTGGGACTTGGTGTTGGGCATTGAAGTTCGTAGACCCTTAGTGGTTGGGCCGGATAGGGTAGCTCCCAAGGCCGTGAACCCGGGAAGGTTTCCTTACGACTTCAATGACCTTACGCATTTGGGGAGTTGCAGACAGTGGTGTGGTCGGGCCGGATAGGGTAGTACCCGAAGCCGGGAACCCGGGAAGGTTTCCTTGCACCCCAAGATGCGTGATGGTCCATTTTAACGATGGTACCATTGGCGGACCATCAGGATCCTCCTCTTTAGGGTTTACCCTTTTGAGGGATGTGCACATTCGGGACCTTTAGGCATAGATGGAGTGTGGTGTTCTGTATCTTCTATGTATGGGTTGAATCATTTATAGTTTGGTTGTATCCTTTTTGGATTGGTGGCATTTTTTATGATGTTGGTCTTGATGTATGGTTTGAAAGTCTTAATTCAACTTGTTAGTTAACTTTCATTTTTCATATACTAGATTTATCCTTACTCGACTTTTAATTGACGTTTCTACTTCTGGTTGATCCTGCTATGATCCATTTCTGTGGAGCAGATTCTTAGCAGGTATTCCGGTTTGGGTGATAGCTTGTTGCTGGGAAATTGCGGGGATTTGAGAGCCACGTAGCCACGGTCACACGCTTGCATTTTATTTAGATCTTTTTTTTTTAAACCTTGAAATTTTTTGATCTTCCGCACATTTTCATATTTCTTTTAAGAGATTGTAATTACTTTAACCTCTTTAATAATGAATGGTGGATGTTTATGTTCCTTCTGTTGTGGGATGTTGGATATTACTGCCGCGACTGTGTGTCGTGAAGTGACATTACGGTGACCAACACCGGCGGCCGACGGGATTGGAAACCGGGGTGTTACACAATGCACATGCAGTTTCGAAGAATCTTGCCAGAAGATTTTCAAATGTTGATGCCTTAAGACTTTCAGATCTTCTTGAAGAAATGCATCTGCTGAAGCAAGGCACAGATTATGTCAATCAATATTTCACAAAGTTAATGATTATTTGGGAAGAAATCAAGACCATCTGGTCTGTAACAGTCTATTCTTGTGATCCTCAATGACACTGCAATGCAATTAACAATATGATGGATCATATGGAGGTTGAACATGTCATGAAATTCCTTAAAGGTTTGAGAGATGAATTTGAGCCAATGGTTTCATAGACAATGTTAATGGTACCCTTTCCAGAAATTCATGATGCCTTTGCAATGACAATCATGTTTGAAAGAAAGAAAAGTTGTATGTGGCTAACAAGGCCAAGAATCAAGATTTCATGGTTCTCTTGTCACAAAAGAATGCACAGGGACAAAATCATATTGTCACTAGACCTAACTCTGCTGCAAATCCAAGACCTAAGAATTACAAGAAGATGCAATGTAGCTTTTTGTGGATTCAATGGTCATACTGAAGGACTTTCTACAGGAAGCATGGCTTTCCTCCTAGTTTCAAGTCAAAAAGAGCCAATATGGTAAAAGAGGAACAATCAGCAGAAGATGATCAGGCACCAAGTAGGTCTATTGGACTGCGGTTTCCCAATCTTACAGTATAGCAACTCGACAAGTTGTTGGCTATGCTGAATGATCCTCCTAGTCATGCAGGATTTGCTGTTGGTGAACCTGCTGATATTGTCACACACTACTCACTAGCTACAGGAACATGTGATCTAAATTTAGTAAGATCAATACAATGGATCTTGGACTTTGGTGACACAGATTACATTGTAGGATCATTAGATCTATTAAGAAATCCCAAACCTTCATCTGGCATAAAAATGGGACTGCCTAATTGAAATAATGTCTCTGTCACTCATATAGGACAAGTTGTTATAGCCAGAGAATCATATGCGAAATAAATAAATAAACAGAAAATTAAGAACACCTTTTATTAATCTGAAATAAAAATATTACAATATTGTAATTGAAAAAAAAAAGAAACGAAAGGATATCTCCAATTGAGGCGAGATGGAACTCTATCCTTAAGACAAATTTGCTCCGGCATGTACCCCGGTTTATGCAATTGTCTCCCAGGATAACTCAATTACCTGTTCAGAAAAGAGGTACTTCACTTTCTGAACAACTTCGAACTCTGATGATGCCCAGAAACTCTTCACTATGAATGCAGAAAACTATTCTATGCAATGGAATGTATGAACGCTCTTGTATTGTGTGTATTCTCCATCTTGTGAAGACTTGTTTATATAGAGGCTCATATTGTAATGGAAGAGTCCCTGCAAATAATTTCATTTATTGCATAACTCCAACTACTTCCACTTTACTCCAAGTATTGATGATAACAAGTTTGAAGATGAAAGGTCTCAGAAGAAGATGAAAAATCTCACCGGCCGAGACATTCGATTATCTGGAAGGTGTGCCTTGGCCGAACCCTCACCGACTTCTCCTCAGAGATCTTGAGTTTGCCTCAGCTGACTTCACTCCTACCTTTGCCACCCTGCTGACTTTGTCCAAAAAGATAATACTAGCCCTCAGGCCCGTGAAGGCCCAATTCCCCAAGCCCAAGCCCAAGTCCATGGTCAACGGTCAACGGTCAATAGTCAAAGGGCACGGGCGGGCGACGGCGCGCGCGCGTGTGGCAATTTAAGCAGAACATCGTCTGTCTAAAACCATTCTGAACTCTCTCCCTTTCTCTAGGAGCTTATACTAATCATCAACTATCATCATATAAATACTTGACAATGGAACACTCAAGTTCCAATGTGGGACAAAGTTTTACACTACTTTACTTCCCATATCTCACAACAACTTAAAGCGTTAATATCTCATTCACCCATACTCCGAATTGAATGATTTAAAATCCTATTGTCAACTACGTAGCACTTAGTTTCCAAAGATTTTAATAAAGTCTCGATAAATTTAATAAAAGTCTTATGAAACTTGACTTTTAAAATAGTTGTCATAAATGATTAAAAAATCGATAAAATCATTTTTCCTCTATTTTCTCCAACACAAGTAAGGGTGAACCCTCACTAGGTCCTACATGATGTGGTTTTCATCCCTGGTTTTAAATATAACCTTTTATCCTTACCCTCTTTTATTAATCATACAAAAGGTGCAACTGTCTTTTCCGCTAACAAGTGTGTTTTGCAGGACAAGAACAAGAAAATGATTGGTTCTAGCTGAGATACACAAATGACTTTATGTCATGTATCAACCAGTAAGGCTTTCTGTTACCAATGCTGTAGAAAATCACACCTTATCTCATAGATTAGATGATGCACTATTATGGCACTACAGACTTTGGCACTTGCCAGATAAAAGACTGCAAGTTATTAGTTCACAGTCCGCTGATATAAGTTTTGTAATCATGGCTTAAGGCTAAATTGAAGTAAAATCCTTTTTCTTTAAGTACTACTGCTGTAAATGCTATTTTTTATCTTGTTCATATGGATATTTGGGGTCCTTTGAGATAGCATACTGTAAATGGACAACAATATTTTCTTACTGTTGTAGATGATTTTTCTAGATTTACTTGGGTTTTTCTCATGAGGCACAAATCTGGAGCCTTTGACCTTGTTAAATTTGATTCTACTCAGTTTCATAAGATTATCAAAGTAATTAGATCTTACAATGGTGCAGATTTCCAACTCCCCGACCTCTATGCTCAGCTGGGTCTTATACATCAGAAATCTTGTGTAAGTACACCTGAGAAAAATGGTATTGTTGAAAGGAAACATCAGCACTGCAGAATGTTGCAAGAGGTTTGAGGTTCCAGAGTAATCTACCCAATGAATATTGGGGTTTCTGTCTTTTACAAGTTGTATACTTGATTAATGCTACACCTACACCACTGCTGAAGGATAGCACTCCACATGAAGTGATTTATGGTACTAAACTAGACTATTTTGTGTTTAAAGTTTTTTGTTTCTATTGGACTTATTTTAAGTGTTAGTGATGAGTGCCAGACTAGCTATTATAGAGCAAAGGCAAAAAGATGTCTAGATCAAATGTATAGGATTATTAGAGTTTGATCTTGTATATGTTTGATCAATCAAGCACTGTAAAAGGTCAGTTGACTTTCATCAATGAGACTGTCTAGATCGATGAGGGTACCCGAGTCAAGAGACTAGTTTAGGAACATCTTTGAGACCGGAAAGTGAGGGCTCAAACTCGATTATTGAAGGCTAAGGGATCAAACTTAGTATTTAAAGTCAAGGATATGGAATCGAAATTTAGGGAAGTGCAGTGATGACCTAAATCAAGTTGCATATACCTTGTGTACAAGGTCTAAGTTCCACAAGTTAAACGGTGATTGGAACTTAGTTATATTCAAAATGGTGAATCTAACTTCAAAATAAAAAGCTAGATATAAGAGAAGTCAGATGCAGTGTTTTTATAAACACAAAGAACCTTGAATTAGGCGATCGATATGTATTTATTGAGACTTACATACAGGAACCTCTGAACATATATTTCGATTTAATCAAAGGTTACATTGGAAGTTTACAAGGAAAAGGACAGATAACAACTCTTGATTTTATCAATAAATCAATGGCTAAGATTAAAGGGATGTTGGAAAGAAACAGAGGTTTATACAATGGATACAAGTCAAAGGGTGGACAGTCTGAAATCTGACAAAAAGTAAATTGACAGTGTCAGTACTATGTGCAGGGACAGAAAGCAAGTCAAGATGGGACAAAACTGAAATGGCTATGTTTGAATTTCAGACATAAGTCACAAGGATTCTCACTGTAAATAGAAGACCCCTGTTACATAAAATGGAGATGAATTTTGAGAGAAAAAACAACAGATAATCTTGAGCTTCAAATTCTTATCAAGAAGTCACCCTACTGACCCTACTAAGCTTAAACATACTGATCTAGCAAACCTCTTCAAGTGTAATATGTTATCAAGCTACATCAAGTTTACACACTTGAAGAATCCAAGCTGCTAATCATATCATCCTGATCAAGCTGCTGAATGTTGAATCACTTACTTGATTCATACTTTCTTTTACAAGAAATCTACTGAAGACAGTGAAGCATCTTTGGGTGTCAAGAACGGTTGTTTGTGGTGGAGCTGGTGAAGAGGAAATCCTACCCTTCATGGACCAGTGGAAGACTTTGGAGCAGCAATCCTACATGTTCCAAGTGTTTAGTTTGTGAAGCCATAGTTATTGGTGAAGGACAAACAACTTAGGGATTTTTTTAACTGCTACCTCAAGGATCTCCAGTGAATTACCTCCAACATCATATGAGAAGAGTGGACTGACAGGATTACACCACCTGGAACCACTATAAAAATTGCCTACTTACTTTCTGCATTTACATTCTGCATTAGTATATTTAGCACATCAACTTACTGAACTAGCAACTGAATCACACACACACACTACTGAGTATCTAATACTTGGTATCATATTTTAACAACAATTAATAAGGCTTAATTTAAATTTATTCCACTGCAACAAATTCAGTAAAGTCAATAGTCAGCAGACTACAGAGTGTCAGCAGGCTGCTTAAGTTGCTGAGTTTGTTAACTCCAAAAGTTTTAAGTGTTAAGTTTATTCACCCCCCCTCTCTAAACTTAACCAAAGCCTTTTCAAGGGAACAACAATTGGTATCGGAGCAGTGCTTCTGTTCTGAAGTAATCCTACTTTTTGTGCTTGTGAAAATACTTTGAAAACTTTTTCAAATTTCTGATTTTCAAAGCTTTGTATCATGGATAACAATCAGTATGCTAGAACAATGTTGATGTGTTCTTTAGATCATTTTGATGAGTATAAACGTCGTATGCAGGCTTTTCTAGCTGCAACACATGATGAGATGATGGATGTGCTGACTGATGGACCACTGGAAATCACAAAAGCTATAAATGTGGATAATCAAACTCAGTACATTCCAAAACCAAAAAGAGAATGGAATGCTGAAGATAGAAAAAGAGCAAACCTCAACAATATTGCTATTGATATCATATATAGAACCTTGGATAGCAATATGTACATGAAGGTGAAAGATTGCAAGACTGCAAAAGAACTTTGGGATAAGTTGTAATTAATATGTGAAGGCACTGATGCTATCAAGAAGAACAAGATCAGTGTGGCAAAGAAGAAGTTCCAGGAGTTCAAAATGAATCCAAATGAAACTATTGAACAAATGGAGTCAAGATTCAATGCAATCATGGATGAACTCACCCTACTGAGTGTAAAGTACTCAAAAGAAGAAATCAATTCAAAAATCTTGGAAGCATTACCTGCAAAATATGTTTGGGAAATAAAGGTGACTGCAATAGAAGAAATGAGAAGTCTACATGAAGAGGACACCTTCAAACTATTTTCAGATCTTAAGGCCCATGAATTCAGTAAGAAACTTGTACCTGATACTGAAAAAGAAGAACCAAAGACCACTGCATTGGTTGCTAAACATCAAGAAGAAACATCAGGAGCTCAAGATGATCTACTGGATGAGATGCAAGAGCAAATTGCCCTACTGAGAAAGAAAATCAAAATGATGAAAACTGGAAGGGGTTCTCCAAGGAATTTCACAAAGAAGTTTAGTGAAAAGAAGAAGGAAGAAAGAAAGACAATGATTACTTGTGCTATCAATGCAAGAAACCAGGACACTTCAAACTCGATCGTCTGAACTAAAATGTAAGAAGGAACTTGATTATCTCAGGCTTCAATTGCAAGAAGCCTGGACATTTCGGACTGATTATCCGGACTCTACCAAGAGCAAAAGTCAACAAAGAAGATCTGGCAAGAAAGCTATGGTTGCTGAAGATGAATCAGGATATGAAGTAGAATCAGATAAGGGAAATGAATCTGATGATACTGCACTTGTTGCTGATATGGATGATTATGCTTTAATGGCAAACATGGATGAAACAGAGGAGGTATACGATTCTGTATCTATAAAAACTCCTGCTGAAAGTGATTGTGAATCAACTTGTGGTTCAAATCCTAAAAATTCTGACAATGAAGAAACTTTGGATGCCATCCTTAATCAACTGAGGTAATACAATCTGGTTATGAGATTGTGAAGGTTGAAAAAAAAGCTCTTAAATCAGAAGTTGAAAGGTTAAAAGATGAATTAAGTATTCTTAAGGGCAAGGAAAAGGAGTTTGGACAGAATCAACATAAGTTCATCAGTACATTCAAAGAGTCATTGAATCTATCAACAATCTTGTTCCTCCACTGCATTCAAATCTGGAAAGCCTTATGGTGATAGAACAGGCCTTGGATTTGGATCCAGTAAGATTACTGAACCTAGTACCAGAATTGGTCCTAAGTTTGTGCCTGCACAAGATCCAACTCCGAAAAAGGTTGCTGAGGCAGTGAAGCCTACTGAGAAAACTTCAAGGAAGCAAAATTAGAAGTCAAAAAGGTCAACAGCACCTAACAAAAGGAATAAATCCAAAAGTAGGACTGTTGTACCTTCTAGACCTACTGATAACAGACCTGCTACCAAGTCTGCTGGACCACAAAAAGGCAAAAATCAGAAATATTCCAAGGATAAGAACCCTAAAACTAAAAATGGCAATCATTCAAGGGATACTTATCACAGGGGTAAAGGTAGACTGTTCCCTACTGATGATTATTGGAATACTCATGTTCCTATTGCTAGAAACAACAGATATAACCATAATGCTAGGGTAAAACCTCAGCAATGGAATCAACAGATGACTCAGTAGAGGACTTATATAAGACCTCAGCAGACTCCATACTACAGGGATGTTCCGAACAGACAGCAAACCTGTGGTTATGCTGATGCTCTTAACAATAGAAGTCACTCTAAACAGCATTAAAGAATATGTGAGTCCTACACAACCAAATGTTAGACCTTATGGATGTGTAGAATACATGTATGAACAAAAGTATGATACCTTTCAAAGAAAACCTTATGGAAACTTGCCAAGGGTCATGCTTACCACTGACCATCATGGACCCAAACAGTTTTGGGTACCTAAAATACATTAACTTTGTTTTGTAGGGTGTCTGGTACTTTGACAGTGGATGTTCCAGACATATGACAAAGAATAAGCAATGTCTGACAAACTATGTGGCAAAGGATGGTCCAAGAGTGAATTTTGGCAACAAAAATACACCAGGATACACAAGAGGTTATGGCACACTTGTCAGAAATGGATTAACAATCAGGAATGTTGCATTTGTGGAAGGACAGTTTTGTGACATGGGTTACAAGGTCACTTTTGATAAGGGCACATGTATTGTCATTAGTGAAAGAGGTGATCAAGTTGTGTTGGCTGGAAGAAGACAACAAAACAAGTATGTTGTGGATTGGTCTCATCATTGTTCCGAAACATGCATGATTGTGCATACCAAGTCAAAACTAAATTGGTTATGGCATAATAAGTTAAATCATCTAAATTTTGATGATATCAATCAGTTGGTGAAGAAGAAACTGGTGATTGGTTTACCTGAGATAACATTCAAAAAGGATGCTATATGTGATGCATGTCACCAAGGTAAACAAACAAAATCAAGCTTCAAGTCAAAGACTAAACAATCAACAAAAAGAGTTTTGGAGCTGATGCACATGGATCTTTTGGACCAAAGACACCAAAGAAGTGTAACAGAAAGAAGTACACTTTAGTAGTTGTGGATGATTATTCAAGATACACTTGAGTGGTATTCATGAACAAGAAAAGTGAAACACTTCAGAAGATGCCTGAACTTTTGAAGCAATTGCAAAATGAGAAAAGTTTGATAGTAAGATCAGATCAGACAAGGGTACAAAATTTCTCAATAAATTTATAAGAGAATATTGTGATCAAAACGGTGTGCTACATCAACTGGTTGCTGCTGGTACACCTCAGCAAAATGGGGTTGCTGAGAGAAGAAACAGAACTTTAAAAGAAGCAGGAAGAACTATGATTTGTGAAGCATTATTTCCTGAAAGATATTGGGCTGAAGCAGTCAATACAGAATGCTATACACAAAATATGACCTCAGTGAACAAGAAGCTGCTGAAGACACCTTATTAGATTGGGAATGGAAGGAAACCTAATATATCTTATTTCCATCCATTTGGAAGCAAATGTTTTATATTAAATCATAAGGAGCAATTGAAGACCTTCCAAGAAAAATCAGATGAAGGAATATTCTTAGGATATTCTTCTGTCAGCAAGGCATTCAGGGTACAGAATAAAAGGACACGGAAATATGAAGAAACAATACATGTGGTATTTAATGAACCTAAGTTCACTTGAATGGAATATGAAGCTTCAGAACCTACTGAGAATCAACAAGTCACTGATCCAGAATGTGTTGATGTTTTGGAAAGGATAAATGAGTTAAAGGTTTTTGACTCTGCCCCTGCTGATCACCCTACTGGTAACACTACTGATGCAACAATTGAGGCAGTTCAATGATCTCATCGAACCCCTCACAAGCAACAAGCAGACCTACTTGAATGATCTTCCTGAGAATCAATCTAACCAAAATCCACAATGGTTAAGGGATCACCCTGCTGAACAAGTTATTGGTAATATACAGCAAGGTGTAAGGACTAGAAGACAATTAGAAGCAATGTTCACTTGTTTTCTATCTCAAATGGAACCTAAAGTTGTTGAAGAAGCAATATCAGATCCAGATTGGATAATTGCTATGCAAGAATAATTGAATGAATTTGAAAGAAATCAAGTTTGGACACTAGTGGAAAGGCCTAATCATGCAAATATAATTGGAACCAAATGCACATACAGAAACAAATTGGATGAATCTTGTACCATTGTAAGGAACATGGCCAGACTAGTAGCAAAAGGCTATTCTCAAGCAGAAGGAATAGACTTTGATGAGACATATGCCCCTGTTGCAAGATTGGAAGCTATCAGATTATTCTTGGCCATATGCTGCTTACAAAAACTTCAAAGTATATCAGATGGATGTCAATAGTGCATTTTTGAATGGCATTCTGGAAGAGGAGGTCTATGTTCAGCAACCTCCTAGTTTTGAAGTTAAAGATCAAGAAGATAAAGTGTACAGACTCAATAAAGCACTTTTTGGTTTGAAACAAGCACCAAGAGCATGGTATGAGACCCTATCTCAATTCTTGGTGGACAATGGTTTTACCAAAGGTAGCATTGACAAGACTCTTTTCAGAATCAATGAAGGAGACAGCACCCTGCTGGTACAGATTTATGTTGATGACATAATTTTTGGTTCTGAAAATGAATTACTATGTGAAAAGTTTGCTTATCTGATGAAAAGTAAATTCCAAATGAGTATGATGGGAGAAATGAACTACTTTTTGGGATTGCAAGTTAAACAAATGAAAGATGGAATCTTCATTCATCAAACCAAGTATACCAAGGAGCTGCTGAAGAAATTTGGTATGGAGAATAGCACCAAAGTATCAACTCCTATGAGTACAAACATTAGATTGGATAAAGACAATGAAGGCAAAGATGTTGATCAAACTTTATACAGCATGATGATAGGCAGTCTGTTGTACCTTACTGCCAGCAGACCTGATATATCCTTTGTTGTAGGTGTTTGTGCAAGATATCAATCAAAACCTAAGGAAAGTCATCTAGCTGCAGTCAAAAGAGTTCTCAAGTATCTAAAAGAGACTTTGGATGTAGGAATTTGGTATTCAAAAGATGGAAGCTTCAAGGTTATATCCTACTCGGATTCGATTATCTTTGGATGCAAGATTGATAGAAAAAGCACCACAGAACTTGTCGCTTGATGGGAAATAGACTGTTTCTGGTTCAAGAAGAAATGCAATTCTATATCAACTTCTACTACTGTGAAGTGAATATATTGTTTCTTGGAAGTTGTTGTGCACAAATACTTTGGTTAAGACAACAATTAAGGGATTATGGAATTGAAGAAAGAGAAATTCCCATAATATGTGACAACACAAGTGCAATGGCAATCACAGAAAATCCTGTTTTGCACTCAAGAACCAAGCATATTGATGTGAGACATCATTTTATAAGAGATCATGTTGAAAAGAAGGATGTGGTGGTTCTTTATATCCCTATTGAAGATCAACTTGCTGATATTTTCACAAAACCATTGGATAGTGAAAGATTTGCTAAGTTAAGGACTGAACTTGGAATTATAAAAGTTGACTGATACACCTATGATCAGCAATGTACTGGAATTCACCAAGGGGATTAGTCTTTGCTATGTTGGGTGAGCTCACTTAGCAGATTAGTCATTGGTATCAACAATTCCATGTACTTATTTATGTTTAGACAATTGAGCAAATGAAGTTGCCAAAGGGATTGGTCTTTGTCCTGTTGGGTGAGCTCACTTGACAGATCAGTTATTGGTATTAAACTTCATCTTGTATTATCAGTTGGACAAAACAAGAAGAATTAAAGATCAGCAGAGTGACATTGTCAGCAGGCTGCTAAGACATTATGTCAGCAGGCTGCTGAGCCAAGTCCACTGATGGCAAAGTCTGCTGAGGCATACGTTACAGTCAAATTTTAACAAAAGTCAAAAAGCAAAAGACCGGGATATTTATCTTATCTTTATAACCGCAGTTACATGATCTGACGGTTACAACTCTTTATGGATAAGTTATGGGCCACGTGTCAAGATCTCATTTATTCATAATTAATCGTGGCTAATGCTACAGTGTATTATCTGACAGTTTCTACCCACTACTCTCTGCTATATTTACAGACATATACACAGAGCATCCGCACACAACTCAGATTGATTTTCTCTGCAAATATACCGTGTGAACACAGATTTGAAAGCTATCTTCTTCATCTTATTCTTCAATAATGGCAGATAAGGATTATGTACATATCGGAACAAGCCAAAGTGTCAGAGGCTTTGTTGTTGATGCTTACAAAATTGAGTTGGCTATCAATATTGGTAGAAGAATTTGAAGATACGAAGGATTGGAAGATGTGCTCAATATAATACTGGAAAGAATATCTTATACAAATGTTGTTAGCTTCTGAAGAAAGATTGTGATAAGAGATAATAGAGAGGCATTTACTACAACAGTGAATGGCCGGGAGATTGAAGTTTCCTCAAACCTGCTGAAGGAAGCTTTTGGTTTTGCACCTGTACATGATGCTCCAACTAATCCTGAGGAAATGGGACTGTCAAAATTGGATTTTGTTGACAGAATAAAGACCAATGATGCTGTTAAATCAACACTGAGCATCAATGTGAAGCATATAGGAATAGAGTACAACCTGCTGAGTAAGATAATAACAAAGAATATCTTGGGACTCAGTGGAAGCCTTGATACATTATCAGGACCCAAGATTGAACTGTTAATCATCATCTGCCAAAGCATGAAGTTTGATTGGGCTGGATTCCTTGTCCATTATATGAAGAAAGTGATAACTGAGGAAAGAGAAGGGACAAGGAAATCCAAGGATTTACCTTCGGGTTTGATGATTCAGGCCCTGCTGAATCATTTGGGGATTGCTGATGTTGCACCTGATAAAATATACAAGTCAAGATATAAGAAAGAGATTGGCTATCTCATCCCTGGTTTGGATGATGATGAAGATGTGGATGCTGAAGCAACTGAAAGTGATAATGATGGAGATGATAATGCTGGTGGTGGGCAGGTCAAGCAAGTTGTAAAATCTGCTGCACCCAAGAATGTTGCTGAGAAGAAGAAGGCTGCTGACACCAAAAAAATCACAGAGATGTTAAATCCTAAGGAAACAAGGAAACAGACAGCAGAGACTGCTGAGTCTACTGAGGGTCCAGTTGAAGTTGAAGTTACTGACCCTGCTGAAATTACTAGGAAGAGAAAAGCTGCTGAAGTTGAATCAGAGAAACTTTCCATGAGAATGAAGGAAATTTCTAAGAAAAAGAAGCATGGAAAAGGCAAGGAACTGAGGGTCCTTGAAGAACAAAGGGAAGAAGAAGAACAAGAGGCTATTGAAGCTGAACCCTTGAAAATTGTTAAGCCTACTAAAACTAGAGAGGTTGTTGTTGAGCAACCTACTGAGCCTACTGAAGAACCACATCAGAAGACTGAGTTTG
Source organism: Gentiana macrophylla (assembly GCA_026214975.1). NCBI lineage: Eukaryota > Viridiplantae > Streptophyta > Magnoliopsida > Gentianales > Gentianaceae > Gentiana > Gentiana macrophylla. Next base: position 51,181,597 of record CM047813.1, read on the forward strand.
CACCTGCTGTGGATATTGATATAACAGTACAAGACCCTGCAAATTCTGCAATAGTTCAGGGGGAAGATCAGTCTGCTGCTAACCTTGCTGATGAGCATGTAAGTCAGGGGGAACCAAGTGTGGAACAAATGGAGGTGGTAGGTACAAATGTACAACCTGAGAAGCCTACTGACCTAGAAGCATCTATTGAGGAAACTCTGAATCTGCTTGTTGAGACCTTTGGAGATCAGCAAAGTTGATAGACAGCTCCAAGAAAGCCAACTATGCCCTTTGAAAGAAAAGAAAAGAAAAGGAAGGAAGGGTATGTTGATCCTACACTCCTGCTGGTTGCTGATTATTTCCAATGGAAGTTTGGATTTTACAAGAGACAAAAATCAGCTGCTGAGCCTATGAAAGACTTTGAGGAGTGGGCTTTTGACAAGTTAGGAGTGGAAAATTTTCTTGACTTGGTTGATACCTCTCTGTTAGAAATGAGATTAATGGAAATTATTGAAAAAGAGAAGGGAGAAGAAGGTATTATGTTCAAGACTCCTAGGGATGGACTAGATAGTGATGATTCATCATCATCTGATTCTGATGATGGTCATCCCCGACATCAAGGAGAAGCCAGTGGAACTGCTATGATAAATGAACCAAGTGTTGAACAGTCCACTGATGCTGGCAAGTCTGTTGAGGGCCAGCAGACTAGTCAAATGGATGAGGATCTGGAAGATCTCACCATAGATGATTTGGAGGCCTTAATCAATGATGGCATAAACCTTGGAGGCAATAGGATGGTTGGCACATCTGATGCATTGAAGGTTGTGGAGACTGATATGAATCCTGAGGATCAGCAGACTGAAGATTTGGATGAAGAGAATGTTATTGAATATAGTGAGCCTGATGTTAGTTCTGAAGATTCAATTCAATATCAAGAATGTATTGATACTCAGGGCACTATCTCTAAATCTGCTGAGGATCTACAGAAGATTTCGGATGCTGGAGGAATCCTAGAGGAAAACATGGCAAATTTTCCTTTTATCTGTGTGGAAAAGAGAGTCCTACTCACTAAGGAACAGACAGTGATTGGACAGAGGTTGGACATGGTGATGGGGTTGGAAAAATCACCATTACATTTTAAGGAGGTTCAGGCTGCTGAGGTTCAAACAGCACCTAAACAAAGGTCGGAACTGGTGGTACAGGTTGCTGAGGACCAAACAGCACCTGGACAAAGGTTTGAACTCCCAACGGGTTTGGAGGAAACCCCTATAAATATTGAAGAACATGTTGCTGTAGTAGAGCCTACTGGAGTAAAAGACACTGAAGGGAAAGATAGTCAGCAGACTGCAGTTATTGATGAGGATGAACAGCTGCTGGACTATGACTTCAGTGATGAGGAGTTTCAAATGCCTGAGGAAGAAATTATTGCTGTTGAACCTCAACAGGCATATATACCAATTTTTGAGGAACCTGCACAAGATCCAATTATGGAAGATATTCTTGGTGCTATGGTTGAAGAAGGTACTGCCCCTGCTGGAAGGGACATGAGTAGAGCCATGGTTGTCAGCAGACAGAGGGCACAATACAATGTTGAAGAGCCTACTGATGAAGCTGCTGGACATATGGATGGAGGAATGGCTGGTGGGGTACCAGCATAGGTGTTGGATGAGTTGAGGGCTATCATAAGTGACATTACAAGGTTAAGAACTCAACTTGACAGGCAAGAGCAAAGGTTTGAAGACTTGGTGAACTTTGTGGAAAATAGAGGAAGAACCACTGAAACTGTTGCTTCCAATATTACTTCCACTCAGTATGCTCTTGCTGATCTTGCCCAAGATGTAAAGGGAATAAAATAGGGCAATACACTGAAGGATAAGTTCCTGAAAGATCAGTTTACATCCATTCACCAGAAACTTGATAAACTTCCTGAGGCACCCAAGCCTGTTGTGGCTGAACCTACTGTAACACTTCACCCTGCTGGATTGGATCCTAAGCTTACTGAGAGGATCAATCTACTGGAGCAGACAATGCAAGGGAGGATCAATGCAATTGACACTAGAACAGAAATAATGGAGGGTCAACTGAACAACTTGGTTATCACACAAGAGAGTGTTCATGGTCTGCTGTCCCGTTTTGTTGATGATGTCAATAAGTGGGAAGAGAGCCAAATAGCAGTAGCAAAAGAGGCTGCCAGAATTTTTGCGCAGAAGAGATGGGAGGCTAACACCAATGCATATAGAGAACCTGCACCTGGCAGACTTCCACTTACCGATGATCTTTTCAAAGAATATAAAAAACTTTACTACAACAAGAGAAGACCTTACCATGACAAGGGCTTCCATGAGGAACTAAATTCCTTTTTGGGGTTTATGTTTTGGGAAGCAGGAGTGAAAGCCTTAAGATCTTCACACAGAGGTGGAAGAGGTGGAAGGAGTCTACCCACAAAATCAGCTTAAGATTCACTGAATGAGTTCAAAGAGTTATACATGCGTTTAGGCTTCAGAGTGCATCAGATTAACCTTACTCTACCTGAGGCATGGAAATGGTGGAAGGAAGTGAATCCCCATATTGATTTTTCCCTTATTGAAAATCATTGGATGAGAGAAATGGTAAGAGATATAAGGGAATATCATGAACAGCAAAAGAAGGAAAGGCAGGAAAGGGAAAGAAGAAACTAGATCAGCATACTTACACTTGCATTTTATTTTTGCTGAATCTAGATTGTAATATCTTTTGAACAAACTGATTATAATGAGAAATGACTGAATTTGTTCTGTTTGTGTGTTTACTCTTTTTGATTTGCTGTAAGGAGTGTATTGGCATCATCACCAAAAAGGGGGAAATTGATGGATTTATTTTAAGTTTTAGTGATGAGAGCCAGACTAGCTGTTATAGAGCAAAGGAAAAAAGATGTCTAGATCAAATGTATAGGATTATTAGAGTTTGATCTTGTATAGGTTTGATCAAGCAAGCACTGTAAAAGGTCAGCTCACTTTCATCACAGACTGCTTAGATCAAGAGGGTACTGAGTCAATGAGACTAGTTTAGAACTCTTTGAAAGACCGAAGGCCGAGGTTCAAACTCGATTATTGAAGGCTAAGGGATCAAACTTAGTATTTAAAGTCAAGGATATGGAATCAGAATTTAGGGAAGTCTGTGATGACCTAAACTGGTTGCATATACCTTGTGTACAAGGTCTATGTTCCACAAGTTAAACGGTGATTGCAATTTAGTTATATTCAAAATGGTGTAATCTAACTTCATAATAAAAAGCTAGATATAAGAGAAGTCACCATAGTGTTTTTATAAACACAAAGAACCTTGAATTAGCTGACTGATATGTATTTCATGGACTTACATACACAGAACATATATTTCGATTTAATCAAAGGTTACATTGGAAGTTTACAAGGAAAAGGACAGATAACAACTCTTGATTTTATCAACAAATCAATGGCTAAGATTAATGGGACGTTGGAAAGAAACAGAGGTTTATCCAATGGATACAAGTCAAAGGGTGGATATCAAAAATCGACAAAAGTAAATCGACAAATGTCGATTACTATGTCTGAGGGACGTAAAGCAAGTCAAGATGGGACAAATCTGAAACGGCTATGTTTGAATTTCAAACATAAGTCACAAGGATTCTCACCTATAAATAGAAGACCCATGTTACAAAAAATGGAGATGATTTTTGAGAGAAAAAACAACAGATAATCTTGAGCTTCAAATTCTTATCAAGAAGTCACCCTGCTGACCCTACTGAACTTAAACCTACTGATCCAGTAAACCTCTTCAAGTGTAATTTGTTATCAAGCTACATCAAGTTTACACACTTGAAGATTCCAAGCTGCTGATCATATCATCCTGATCAAGCTGCTGAAAGCTGAATCACTTACTTGATTCAAACTTTCTTTTACAAGAAATCTAATGAAGACAGTGAAGCATCTTTGGGTGTCAAGAATTGTTGTTTGTGGTGGCGCTGGTGAAGAGGCAATCCTACCCTTCAAGGACCAGTGGAAGACTTTGGAGCAGCAATCCTACCGGTTCCAAGTGTTCAGTTTGTGAAGACATAGTTATTGGTGAAGGACAAACAACTTAGGGATTTTTGTAACTGCTACCTCAAGGATCTCTAGTGAATTACCTCCAATATCATAGGAGGAGAGTGGACTGACAAGATTACACCACCTGGATTGTATCTCTTAGCGACGACTGGTGGACGTCGATCCTCGCCGTAGAACCTCCTCGAATATGCCCAAGAAAAACCCTAGGTTTTTCTTCTTCTAATGACTAAGGCAAGAAACTGATTTTTCTTCCTTTTAATTTATTTGTGGCGCAAATTGTGATTCATATTGTGCTAGGAGGAACTCTTTTTATATAGGAAAATAACTAGTCAAGAGATTTATCCTTCTCACACCACAAAATCCTATTCCCATAAGGAAAATATATTTTTGCTACAAAATAAGAGATAATTCCCAAAAAAATCAATATCTTATTTTTCCATTAATTATCCAACAAATAGATAATTAATTAATCACACATATGAGATAAACTAGGAAAATTTCTTCTTCTTACCTATCCATAAAAGTGGCGCCATTTATGTCATTATTTTACTAGAAAATGTCTTTTCTATTTTACATATTATTTACCAAATAAATAATATTTGCATCTTCATTAAATAGACCAACTATTTAATTTATTCTCGAGGTTCCTTAAAACGAGAAAACAGTCGCGTGTTAGGAGCCAACCCGGGGATCATGGACCTATAACCAGTAGCTACAATAAATTAAATAAAATATTCATTGAACATAATATTTTTACTTAATTCATTAATTCCGGAATTACGCCACCATAAATCCGAAACTGAACTCTATCGATTATAGATATAACTTATTGTCAAAAGGTCGAGTCGAGTCGATAAGTGTCCATTGATATAATCATTTCATATAAACTAACCCTCCATAAACTATCCATACAGAAGTAGGATTATTGCCGTAAACCTTCTTCAAAACATCTTATCCTTATTTACCATTAACCCACTAGTGATCAATTAGTTCATAACCAATACGAATTCCCGGGATTGATCAGTTTCTAAGATCAACAAATAAGGGATTTGTCTTTCTACTTCCCGCAGGAAGGAATGGATTCCATATCTGTGAGACACACACTTCTCACTCATTCCAAAATAGTGCCAACGTGAAAGTGATTCGGACCACGCCTCATAGCGATCCTTAACGAACACATCAAACCCTATCGTGAAACAAGTAGGAGTCTGTAATCACTTCCGGATTAAGGTTAATCCATTTATAATCATCTTGTGATTTAATAAGATTTCTCAATCACGGAATTATATGAGAAATGCAGATTAAATTGGTCCAGTCCTATATGACTCTCATCGTATATAAATGCCCCACTTAGACAACCAATGTCGATGGTCCGGATAAGACGGTCACACCATAAAGTGATCTAGGCGCATTAATGGTTGTTTAATCAATAGACCCCATAATTTGATTAAGTTCATCATGGAATAACATTTCAAGTGTATCACCATAAACTTAATCCTCGTGTGTGACACACACTAAGTTATATGGCTACATTGTTAGGCGAACGCAGCGGAATTCAAAATTTTATTTTCTTTTACCCAAGATCGACTTCGTTTAAGCAATAAACAAATAAGCTAGTAGACGGTGGTTACTTTGTTGATCTATAAGGTCGACACTTTGACCGTCTAAGGAGAGTAGTTGTGCACGGAGCCGCCCAAGTGTTCGGCATCTACCGCTAGTCCACACGAACACCCACCAGAATCCCATCATGGATTGATATTGGAAAACTCCGGTTGCTAGACCGGCCTTTTTACCCTCTCTCCAACTCTCTATACGATGCTCTCTATTTTACACAAGAACTATTAGTTCTTGGAATTGTGATGTATAAAAGAGCTTAACACCACCTCTTATTTATAGTGAGAGGGGTGCCCCATCTAGGTGTGGAGGAGAAGAAAACATTTTCCCAATAAAATAAGGAAAATATATTTGATTGACTTATCTCATTTAATTTAATATCTTATGTTAAATATTTCTAAGATATTGTCAAAATATTATATTGACTGTATTTATCTTATTACCATAAATTAATTTAGACATGTGTGCAAACCTATGGTCATTAATATCTAATATTAATATATGGTAATCTTATTAATTAAATTGCACAATCCAAGTGTATCTTATACACATTAATCCTGCGCCCCATATAGCCTTTTATTGGCTTCGGAATATTCTTTAATAAATAATATAATGCTGTCATTAATTAATTTGCAAAATCATGTATATCATACATGAATATTTCGAAATTATATGTATCAATATACATATATAATTATCAACATAATTAATATCATGTATTATATTTATTCATAATAAATAAATATCACCATATTAACTTACCACTATAACCTTATAGTACGAGATAAACTTTCCTTATTTGGTTATCATCTATAACCACATTTTAATCCGGCTAGATGTTCATATGTGTGTGACCAGATAGGCTTCCGAATATGTTGGCCGTAGACACAAAGTGCAAATTACGAAAATGCCCTTCATGCCTAACGATCACGGGATAGCGTCTAGCAACTCACCGTGACCCCAATCATCGGAAGAGTCAAATGTACTGACTACTACCTTTCATGTGAAACCCGGGTAACTTACAATCCTATCGCTATAACAATATACATACGGTCGTTAGTCGAGTGTCAAACATTAATGACCGTATCTTGTAATCTAGATATCATGCTCTCTCGAAGTAACTCATTTACTCCCACTTTGCAAAGATTCACGAGAGTAAGACATTCCTTATAAGAAGGCCCTTTCGGATATTCACCCTTACTGATAGGGTATGTGATTTCTAGACGACCAAACATGTATACTCCGCATGCTTCTGTATCACACCCAATCACTACCGCATGATCGCCCCATGGCTTGAGGAAACCTCAATAGTGTCAAAGCATGATAATCCACACTGTGATGCCATGATACTCCGGTCCTAGGGATAATTACACAACTGCCACATTGTGTGACACTTAACGGTGTAAGTGGGTCAGTCTAACGTACGCATTCTCTAATACACGTCCACGTATAGTCCAAGTGTCTCTACACTTCGATAGATGAGATCTATCCCCGCCCTTAAAGACAGAAGACATCTAATACGTGTTAGTCTGTTTGTACTATCAATGTCCTGTTTAATAGTACATCAGCCTAGAGACATTTAAGTATCAAACTTATTAAAGTGATTAGAGATCTCATCAACCACAATCGCCTATCATGGTTTCACTATCACAGTTTAATACTAAGGACGTTATCATATAACAATTCATAATTGGTTCACTAAAAGAACATATATACGACAACATAAAATCCATTTAATATATGTATAAACATAAAGAACTAGTAGAAATGATCCGACCCGGTCGGATCCGGTCCAAACCCGATTGGGTTTAGGACACTATTCCAACAATCTCCCGCTTGGCCTAAAACCAATCACTCGCACACACAAGACCAAGTTGAAACACAAGAATCTCATGCAATACTCGCAAATTGCCCTAGCCATGAACGGATCGCTATCTGTGGGGACTCAGACTATCTTCATACTATGCTCCAAATGACCAAGTCAAAGGAACCACCTCAACACACACATGAATCTCTGACGAGACCCTGGTCCTTGCTCCAAGCAATTAATCCACTTACTATATCAGCTATATAGAAAATGTGGAAGAACCGTACAGTGTTCAGGAATGAACCTTCTAGACTCATGTACTGCTCCCGCTGTGCCTCTAAGGCACTTCTATGTTTTGGCTAAGTTGTAGAATATGCAGTGACCCATTTCCTAGAACATTTCCAGCTCACTGTATCACTTAGTCAAAGTGACTGCAAACCCAGACTGTAGCTCCCACTAGCCTTCATAAGACTTAGGATACATGTATGTATATCTATATTTATTCTCTTCCGAGTTTCGATAAACTAGGAAACCATCCTTAACTTGTTTAAGGATATTCTCGACATTCACCAGATTTACTTTCATACTTGCTCATGACTCTTCATGAAGTGTGAACCTCTAGCATAACTCTTATAATGGATCCTATTGCAGTAGCAAAAGGAACCATCCATAAGTATCATCTTTAACCTTCTTTTTAGGACTAACGTCCTAACATAGATAGATCTTGAGAACACTGGCTAGCAGTATCCCCGTCGTGACATATGCTAAACTCTTTTAGCATCACATCTATATAGGTAAACTATAATCTAACAGCAGTTCAATCTATCACTATAGATTCCTATTTCTAAAATAAGAACTACTAATCTAAGTGCTTTCGTAAAGACCTTGAACTACCAAACATTAATTGACTGTGACATGGGGTATTAATTCTCAAGAGAGATATCCAATACCTTACTCAAAAATCATAACACACTCCCACTATCCATATTGCACATGGGGCATATCCCTTCTTTTGACTAAATCAAACTCCTTTGATTATCAAACAAAGAAATCGTCTAGAGAAACTTGTTTGAGTCCATAAATGGATCTCATGGGCTCACATATCATGTTATCGTCTATGAACATCGAGTTGTATGCCCAACGTCTTCAACACTATCACATAGCCATGATACGAAGTTATAACAAGCATAGTCTGAATAGAACTAGGCTCAGCCTTACAGGGACATTCCTCTAGGTAAGGCAGACTAGGTTCACAAACTGGTTGTCCCTGATGGAATCTAATTCAGATATTATGGCTCCAGGCCATATCTCTCAATCTTTCCTTTCAAACATTATTTCATAAGTCATAAGATATTCATTCTCCAAGATGAACATACCATGGACTTACAGAACTTTTCTGTGCACTGAGCAGTGTTCTACACCTCATCGCTATGTGGCGTCTGCTCACGTTCCTATATGGTTGAATATATCTTTGTGGTTCTCAAACTCCTTTGAGATCTTATTTACTCCCACTGTTTCTTTTGGAAGAAACACTTCCTCCAGAAGACAGCATGTTCAGAGACAAACATTTTGCTCCGCTGACCAGTAAATAATGTCTAGCGTACTTGCTGAGATATTCCAAAAAGTTGCATATGTCATACTAGGCTCCAAGCCTTTCTGACTTTGCCTATGACAACATCAAATCATCGGTTAAGATAGATTCGACATTATCCTCTTCCATATCTGATATGGAATTTATTCAACCTTTATTCTTTGGAACTCGGTTAAGTATAAGGGCACTATCCCGAAATGGGTAAGGGATACTTCGCATGGCTAGCATCACACTTTTATCAAATAAAGTGTTGTTTCCATTTTGGGAACACAATCTAATTGCGTATCCCAAAGATGGTATCCTTCAAGGGAGAATCTGATTCTATTTCATACGTCTTCTGAAACACCCTACAGTTATTAATAGCTGCAATCCAATTGAAGATTAATTCCTAAGCAGCTCATCAATCTCATATTCGTACTAGCTCGAACTTTTCGGGCTTTCCGAATCGTTGTACTTCAATAAATACATTCAACTATTTCTAAAAATAGTCATAGAGATTAATAAACAATTATTTGTGGCATTAATTGTCATAAGCCAACAAACATCAATATGTTTAGGCTTTAGAATTTTTCTAGATTTTACAACTTTTTTCATAAAAGGGTATTTTAGTCATCTTTAGATAAGATACGTATTACCCACATGATTCATAACCACATGGTTCAGACGTCATCAAAATGACATTTGATCACACGAATCCCTTCCATAGAGACTATCTTTAGAACGACCACCAAATATTAAGGATAACAGCCATATAAATACTTAGTTGAGATTTCAACACATATATCAACTATATAGTGACAGCAATCTAGTATGTTAGATTCAGTGACCTTTCAACTTTATCGGAATAACATTTATTCTTTACAATTGAATATGTCTACTAAATCCTAACAAGCAACTTAAAACATGTTCTTTATAAGAACCGGAACATAATAACATTTATTTAGCTCCCTTATCAGTTTACTAGATCCAGAATATGGTAAGTGTTACAACGTTTGCTTCACCTTCCGTATATGTATTTAATCTTTCTAATTTAATCACACTCGTAAGATATCTTAGAGTCGACTTTGAACTTAGATAGATTTATCTCAACATACTTGCCTAGAATAGAGACTTCGATAAGTCCTCTATTTAAGCACTTGCCCTAACTTTCCTTTTAATCCTTTAAGAACTTGAAAAATGTTTCTTATTGTAGTCTTCATAATACTTAAGAAAGAACACAAGAGTCATGTCTTTAATTTCCTTTCATAAAGAAAATTTAAAGTTTATTAAAAGATTACTTAACCTTTTGAATCGTATTCAAAACATTGACTATTTAATTAACCTTTAAGCAATGATAGATTTAAGTCAATACATAAATCTTACAATTTTGAAAACAACCTTTCCAAAATTAGATGTGGTCATTCTTATCCAACGTTTGAATTAATTGTCATCGTATGACAGAATGGTCATCTTGGATCGTATCCAATATATGACTAATTCATTGAAGCTTATTTCAAATGATTTAATCATATCATGAGCTTCCGCTTTCATTAATAATTAAAGTCTTGGAGTACTCCATCAAATATGTAGTCTCCTTGTCTCTAACTACTTTAACGGGATCGCTCGTGTCATTGATTATTTTAAAATGATTAAAATTAATTAACCATACTTGAGAACGTTTCTCAAAAGGTAACAATCATAATTTTGTTTTACTAATCGAGAATAAAACATAAATATAAAGTTTGATAAAACTACAAACTAAAATGAAAATAAAAGACTGTTGTTGTTTATATATACACGTAAAATCAAAATGGTCTTTTGGTTTATGATTTTGCTCCCACTAGTCAACTACTCCCAATTGACTTTCAAGAATTGTCCAAAATTCTTTAGTGGCTGAGATCCAATCTAGTTACTTGATTCCCGGCGGTGGTCGATCAATCAAGATAATTTCGAAAGGTAGGTAATGCTTTACCAATCACATCACTATGTAATTCTCAGTGGTTGACTAGTCAACTCTTTGGCGATACACATCACTATATGTTAGTCAACCCCTTGTCTCTAAAGTCAGACGGCCCTGACGGTGGCCAATCACCAAAAGACTCTAGTCAAGTCATAACCCAATATTCACGAGATCTCATACGATCATATCTCAATAATGACGATATACCCGAGGTAGGTCAACTCCCGGCGGTGGACGATCAGTTGGATCCGAACACGGGCTCTTTACCATCGTTATAATATTGGGAGACAATATTTCGACTTGATTTTTGTTGTGGAAGTATTTATATAAATTAATTCACTTAATTAATTTCGAATTAATTCTCTTAATTAATTTGATTATGGTCTCATCATGTATATCTATCTCTATAGACATACATCCTACACATTCATCTAGATCGTGCATAGTTATGCATTTATCGTATCAAATAAAATAAATACAAGCACAAAATAAATAAATACGTAAAGTAACCGGTATGATCATGGACTTTTCCTAGGTGCGGTTTCGAATACAAATTGACGAAACCGCGGGTCACAATTTAAGGGTAGCTGCAACCGCCAATAGGATCTTTAATGCGCCATTCTCCAATGGAATCTTTATTCTTCTTCTTTGGTCTCCATCTTCTGCTCCATTATTGTTACATTTAATTCTATCTAATAAAATAAATACACCGCCGCACACGCGGGGAGAGCCAACGGGAATGGGATAAATACGGAAAAAACTAAACTAGGCACGCGTTCTTCATAACGGCCTGGACAAAATTTAAACCAACGAAAAAATTAAATCATTCACATCTATCCTATCGATCGAGTCCATGATCAAGTCGAGTCCATATAATCATATTATATCTACTATATCTAATCCATACAATAACATCTTATGAAAAAGATAAAATTAAATTTAACTACTGACGTCTTAATTAATCAATTAACGTTTAATCTATTAAATAATTTTATCCAATCAATTAACTAATTAACATTTAATTAATTAAATGATTTTAATAGAAATAAAATTAACGATTAATTTTAAACAGATTTCAATTTTTTTTTAATTAATTAGACATATTCCAAAAATAAATCAAAATTAAAATTAGGTTTCTTTTGTTTCTTTCCTTTTGATTCCTAACCAAAAGGCATCTCCCTTGGCCCTTTCCAAAATCAAAATTTTGAAAAGTGCCTAGGCCTATTCCAAACAAAATTTGGAAAGGCCAATATTTTGGTTAATATTCCTAGTCACTTTCCAAAATCAAAATTTTGGAAGTGTCCTAGGCCTAGGCCTTTTCCAAACAAAGTTTGGAAAGACCATTATTATTTTAATGTCATGTGGCATCCCAATGGCCCAAACAATTTGAACCATTGGTTAGCCACATGACACAACTAAACAAAGGAGGAATTAACAAGCACAACTATGAACCATATTGAATCACAAAATACACAAAACAAAATTTAGGAGATCCGCCTGCATTGACCGGTCAACCGACGCCGGCAGCAGGTTGCCCTGCCACCGCCGCCGGTGGTGGTGCCGCCGCCAGTCGGCCGAGCACTACCTGATATCGTTTTTTTTTCTTTTCATGTATCACTTTTGCAATAAAAAATCTTTCATATTTTAATTATGTGATTTAAACGATAAAATTAACTACGCAAAATAACATGCTTATTGCTTAAGCTTGAAGCTCTCTCTGATACCACTGTTAGGAAATCTACGCGGGAACGCAGCGGAATTCAAAATTTGATTTCCTTTTACCCAAGATCGACTTCGTTTAAGCAATAAACAAATAAGCGAGTAGACGGTGGTTACCTTGCTTGATCTATAAGATCGACGCTTTGACCGTCTAAGGAGAGTAGGTGTGCATGGAGCCGCCCAAGTATTCGGCCTCTACCGCTAGTCCACACGAATAGCCCACCGGAATCCCATCATGGATTCCTATTGGAAAACTCCGGTTGCTAGACCGGCCTTTTTCCCCTCTCTCCAACTCTCTATAGGATGCTCTCTATTTTACACAAGAACAATTAGTTCTTGGAATTGTGATGTACAAAAGAGCTTGACACCCACCTATTATTTATAGCGAGAGGGGTGTCCCATCTAGGTGTGGAGGAGAAGAAAACATTTTCCCAATAAAATAAGGAAAATATATTTGATTGATTTATCTCATTTAATTTAATATCTTATGTTAAATATTTCCAAGATATTGTCAATATCTTATATTGACTATATTTATCTTATCACCATAAATCAATTTACACATGTGTGCAAATCTATAGTCAATAATATCTAATATTAATATATGGTAATCTTATTAATTAAATTGCACAATCCAAGTGTATCTTATACACATTAATCGTGCGACCCATATAGCCTTTTATTGGCTTCCAGAATATTCTAAATTAATAATATAATGATATGATTAATTAATTTGCAAAATCATGTATATCATATATATATATATATATATATATATATATATATATATATATATATATATATAAAAATTATATGTATCAATATACATAATTAATTAATCAACATAATTAATATCATGTATTATATTTATTCATAATAAATAAATACCACCATATTAACTTACAACTATAACCTTTATAGTACGAGATAAACTTTCCTTATTTGGTTATCATCTATAACAATATTTTAATCCGGCTAGATGTTCATATGTGCGTGACCCGATAGGCTTCCGAATATGTTGGCCATAGACACAAAGTGCAAATTATGAAAATGCCCTCCATGCCTAACGATCACGGGATAGTGTCTAGTAACACACCATGACCCTCATTCATTAGAAGAGTCAAATGCAAAGACTACTACTACCTTTCATGTGAAACTGTTACCGTGTAACATACAATCATATCGCTGTAATAATATCCATACGGTCGTTAGTCGAGTGTCAAACATTAACGACCGTATCTTATAATCTGAATATCATGCTCTCTCAAAGTAACTCATTTACTCCCACTTTGCCAAGATTCACGAGAGTAAGACATTCCTTATAAGAAGGCCCTTTCGGATATTCACCCCTACTGATAGGGTATGCGATTTCCAGACGACCAAACATGTATACTCCACATGCTTTAGTATCACACCCAATCACTACCGCATGATCGCCCAGTGGCTAGGGGAAACCTCAATAGTGTCAAAGCATGATAATCCACACCGTGATGCCATGTAGACTCCGGTCCTAAGGATAATTACACAACTGCCACATAGTGTGACACTTAACAAAGTAAGTGGGTCGATCTAACGTCGCGCATTCTCTAATACACGTCCACGTATAGTCCAAGTGTCTCTACACTTCGATAGACGAGATCTATCCCTGCCCTTAAAGATAGAAGACATCTAATACGTGCTAGTCTGTTTGTACTATCAATGGCATGTTTAATAGTACATCAGCCTAGAGACATTTAAGTATCAAACTTATTAAAGTGATTAGAGATCTCATCAACCATAATATCCTATCATGGTTTCTCTATCATAGTTTAATACTAAGGACGTTATCATATAACAATTCATAATTGGTTCACTAAAAGAACATATATAGGACAACAGAAAAGTCATTTAATATATTTATAAACATAAGGAAATAGTAGAAATTATCCGACCCGGTCGGATCCGGTCCAACCCGATTGGGTTTAGGACACTATTCCAACATACATATGATATGACTTAGGGTTTTCAGTAGTGTATTACTTATAAGCACGAAGAAAATAATAAGTTGAGAATAAATCTGTCGTTTATTAATTCTAAAACAATTACATAAATTGTCTTTCGGGCGCTACTTCCAACAATCTCCCACTTGCCCGTAAGGACAAGCAACAATTGTCTTCCGGGAACACTATATCTAACAACAACCCACTTGCCCATAAAGACAAGCAATGATTGTTTCTAGAGCACCACACCCTTATTCTATCTATCCTCAACATTCTCCCACTTGCTCTAAAGCAGATGAGACATATCTCTCAATTTCATACCCGCCAAGCGCTCATCAGTGACAATAGATGCCACGCGACTTGGTAAACTGATTAGTTAGGTTGTCCGCTTGAGGCGATCTTTAGGACCGAAACATCGCCTCTCTGCACGATCTATCTGACCAGGTCGTACTTACTTTCAATATGCTTTTGACCTCTTGTGACTGCGAAGATCATTTGCATGAGCTACCTTTAAACTGTTCTCACAGTAATATGGTATCGGCTCATCGAGACCTGGAATCACTTCCCGATCCAACAAAGAACTTCTCAAGCCACACTGCCTCTTTAGCTGCTCCGAAAGCTGCTATGTATTCGAATAACATAGTCAAATTGGCAGTGCTGGATTGCTCCAGACTGTAGCTCCATCACTATGAGCAAACACTGAGCCTGAGATCGATTCACGATCATCATTAATCCGACTAATAATCAGAAACAGTGTAGTCAACAATACTCAGGTTTGCACCCGAATACACAAACATATGATTCCTCGTTCTCTAAAGATACTTGAGAATGCACTATACTTCCATCAATACTCGAATCCAACATTCGATTATGATTGACTTTTAATAATCTAACATTATCTATCCAAAAAAGAATTTATCCCATTTTCTCTATATCCGAAGATTGAGAGAATTATTCCGTGAGGGGTTGGGTAGGAAACCTCTCATTGAATATCGCATACTAATATGCATTTTTATCTTAACCAATCAGAAGGATGGGATACAGACAACAACTTGTTCTCTTGAATTCGACCGAATCAATTCTAAGAATATAGTCCGTTTCTCTGATTCAGAGATGCTTGGCTCGTCAGTTCCTGACTTCAGATAACACACTCATGTTGTTTCCAACTGTTGCAGTGTTATCTTTTATTAGCACTAACGTCTATTACTTTACCAATAATGATTCTCCAGTCTACAAAAGACTCATCAATAATATGGTCACGTCCATATATTTCAAACATGTGACTTTTAATGACCTAGAGGTTTGCTTTAATCCTCCAATGGATATAATCATAGGTAGTCAATCTGACATTGGCTTTAAGCTGAAATCCTTTCTGTTCTGAACGAATTCAAGCTCTGTTGTTTTGCAAGAAAGTTTCAGGGCATCAATCCTGGTAATCTTTCTGCCTTCCATGGGTTGATTGATGTTCTGATCTGGTTCAGTAGTATTTATCAGTGTTATCCCCCAACAACCAATGTTGGATGTGGTCTAATTAAATCAGATAGTAACTCCTTGAGTAACTGTACTTCAAGGTCTAAGGTTGTTATCTAAATAATCTTTTAGAAAAGATGTAACAGTGTAACCTTCACTATTCGTTCTTAAGAATTTTATAACAACCCATTACTCATTCCATTAAGATATTTCACAAACAGTCACCATCTGAACGTGTATGTAAAATCCCAGTCCTACATTCAAGCCATAAGTGCTAAACGCCTCTATTTGCAGATGTGGGGTAAATGAAATTCACTCCTTATCCACAAATTCACAAGCAACTTCTAGGTAGACTTCTTGGTATTATATAATAATGTAAACCGTTATTTTGTAATCAATATCTTAATTGAGTTAAGCAGTGTAATGTAGCATATTAATAACTATAAAAGAAAATACATGGTTTATCCTTTCGGTGAAATCATTTCACCCGAGGTAGGCCAAGCACCAATGCCAAAACTATGCTATAGCCTATATCTGAGCATGGAATACTCGTTTATCTGGTAATCTCAGAGATTCCTCCAAAATATTTGGATAAACTAATTGGCGTTTCGAGTAGCTATCAGACAAATTGTCCACTACTCAAAAGCTCCCACTAGCTTGTATCCTTCATAAGACCCCGAAGGTCAATATGAACAAGTTGTGATACTTCTTCAGCTCTATTACCTTTTTCTAATTTAAAGGTAACTTAGTCATTTTTCCTTTGAGATAGTGTTCTTAGACTGGGAGATAGGAATCACCCTTAGCCAGTTTTCAAATCTTATCTCTAGGATATATGCACTAATTAATAGATGCCGAAGAATCGTTCATCTAAATACAGAAACCATTTGTCTTAATAGTTTATGATGTGTTACATATACCTTTTCAGAATTATTTAGTGGTTCTGACTTTATCAGACAAAAGTACGAGTCTCAGAATCGTATACAAATGGCATATTCACTTTCTTTAAGGCAACTATATTATTGATGTGAAAGCGAATCAATTTGTTCCAACGAATCCGAAAACAGAAATTATATTTCTTCGGTATTCAAGGATTTAAAATCCAAAATTTGTTTCCTTATATCACTCCCACTTTCTTAGCTGAAATAACGGCCCGTTCTTTTCTCTTTAATCATTAATGCCTAGCTTCATTGTTCTTACAATAGAACTTAGCTTCCGGGTGATAATCCCGGTTAAGAAAGTCTTTAAGGATTCATAGGTTAGTGATCCGAAATCACATTCCTTATCCTATGCTTTATTTTTTTAATATTTCGGTTTAGCCTTAAACTTGTTTAGTTTTGATGTCATAAATTTTCAGACATTTACTTTCCCATTCTTGTCTTTCTATAAAAGAAATGGCCGTGAACTAGCAGTTTATAAGAGTAGACACTACTCGTAAACTGTGGGATGTCTGGTGAGATTGATACCAAATCATTCTTGTCATCTTTGAAATAATTGTGTTTTGTCTCTAGCTCAGCACGAGTGATAGTAGTCACATCATTGTCACTTAAGTTTGTAGGCTCAAGAGGAACATCTTATTCCAAAGAATTAATTTGCATTCTCGATTATTGAGATCAACGTTCTTGTTACTTTTCCACTCTTTCGAAGTCATCATCAGTCAATTTATCATGTTTAGTAGTTTTAGATACCACGAGATAATATGCAGTGGTAGAAAATAAATCAATACAGAAATATAAATCAAATCATACACCACAACATATAATAATTTTCGGAATAATGAACGTGATGTCATGCATGCTGTTTATCCTACCATTCCAAGGATTTAATCTCACACCTACAGTGCCGCCGTATAATAGGTCAAAGAGGTGACGATTAAATTGAGACAATCTCTCTCAACAATTAAACCAATTGAGAATCAAACATTTCATATTTAATTGTTGATTACCTTCTTTTTTCAGCCAAGATATTTCCTAAAATATCCTTGTGAGTATGACCTACTGTTTCAGATTTTTAAGTACGCCCCGAGTATGCCGCCATAGGGTAGGTCAGTGACCCGACGAGTACTCAAAATCCTATCATGTCGGAAACCAATCCTTGAATTTTGATAGCGGTGAAGGCCATCCGTAGGGGGCCGAAATCAAAGCGGCACGGGGCGTCACCATTCTCTCACGTGCTTGTGTCAACAGTAGAGGCCGTGGGGTCAGTTGTCACCTTCCCTGCTCCCACACGTTATTTTGAAATTTAGGTAGTCTTATTAGGATTTTCAGAATTTATTTACAATCCGCAAAACAATAAATCGTGAATATTTAAATTAATCCTCCCACTAGTTCATCGGTTCCAAATATCGTCTAATTAGTGTCACTATATTCATGATTTTCCAATTTTATGGATTAATTAAAATTCCTTGTGTAGACGCTACACAATTCAAATTCACCAAGAATTTTATAATCACAATACATTAGGACTTTACGAATTTTCTACCAAATCGAAAAACAATAAATCACAAATTTAAAGCTCCTACTAGTTTATCGGTTCCAAACACCGTCTAACTAGTGACACTTTGTTCACGATTTTCCAATTTATCAATTATTTAGAAATATTTCGTGTAGACACTACACAATTAAAATTCTTGAAGAATTTTATAGTCCTAATTTTGTCATGATAAAATATTAGGATCGTAGAATTTTATCTCAATAATTTGAAAACAATAAATCTTGAAAAGCAATCACCAACTTATCGGTACTAAACCCTGGCTGGGCTTTAACCGAGTTCACCGAACGGTGTCGGGATTGGCTAAGCCGACCCGTCCTTCTCGTTGGTTCATATACGACGCTAACGTCGTACGTGTGCGGGTGCTGGGTTGAAAATCGGGCTAAGGTTACCCATTGAGCCTCAGCTCGCCGGATAGCTTGACCTTGCCGGACCCCCGTGGCTAACCCCGTACTTGGACGGACAAGTCGAGTCGAGCCGAAGCCCTGTTGACCGCCCGAACCAATTTGCGAACCTTTTGCTCCGTTGGTGTCCAACTTTTCCGAATTTTCCAATTTTTCAATTATTAAAATTCTTTTATGGAGTCACTACATAATTAAAATCCACAATTGATTTTTAGATCCCAAAATAAAATTTTATTTTATCATGTGAATTTTATGTCCTGATAAAATTCCGTTTGTTTTAATTAATTTAATTAATTATCTAAATTAATCTAAATTAATTATGTGTTCATACAGGTCTAATTAATGTCAATATTAATTTTCTACATGTATGCTATGCTAGGAGTGAAATTCATAAATATGATGCATGTCATGGTATGGTTATTTCACATAAATTATCAAACAAGAAAATAAATGCGTAGCAAACCACTGAGATGGATCGTTGGTATCCCGTATCTAACCTATTTAAACTAGGAAGAAAAAAAAAATTATAGGATAATACTTGATCTTGCATAAAAAGAAAAAAAAAATGATGCCTTTTCCTTTTGTTCTCTTCTCTGTACTTCATCAGCCGCCGACGCTTTTGTTTTTTTTTTCTTTTCTTTTTCATTCAGCGTCACAGCATCTTGGATCAAAATAATTTGATACCAATTTCCCTTTTCCTTCTACCACCGCCGACTTTAATTTTTTTTTTTTTTTTTTTTTTGGTGAACAGTGCCTGGAATATTTCATTGAAAATTTGCAGCGTCCCTTTTCTTTTGGCCGACGGATCCGGAAAAAAATACTACTACTATGAAATTTAAATTGCAAAAATAAATTACATAAATCACATACTCGTATAATACTAATTATACGAGTTTACAATAGATCTAATGGTAAACAAGTATCAACCTCAATCCATCTCGTCAACCACAACATTCAATCATTCAACAAAATAAAAGATGCAACCTAATATGCAATTCCACTCCTAAATTAATTAATTATGCTCTCGGTACCGTAAAATTTGAACCTTGGCTCTGATACCACATGCTAGGAGTAGTAGCACCGATCGAGACACTCGATCTTTGCACAGCGGAAGCTTATGCGATTTACGATATGAGACATAACTAATTAATCCTACGAGAAGGTTGAAGATTTACCTTATCGGAGAGAGATGATAAAATCGACCAAGGGAGAAGCCACAATCTTCCGGATTGTATCTCCTAGCGACCACTGGTGGACGTCGATCCTTGCCGTAGAACCTTCTCGGATATGCCCAAGAAAAACCCTAGGTTTTTTTCTTCTAATGACTAAGGCAAGAAACTAATTTTTCTTCCTTTTAATTTATTTGTGGCGCAAATTGTGATTCATATTGTGCTAGGAGGAACTCTCTTTATATAGAAAAATAACTAGTCGAGAGAGTTATCCTTCTCACACCACAAAAACTTATTCCCATAAGGAAAAGATATTTTTGCTACAAAATAAGAGTCAATTCCCAAAAAATCAATCTCTTATTTTTCCATTAATTATCCAACAAATAGATAATTAATTAATCACACATATAAGATAAACTAGGAAAATTTCTTCTCCTTACTTATCCATAAAAGTGGCACCATTTATGTCATTATTTTAATAGAAAATACATTTTCTATTTTACATATTATTTACCAAATAAATAATATTTGCATATTCATTAAATAGACCAACTATTTAATTATTCTCGAGGTTCCTTAAAACGAGAAAACACTCGCGTGTTAGGAGCCAACCCGGGGACCATGGACCTATACCAGTAGCTATAATAAATTAAATAAAATATTCATCGAACAAAAAAATTCTACTTAATTCATTAATTCCGGAATTACGCCACCATAAACCCAAAACTGAACTCTATCGATTATAGATATAACTTATTCTCAAAACGTCGAGCCGAGTCGAGAAGTGTCAATTGATATAATCATTTCATATAAACTAACCCTCCATGGACTATCCGTACTGAAGTAGGATAATTTCCGTAAACTTTCTTCAAAACATCTTATCATTATTTACCATTAACCCACTAGTGATCAATTAGTTCATAACCAATATGAACTCCCGGGATTGATCAGTTTTTAGGATCAACAAATAAGGGGATTGTCTTTCTACTTCCCGCAGGAAGGAATGGATTCCATATCTGTGAGACACACACTTCTCACACATTCCAAAATAGTGCCAACGTGAAAGTGATTCGGACCGTGCCTCATAGCGATCCCTAACGAACACATCAAACCCTATCCCGAAACAAGTAGAATTCTGTAATCACTTCAGGATTATGGTTAATCCATACATGATCATCTTGTGATTCAATAAGATTTCTCAATCATGGAATTATATGAGAAATGCAGATTAAATCGGTTCAGTCCTATATGACTCTCATCATATATAAATGCCCCACTTAGACAACCAATGTCGATGGTCCGGATAAGACTGTCACACCATAAAGTGTTCTGGGCGCATTAATGGTGCTTTAATCAATAGACCCCATACTTTGATTAAGTTCACCACGGACTAACATTTCAAGTGTATCACCATAAACTTAATCCTCTTGTGTGTACCACACAAAGTTATATGGCTACATATGATACGACTTAGGATTTTCAGTAGTGTATTACTTATAAGCACGAAGCAAATAATAAGATGAGAATAAATCTGTCATTTATTAATTCTAAAAACAATTACATAAATTGTCTTTCGGGCGCTACAAAGATATATTTGTTGCTAGAAATACTCAATTTCATGAGTCTTATTTTCCTTTATTTAAATAGGTGTTGGGAAAGGCTAAATATCTTAGTGACAAGCCCATTCCGTTACCAGTAATGGACACTTTTGATGATCTGCTAAATGAATCAGCAGACCAGCAAGATATAGGGAGCTGTGGCATCTAATGAAGAGCATGCACCAGTAAACCAGGCACATGAACCTACACAACTAAAAAGATCCACCAGAACAAGAAAATCACCAACCTTTTATCAAGGGGGTGCTCACACTGTTCTACAGACTCCATACATGCTGAGTGCAGACATGAGTCTGGACAATCTCTCAGCAGACTATGCCGGATTCATTAATTCCATTGATGTTATTAAAGAGCCTAAGACTTATAATCAAGCCATCAAGCCATCAAGCATGATGAATGGAAGCAAGCAGTGCGACAAGAGATTGAAGCTCAACAAAAGACTCATACATAGGAAATAGTTGATCTCACTTTCGTGCAAGAAACCTATTTGGTGCAAATGGGGGTACAGAATCAAATACAACCCTGATGGTTCAGTAGAGAGATATAAAGCTAGGCTAGTAGCAAAAGGCTGCACTCAAACATATGGGATTGGTTATCAAGAAACTTTCTCACCTGTTATCAAAATCACAACAGTTAGAGCTTTACTTGAAGTAGCAGCAGCCAATAATTAGCATCTACATCAGATGGATGTCAACACTGCCTTTTTACGTGGAGATTTGCTGAAGAAGTATACATGAAATTACCTTCAGGTTGTGCAGCAACTAAACCAAATGAAGTTAGCCGACTTACTAAGTCATTGTATGGCCTCAAGCAAGCCAGCAGACAATGGAATTGCATGTTGATTGAATCTTTGGAGGCTCAAGGAATCATCCAATCCAAAAATGACCACAGTTTACTTACAAAAGGGTCGGACAGTCTTTAACTTTGCTGATCTATGTTGATGATATCATAGCAGCAAGCCTGTATGCCTGTGGCGGTGTCCGGGGGGGCTGTGACTGAGAATGAACATAGCGGGAGGGGCAGGAGCGGGTAACATGGCTGACTTGAGAGCAAATTTGGCAAGAGATGTTCATAACACCATAATTTTGTCCAGAGTAGAAATGGTGGGGAGGACCGAATCCTTTACTGCGCCCGTTCTCGAAAAGAATGTAAGTTGCGCACCATGCCGACGAAGCAATATGCGTGAATAGATAGTAGTGTTGTTGGTTTTTTTTTAACAAATCAAAAGAAAAAGTAAGGCAAAGGGGTCAAAGTCAAAATCTGGGATCGAAGTCGGCTCAGGTCACATATACATGTGATTGGATAAACAAGAAGATTTTTTTTTCTTTTCTTTTCTTCTTTTCTTATTCTAATGAGGGTCGGCTGCCATTAGAGTTGGTTTTTTTTTGAGATAAATTTCCGAATCCCTATTTCACAAAGAGGACGGAGAAAGAGGACGGAGGATTTATATGAACTCCAACCCAAAAAAAAGAATAGGAAAAACGCAAGGCTGATTTGTGGGTTGTTTCTTGAGGAAATATCGAAATCGAAAACAGAATCGAGAAAGAGAGAAAGAAGCTGCGTGGTATATGGCTTGGTTTTATTGTTGATGGCCGATGTAATTTGGAATATGCTGTGGTAGTTTAAGCTTGCGTGAAGGGAAGCAGAAAGCTTGAGAAGAAAATTATGGCGGCAAGAATCAGGAAATAGAATAGCTCAGGAAAGAAAAACAGGACGGGAAGTAGTGTTGGTAATTTAAGTGTTACCATGTTCATTTATGTAATCGGGGTTTGGTACAAAGATGGGTGAACTCGGAATGCTATAATATGAGTTTGGAGATACGGAGTGTATGCTCATATAAGTATTTACGAGTTTACGGATTTAAATGATTAAGTATAGTTCGGGAAAATTACTTAAAGGATGAAAAATCCACTTACAGGGACCAAATTCAGAATTTGGAAAAAGCAGTGACAAAGTGTCGCTTATCACCACAAAGCGCCTGTCAGAGAAAATTTGTTCACAAATTTGAACAGAAAGTTTTGGCCGTTTTTGGGGTTTCACAGTCAGCACACAGCGCCATGCCATGGCCCAAAATTCTGAATTAGTGTGTCTTTTCATCCTTTTCAACTGACTTATGTATGTAACTTCTTTCCAAAGGTTGCATACATAAGAGGTCGGTTTTCCACTACTACATATGATCTTTTTTAAGTGCTTTAAATAGGGAGAATTTGGCACATCATCTTTGGGAGTAAATAACTTACTAATAAAAACTCCATTAGCATACTTCTCTTTGGTTGCCTAAAAGTGAAAGGAAACGTAGTCTTATCTCACAGAAGTATTTGTGTAACCCAAGGCATCTTATAAGGGTCAAATAACTTTTGTAGGAAAGTGTTAATCACGATTCTACGTTATATCAAGATTATCATACTTTCTGCGTTTTCTGCGGTTTTATTTTGACATTGTTGTTCCCTTGAAAGCCACAATATACAACAATCTACAAAATTTATTTCAGAATTTCTGCAATGTCAATTGTCAAGGAGATGACTGCAAACTTTGGTAAGTTGGAAAAGTTTAAAGGTGTTAATTTTAGAAGATGGCAAAGGAAGATGCATTTTCTGATAACAACATTGAAAGTGGTGTATGTGTTGAGTACACCAATGCTTGAAGTGTTGGATGATGGACCTTTGGAGGAACTGAGGAGGAAGAACAAATGGGAGAATGATGACTACATCTGTAGAGGTCACATTCTAAACGGTATGTCTGATTCTTTGTTTGACATTTATCAAAATGTTGAGTCTGCAAAAGAACTTTGGGATTCACTAGAGTCTAAATACATGAATGAAGATGCCTCTAGTAAAAATTTCTTGGCTGGTAATTTCATGAAGTATAACATGGTAGATTCAAGGTCGGTAATAGAACAATATAATGAATTACTGCGCATTTTGGGTCAATTTGCACAACATAAAATGGAAATGGATGAGTCTATTTCGGTGTCAAGCATTATAGATAAGTTTTCTCCTTCATGGAAAGATTTTAAACACATGTTAAAGCACAAAAAGGAAGAATTATCTCTGGTAGAACTTGGTAGTCACTTGCGTATAGAAGAGTCTCTAAGGGCGCAAGAGGGCATTAAAACCAAGGGTAAAGCGGTAATGGATTCGAACTCTATCAATATGATGGAAGCCGGTGAGTGTTCGTATAAGAACAAAGGGAAAGATAAGAAAAATTCTTCCAAAAACAGTGGCAAAGATACCAACAAAAAACCAAAAGGTGCTTGTTGGAATTGCGGTAAAACTGGACATTTCAGAGTTGATTGTCGAGTAAGGAAGAAAGGACCAAACAACAGTTCGGGGCAAGGGTCTAAGGACCAAGGTGCTCCTAAACATCAAGGTCAGAATGTTACTTGTGGATTTAATTCGAGTGTGAATTATGTACCACTAATTTCTGAAGCATTTTATATGCAGGATGATGATGTTGCTTGGTGGATTGACTCGGGTGCAACGAGACACGTTTGCAAGGATCGAAGCTGGTTTAAAAACTATGAACCTGTGATCGATGGATCCATGCTATTTATGGGAAACGAGTCAAAGGCTGCCATAGTTGAAGTTGGAAGTGTTGTTTTATCTTTTAGTTCTGGAAAATGTATTATTTTAAAACAAGTGTTGCATGCTCCGTGTATACGGAAAAACTTGGTTTCTGGTAGTATGTTATGTAAAGAAGGTTATAAACAAGTCTATGAGTCGGATAAGTACATTTTAAGTAAGTGTGGTGTACTTATTGGATTTGGTTACTTATGTAATGGTATGTTTATGTTAAATACTCAGCATGATGTTGTAAACAATGTTGCTGCTGTTCATGATGTTAATAATTTTGTTTTGTGGCATGCTCGGTTGGGACATGTTCATTATAAGCGTATGTTGATGATGTCTAAAAATGAATTGATTCCATCTTTTGACATGAATATGAATAAGTGTAATACTTGTATGTTGAACAAAATTGTTAGACAACCTTTTCAAAGTGTTGAAAGGTCGTCTTCCGTTTTGGAACTCATTCACAGCGATCTATGTGATTTTTGTGCTACGCCTTCTCTTGGTAATAAAAAATACGTAGTGACTTTTAAAGACGATAGCACACGGTTTTGTTATGTGTTTTTACTTCATTCTAAAGATGAGGCAATCGATAAATTCAAAATCTATAGAAGTGAAGTTGAGTTGCAATTAACCTCTAAAATTAAAAAGTTGCGTACCGATCGAGGTGGTGAATACTTTGATCCAACCTTTTTCGGGTCATGTGGGATTATACATGAGGTTACGGCACCTTACACACCATAGAAGCCAAACTTGAATTATCTACGAGTTTGGGGATGTAGGGCTGTTGTAAGGCTCACCATGCCTAAGATTAAAACCTTGGGTGAAAAAGGCATTGATTGTATCTTTATTGGATATGCTTTGCATTCCAAAGCATATAGGTTTTATGTTATAGAGCCTAATGATTCAGTTGTTGTTCATTCGTTGATTGAGTCAAGGGATGCCATCTTTGATGAACATCGGTTTACCTCTATACCGAGGCCAAAGGATATAACTCCTACTATTGTTGGAGTAGAGAACAACAATGGTGTTGATTCTCAGGATGAGCCTTTCAAGCTTCGTAAAAGCAAAAGGGCTAGGAAACCAAAATCTTTTGGACCCGACTATCAAACTTATTTGGTGGAAGGAACAAGAGATGAAGTAGGATTTCAATACTCATATTGTTATAATATTGATGAGAATCCTAAGACGTTTAAGGAGGCTATGGAGTCTCGAGACGTGTCATTTTGGAAAGAAGCCGTCAATGATGAGATGGATTCCATAATGGGAAACAACATGTGGATCCTGTTAGTAATACCATCCGCAACGGAAGCGATTTATGGATCTAGATCTATATAATATGCGTAATAAAACAATTAGATCTATTCTACAATGGGGATGTAGATCATACCTCTTGAATCTCTAAATTCAAGTTGAAGAACCGCAAAGGATGAATGTGAAGATGTGAAGAGCACCACAGTCTTCCGATCGTGTGATCCAAGCAATTCCCGGTGGAAGGAATTCTCGACTCGAACCCTTCCGATATGCTACCGGAAAAATCTCCAAGATTTCTCCCCAAATCTCCCTTGGCCGAATTCTTTTCTTCTCTCTACTATAGGGAGAAGTCGAAATTTTTTTGTGTGTATTGAGGCTTGGGAGAACTCTCTTTATATAGGAGAGTAAAACTTAGCCTCCAAGGATTTTTATTTATCAAACAAAATAAATCCTTTAATAAAAGATAAGTCCATAATATTCTAGAACAAATCTAGAATAATATTTATCTTTATTATTTACCATAAATATTTATCCAATAAATATTTTATGCACATGTCTTATTAATCACAAGAAAATAATTTCTTAGTCAATAATTAAGTGCATGAGGCGCCAATATCAAATCCCTTAGGGTTTAATTTCGGCCAACACCATTTTGGGCCAAGTTTGTGAAAAATGTCTTTTCCACATATTTAATTATTTAGCCCAACTAATTTAATAGTCCACTAAACAATTAATTCACATATCGTTTTAATAAAGTCCAACAAGAACTAAATTAATATTATTAGGATTCGACGTCCGAGAATAGCTATGCTATATTAGGAGGCACGTCGGGGACGATGGACTAATAATCAGCGGCTCCGATAAATCAAATAAATAATTATAGAATAATTATATTCGATAAATCAATCACGAGAATATGCCACCATAATCCCGTGATCGCACTCCTTCGATTATAAGATTATATTTATCTCCTCACGAATAATAATAAGCGTCCATTGATATAATCATTACATATGGATTAATCCTCCATAGATCGCTCATTCTAAATCGGGAAGTTACCGTTAACCATTTTAAGAACCTCTTATCCTTATTTACCATTAAACCCCTAGTGATCAATTAATTCATACAACTCACCGGGTAGCTAATCGGGTGTAATATGAACTCGCACGATCGATCGCTTTCTAGGATTAACAAATAAGGGAATCTGTCTATCTACTTCCATAAATGGAAGGAATGGATTCCGTATCTGTGATAACACGTACTACTCACTCAATCCAAACAAATGCCAAGATGGGGTAATTCAGACCACAGACTCAGTGTAATCCTTAACCGTCAAGTCAAACTTCATACTGATTCAAGCAGTTGACTGTGATCACCTCAGGATTAAGATATATCCATAAATATGATCATCCATTGATTCGATAAGACTTCTCGATTACGGAATTATATCGTGAACTCTAATCAAATCGGTCCAATACTATATGATATATCTATCATATATAAATGCCCCATTTGGTTCTCTTAACCGAAAGTCCGGATAAGACAATCACACCTATTGTGTTCTGGGCGCATTAATAGCACGTTAAAGGAGAGACCCGATACTCTCGATTAACTTCACTACGGGCTAATTGTATTTTAAGTACATCTTCACTAACTCAATCCTCCCGTATATACCATACACTGAGTTAAGTGATTACATAAACGATATACTTTAGGGTTTTATGTAGTGTAAATACTATTGTCACATCGGTGAATATGAGAATAATAAATATGAATAATAACATCATTTCATTTATTAAATAAAACAATTACAAAATTGTCTTTCGGGCATCACACCTAACAATCTCCCACTTGCACGAAAGCATGTGATTAATTGTTTTAGAGCACACCCTATTATTTAAAATACAGCAAACTATCACTCCCACTTGCTCTAAAGCAAATGAGACATGTCTCTAATACCTATAGTCTCCAAGTGTCGACTAAAAGCTTCAATCGATGGTCTTGGTGAATGGATCGGCGGGATTATCGGCGGAGGCGATTTTCTTGACGGAAATGTCCCTCTATCGACAAAATCGCTGATCACCCAAAGATTTTCTCTCTATATGCTTCGACTTACTTGTGCTTTGAGGTTCTCTAGAGTTGGCAATGGCCCCATTGTTATCACAATAGAGAGTAATAGGATCTTCGACGATTCGGGACAACGCCTAATCCGATGATGAACTTTCTTAAACAAAGCGCTTTTTCTGCGCCTCCGAGGCCGCTATGAACTCGACTTCCATTGTTGAATCGGTTTGTCTTTGGATTGCTTTTGGCTTCTCCATTCTATCGCACCGCCACCAAGCGTAAACACTGAACGGTAGATTTAGAATCATCTCATCCATGATCAAAATCGAATCGGTGTACCCCGCTAGCTCCAAACTCCCACTCGAATAGACGAGCATATAATTTCTGGTTCTCTTCAAATATTTGATGAGATTCTTTCTCGCTTGTCCGGTCACGGTTGCCCTGATTTGGAAAACGGTGACTAATCCAACGCCAGTAACAAATGTCAGTCTCGTACACCTCATAGCATACATAAGACTACCAACACCGAGGCATATGGCACTCTTCCCATAGCCCCGACCTCTTCGGGGTTTGAGGCCCCCGAGACTTAGATGAGGTAAACGCCGTGACGGGTTGGTAGAAAACCCTTCTTTGCGTTCTCCATATCTTTTGAAGCATGCCAAAGACCTTATCTATATAAGTTGCTTGGGGCCAGAGCTAACATCCTGTTCTTACGATCCCTTATAATTTGGATCCCTAGAACATAACTCGCTTCTCCCAAATCTTTCATTTGGAATTGCGTGGTCAACCAACTTTTCACGTCGGACATCATCCCTTTATCGTTGCCAATTAGGAGTATGTCATCAACGTACAACACTAGAAATACAACACTATCTTTGATAACCTTCTTGTACACACAAGATTCAACAAAGTGTTGTTCAAATCATAAGACTTGATCGTGTGATCGAATCTATGATACCAGAGCGAGATGCTTGCTTCAACCCATAAATGGATCTCGAGCAACTTGCACACCATGTGCTCTCGACCTTCTTCAATGAATCCTCTCCGGTTCTTTGCATATAGATTTCCTCGTCAAGAAAGCCGTTTAGAAACGCCTGCCTTAACATCCATTTGCCGATTTCATAATCCGGACATGCGAAGAATCGAAAGGAGGATGCGGATGGTTTTCATCATGGCCCACAGGTGAGAAGGTTTCCTCGTAGTCTATACCCTCTCATTGTGTGTAACCTTTGGCTACCAGCCGTGCTTTGAAGGTTTCAACCTTCCCATCTACTCCTCTCTTTAAACAGTAGAGCCATTTACATCCAATGGGCCTTTCACCCCGAGGAAGTTCTACAAGTTTCCAGGCCGAGTTAGAGTACATAGACTCCATCTCTTGATTCATTGCGTCAATCCATTTATCCTTATCGTGATCCAAAGAAGGCCTTCTTATAGGTCGGAGGATCATCTTCCACCCCATCGAGGCGACTACGTTTGCCTCTAAATCCATGCCGTGCCGAGCCGGTGGCCGAACCACTCTCGCATGATGCGTGGGGTGGAACAGGAATGTCGGAAGTGATTTGTTGTATTATTAGTGTTGTTTACGAGGAACATCGGCGACCACAATAGGCTGATGTCATCGGAGAGTAATTCCTCTAGTACAATTGTACTTGAGGTCTGTGGTCTTTCATATAACTTTCCTCCAAAAACGTAGCGTTAGTCGAGACTAGCACTTTGTTATCATCCGGATCGTAAAATAGACCACCACGTGTACCTTTTGCATAGCCTACAAACAAACATACTTTAGTACGTGATTGTAGCTTGGTAGTCTTGTCCATCGGACGTGTTCGGGACAACCCCATATGCGAAGTAGCGAAGGCTTTCGCGATGTCGGACCACATCTCAATGGGTGTCTTTTAACCAGACTTTGACGATACGCATTCAAAATGTAGACCGGCCGCTTCACAAGCATAACCCCAAAAGGATATAGGTAGTGAGGCGTAGCTCATCATTGATCTAACCATGTTAATCAATGTCCTGTTTCTCCTCTCAGCAACTCCGTTTTGCTGAGGTGTCCTAGGCGCTGAACGTTGGAAACAAATTCCTTTTTCAGCCAAGTAGTCAATGAACTCAGTATCTAAATACTCACCTCCACGATCCGAGCGGAGGCATTTCAATGACTTGCCTAGTTGCCTTTAAAACCTCGCTTGGAACTCCTTGAACTTTCCAAAAGCCTCGGACTTTCTATGCAGCAGATAAACATAACCGAATCTCGAGTAATCATCAATGAAAGTCACAAAGTACTCGTATCCGCCTCTAGCTTGTACGTTCATCGGACCACAAAGGTCTGAATGCACTAAGTCTAGAGTTCCTGTGGCTCTATTACCCTTTGATGAGAAGGGACGCTTAGTCATTTTTCCCTCCAGGCAACACTCGCAGACAGGCAGTGTGTCAACAGATGACTCACCTAAGGCATTAACCTTTTCAAGTCTTTTGAGTCTTTCCAAGAAATATGGCCAAGCCTTAGATGCCACAAGTATGTTTTATCTTCTTTTACTTGAGAAACTTTACGCCTTTTGCGAGATCTTTGATGTGCGATTTTAAACATTTCGATTATTAAGTAGGGAGCTTTATGTGGTCTTACAAAATATAAACCATTTTCATTTATAGTTGAACACAATTCAAAGCCATTCTTTGAAATAACAAATTCACCATTCAAACTTGAAATGTAAAATGATTGTTCAACTAAGGCGAGATTAAGAAATCAAATTTCTCCTGAAATTGGGAATAAAATAAACATTGTCTAAATGTAAAATTCTATTATTAAAATGCAAGTCCACAGCTCCCACTGCTTTAGCCGAAATGAGCGCCCCAGTGCCTACTCGCATCACTTGAGAACCCTCTTCCACTCATCAATGCAGAACTAAGAATCTGCAATGAAGAACATACATGGTTAGTAGCTCCAGTTATCAAGTATCCAAGTGGACACATCTTTAGCTACATTAAAAGATTCCAAGAATAGTAATTCCAAATTACCTTTCTTATCTTTCCCAATGACCTTGACTTTGCCATCTTTCACATCACGAAGGTATTCGGGACAATGGCGTCGCCAATGTCCTACCTCCTTCTGATAAAAGCATTTGCCCTTGGGCTTGGACTCAAATCAACTTTCTTGGCAGCCTTTTTCTTCATTGGCTTGAGCACGGGTGCAACACTACCCTTCTTCTTCGGTTTACGCCTTAGGCTTGTTTGATGACCTGGCTTCGGCCATATTGGCTTCAGCTTTCTTATCCCCTACTTGGACCTTATCTTTCGATAGCAGGCCCTCGTAGATAGTCAGTTCATTCAGCATCTGTGTCATGGTCACTCATATTTGCCCATCAGATACTGAGTTTTGAACGGGATAAACTCAGGAGTCAACGATTCCAAAATCATTGATACTTGAGTTGCTTCATCGAACTTTGATCCATGAATACCGGCATCATTGAAGTAATTGATCATATTCAGAACATGACCATTCACTGCTTGACCTTTCTTCAATTTCGTGTTGACGGCCAACCTGATGGCATCGTGTCTTGCTTGGTTGCTAGGTGATCCAAACATCGTAGTAAGTTTCGCATCATTTCTCCTGCAGACTCAAACTCTTCAATGGGTCCTAATAACCTCCGACACTTTGCCGCCAGGATGATCCCACGAGCCGGTTATCTCGCTTGATCCAGCGATTCTGCTTGCTCGATCTCGGCTTTACCAGTGTTTTTGGATCGCCAATAGTAGGGCATTCGAAGTAAGTACATGTTGCACATTCTCATACGTGAGCACCACGTTTAAGTTACTCTTCCATTTCTTAAAGTTGTTTCCGTTAATTTTTCGAGATAAGAAAGCGAAATTTGAGCGGACATTTTGCTTTGAAAATAAAATGACATGTATTAATTCAAGTTTAACACTACTATATTAAATTTTAGGAATTGTAAACTAAAAAATAAGTCTACTCTACCATTCCAAGGTTTTAACCTCGCATCTCAATGCCGCCTTAGGGTAGGTCAAAGAGATGACGGTTAAATCGAGACAATCTCATCAATGAATAACTTGTGAGAATCAAACATCCCACGGAATCGAACATCCCTTTATTCATTGACTACCTTCCTTTTTTAGCCTAGATATTATCAAGAATACCCATGATGAGTGTGACCTACTATATCGGTTCTCTTAGATACGCCCGAGTATGCCGTCTTAGGATAGGTCGGTGACCCGACAGTACCAGGAAAACCTATCCTTTCGGAGACCAAGCCATGAATGTTGATAGGGGCGAACACCATCCTTAGGGGGCGAAATCAAAGCGCCTCGGCGTCACCCTTCTCTCACTTACTTGTATCTATAGTAGAGGCCGTGGGGTTGGTTGTCGCCTCCCGCTCCCACTCAATAATTTGGAAGTGGTTGTGGGTTAACTAACCACGTCTTTTGATGTTATCATAAAGCTCATCAAATCAAGGATTCGAATGGTGTCGGTAACGTAGGCAAGCCTACCCGTCCCTATTCGTTGGAACATATGTGATGATCGGACGAAATCGGGTCAAGACAAACCTCATTGAGATAAGAAAGAATCACCCCTCCGTTCTCCGGTGTAGCTTAGTCTTGCCGGACCCCCGTGCATACATCACACTAGGAGGGTTAAGTCGGTCGAGCCTAGCTCAGTTGACCACCCAACCTATAAGCGAACCGTTTTTATCCAAGATTTTTGTTCTTTTACCATCATTCAATCTCGTAGACACTACGAATTGAAAGCGTGATCTCGTTTGGGCTTTAAGGCGGTTCACCGAGAACACACACGAAAAGCCTAACGATTTCATAACCCGTCCTCGGATCATTAATTAGTTACTAAATTCATTAATTACCACGTATTAATTAAATTTCAACTAATTACACGAGTTTGTATACATGCCTATTTTAATTACCAAAATTAAAATTCTACATGTATGCATGGAGTGGATTTATGATATGATGCATGTCATGGCAATTCCGATTTTATATCTATTTTATGATCGAACACATAAAAAATAAATTGCGGAAATTTAAACACCGAGATGGATTGTTGGTACCCCCGTAACTAATCTATCCTAGGAAAAATAAATTACAATCTTCTTGTCTTCGAGTCTTGATCTTGAATCTTGAACTCGAACACTTGAACACTGAACCACGAACACCGAGAGGAGAAAAGGTCTTTTAATTAAATAAATCCAATTTATTTTAATTAATCATATATTTTATTTTATTATATTACATGCGGCTGCTTTTAATTTTATTTTCCAAAAAAAATAAATTTTTTTTTTTTTCATCATACGGCTGTTGAATAAAAAAAAATTTGGTGCAGCCGCAAAATTAAAGAAAACCCTAGCCGCATATATTTATTAAACAGGACTTTTAGTGACGCTTTTCAGCGTCGCAGAAAGTCCTGTAGCAGATTTTTAATAAAATTCATCCGTTTCTCCTCGTTCATACCTTGGATTTCGTCTTGATCTTCAATTTTTCAGCAAGATCTTCATCTTTTCCAGCCCGGATAATCAAAATTACAATAAAAGATGCTACTTTTTACATAAATTTCGAAAAAAAGAAGACATAAAAAAAAATACAATTCCTATGCTCAATTGTTACTAAACAAAGGAGCTACAATAGATCTAACGAGTAAACAGTACCAACCCCAATCCATCTCTTCAACCAAGACATTCATAACATAAAAAAAAGATTAACATGCGTCATTTTATCTTTTAAAAAAATTGGGACAAAAAAATCTACATGTTTTACCACTCTAGATCTAATATTTTATACGTATAAATATAGATCACCATGGCTCTGCTACCACTTTATTAGTAATACCATCCATAGCGGAAGCGATTTATGGATCTAGATCTATATAATATGCGTAATAAAACAATTAGATCTATTCTACAAGGAGATGTAGATCATACCTCTTGAATCTCTAAATTCAAGTTGAAGAACATAAAGGATGAATGTGAAGATGTGAAGAGCACCACGGTCTTCCGATCGTGTGATCCAAGCAATTCCCGTGGAAGGAATTCTCGACTCGAACCCTTCCGATATGCTACCGGAAAAATCTCCAAGATTTCTCCCAAATCTCCTTGGCCGAATTCTTTTCTTCTCTACTATATAGGAGAAGTCGAAATTTTGTGTGTATTGAGGCTTGGGAGAACTCTCTTTATATAGGAGAGTAAAACTTAGCCTCAAGGATTTTTATTTATCAAACAAAATAAATCCTTTAATAAAAGATAATTCCATAATATTCTAGAACAAATCTAGAATAATATTTATCTTTATTATTTACCATAAATATTTATCCAATAAATATTTTATGCACATGTCTTATTAATCACAAGAAAATAATTTCTTAGTCAATAATTAAGTGCATGAGGCGCCAATATCAAATCCACTTAGGGTTTAATTTCGCCAACACCATTTTGGGCCAAGTTTGTGAAAAATGTCTTTTCCACATATTTAATTATTTAGCCCAACTAATTTAATAGTCCACTAAACAATTAATTCACATATCGTTTTAATAAAGTCCAACAAGAACTAAATTAATATTATTAGGATTCGACGTCCGAGAATAGCTATGCTATATTAGGAGGCACGTCGGGGACCATGGACTAATAATCAGTGGCTCCGATAAATCAAATAAATAATTATAGAATAATTATATTCGATAAATCAATCACAGGAATATGCCACCATAATCCCGTGACTGCACTCCTCCGATTATAAGATTATATTTATCTCCTCACGAGAATAATAATAAGCGTCCATTGATATAATCATTACATATGGATTAATCCTCCATGATCGCTTCATTCTAAATCGGGAAGTTACCGTTAACCCTTTTAAGAACCTCTTATCCTTATTTACCATTAACCCCCTAGTGATCAATTAATTCATACAACTCACTGG
The DNA here is from genome assembly GCA_026214975.1 of Gentiana macrophylla. Lineage (NCBI taxonomy): Eukaryota > Viridiplantae > Streptophyta > Magnoliopsida > Gentianales > Gentianaceae > Gentiana > Gentiana macrophylla. Next base: position 51,217,255 of record CM047813.1, read on the forward strand.
TAGCTAATCAGTGTAATATGAACTCGTACGATCGATCAGTTTCTAGGATTAACAAATAAGGGAACTGTCTATCTACTTCCATAAATGGAAGGAATGGATTCCGTATCTGTGATAACACAGACTACTCACTCAATCCAGTACAATGCCAAGATGGGGTAATTCAGACCACAGACTCAGTGTAATCCTTAACCGTCAAGTCAAACTTCATCGATTCAAGCGGTTGGTATGATCACCTCGGGATTAAGATATATCCATAAATATGATCATCCATTGATTCGATAAGACTTCTCGATTACGGAATTATATCGTGAACTCTAATCAAATCGGTCCAGCCCTATATGATATATCTATCATATATAAATGCCCCATTAGGTTCTCTTAACCGAAAGTCCGGATAAGACAATCACACCTATTGTGTTCTGGCGCATTAATAGCACGTTAAAGGAGAGACCCGATACTCTCGATTAACTTCACTACGGGCTAATTGTATTTTAAGTACATCTTCACTAACTCAATCCTCCCGTGTATATACCATACACTGAGTTAAGTGATTACATAAACGATATACTTTAGGGTTTTCTGTAGTGTAAATACTATTGTCACATCGGTGAATATGAGAATAATAAATATGAATAATAACATCATTTCATTTATTAAATAAAACAATTACAAAATTGTCTTTCGGGCATCACACCTAACAGATCCTTGCGGACCTTCCTCGTGGTTGCAAACCTTTGGGTTGCAAGTGGATCTTTAAAAGAAAGATGAAAGTTGATGGCACTAGCGACAGGTATAAAGCCAGATTGGTAATTCAAGGCTTTAGACAAAAGGAATGTATTGATTATTTTGATACCTATGCACCGGTTGCTAGAATCTCCACAATTAGATTGTTGATTGCCCTAGCTGCTACTAACAATCTAGTGATCCATCAAATGGATGTTAAAACACCTTCTTAAATGGAGATTTAGAAGAAGAAATTTATATGAAACAACCGGAAGGGTTTGTTATGCCTGAAATGAGCATAAGGTATGTAAGCTTGTTAAATCATTATGCGGGCTTAAACAAGCACCTAAACAATGGCATCATAAATTTGATGAAGTTGTCTTGTCTAATGGTTTTAAGCAACCAATCGACAAGTGTTTATATAGCAAATTTGATAATACCGTAATGGTGTGATAATTTGCTTATATGTTGATGACATGTTAATCTTTGGAACTAACCAAGAACAAGTTGACTGTGTAAGGCCTTTTTGTCATCAAGTTTCTCTATGAAAGACATGGGGGAGGCGGATGTGATTCTTGGAATCAAGATCAAACGGAGTGACAAAGGGATCTCTTGACACAATCTCATTATATTGAGAAAGTGTTGAAGAAATTCAATTGTGAAAATTCTACTCCAGCCAATACTCCTATGGATCCTAATGAGAAACTCATGCCTAATACGGGAAATCCAATATTACAACTTGAGTATTCTCGGGTGATAGGACGTTACTAGCACACGTCCGGATATTGCTTATGCGGTTGGAAAGCTAAGTAGGTTCACGAGTAATCCGAGTAGTCATCATTGGCGTGCGGTAACTCGTGTACTAAGGTATCTTAAGTTAACCAAGGATTTTGGCTTGACTTATGTTGGACATCCTTCAATTAATAGAAGGGTATTCGGATGCTAGTTGGATATCCAATGTAGAGGATCATTCTTCTACAAGTGGTTGGGTGTTTTTGCTTGGAGGAGGTGCCATTTCTTGGGCTTCCAAAAGCAAACATGTATTACTAGCTCGACTATGGAATCGAATTTGTTGCCTTAGCGGACCGGAAAAGAGCGGAGTGGCTTAGGAATTTGATATATTAAATTCCATTATGGCCTAAACCAATTTCACCCATTTCTATCCATTGTGATAGTGCATCTACCTTGTCTAAAGCATATAGTCAAGTGTATAATGGTAAGTCGCGACACACAGGCGTTAGACGAGAGCGCTGATGCGTGAGTTGATAACTCATGGGGTGATTTCGGTTGTGTTTGTGAGATCTCAACAAAATTTAGCCGATCACTTAACCAAAGGATTGGCTAGAGACTTGGTACAAAATTCGGTTAACGGGATGGGTTTACAACTCATATAAATCTTGGTAATAGGATACCCAATTCCCCTCTAATACAATGTTAGAGGCAGAATTCAATGTGGAAGGCCTATTGTCTTAGATTTGAGCACATTAAATTGTCCCGAAGGTATGTGCTATGACCATCATGATTAGGTTGAAGTGTTTCTTCTTAATGAGTCTTTTGACAAAGTGCTATTGCAGGTGCACGATTAATAAAAGATTCACCTATATGAGTATGAAGTTTGGCCTCTTTAAGGAAGTTCTGGAGTTGGCTTTTTGTATGCTCAAGAATGGATATGGACACAAGGCCTGTTTAATTAGTGTCAAGAATAAACTTTTGGAGTTATCTTAACTCATGTGTATGTTATCTTCATGTATTCAAAACGTGTAAAGGGGTTCAATGCTTAGACACACCCCAATACTCGAATATTTGAAATGTGTAATATTACTAGGTGATAATTCAATCTTCGTGACATTATCATTGATGCATGAGTTGTTATGTTTTGACTGTTCTTCAGCTAAGCCAAGGATTACACTTAAATGGGGGAGGATTGTTGGTAATTTAAGTGTTACCATGTTCATTTATGTAATCGGGGTTTGGTACAAAGATGGGTGAACTCAGAATGCTATAATATGTGTTTGGAGATACGGAGTGTATGCTCATATAAGTATTTACGAGTTTACGGATTTAAATGATTAAGTATAGTTCGGGAAAATCACTTAAAGGACTGAAAATCCACTTACAGGACCAAATTCAGAATTTGGAAAAAAACAGGTGACAGGCGGCCGCCTGTCATCACAGGCGCCCGCCTGTGAGAAAAATTTGTTCACAAATTTGAATAGAAAGTTTTGGCCGTTTTTGGGGTTTCACAGGCTGGCCACAGCGCCCTTTGTGGCCCAAATCTAATTAGTGTGTCTTTTCATCCTTTTCAACTGACTTATGTATGTAACTTCTTTCCAAAGGTTGCATACATAAGAGGTCGGTTTTCCACTACTACATATGATCTTTTTTAAGTGGTTTAAACAGGGAGAATTTGGCACATCATCTTTGAGAGTCAATAACTTCCTAATAAAAACTCCATTAGCATACTTCTCTTTGGTTGCCTAAAAGTGAAGGGAAACATAGTCTTATCTCACAGAAGTATTTGTGTAACCCAAGGCATCTTATAAGGGTCAAATAACTTTTGTAGGAAAGTGTTAATCACGATTCTACGTTATATCAAGATTATCATACTTTCTACGTTTTCTGCGGTTTTGTTTTGACATTGTTGTTCCCTTGAAAGCCACAATATTCAACAAGTACTCGGATATGGCCACCGGAGAAGAGGAAGCTCCAGTTTTGTTTGTTTGTTTGTTGTTTTTTTTTTTTGTGAAGAAATGGGTTAGGGTTTAGAGAAGAATTGACATAATGAAAGAGAGAAAATTAACTAGCTCAGATACCATATCATAATTAGAATAATCGTATTTCATTCATTCAATATGAGTAATGGAAATACAAATATATAGGCTTGATTGTGTTAGCCAACAAGCCACTACAAGATAAATATTAAATATTAAATACAATAATCTAAGTATTTGAACTTATTCTAATATATCCTCAACACTGCATCTTCAATTGCCACTTCATTTTTTATTTTTTTGTGACGCCCCGTCCCGGACACCGAGTCCTTATCCGGAAAGAACGCACGGCACACATATTTTTTCTTTTCTTTAATAAATCAAAGAAGTATATATACGTAAGCCTACATCATCATTCATTAATATCAATTGCAAAGCGGAAGAGTTAAAAGAACAACTCGGGAATGTCAAACGACAAACAAAACAGATCGATCAAAGTTCCAAATCAAGTCTAAGAGCATCCTCAAAAGAAACAACAGAATTAAATGTTGTTTAAACTATTACAATCCCAAATAAAAATAAAAATAAAACGGGAAGCTAAAAGACTAGTGGCATCTCAAACTTTATACGTTTACAATTCCAAGGTATTATTGAAATAATGGAAATTAAAATAAACTTCATCACGAACCCCAAGCTCAAACGTCTGAACCTTGACTATCGTCATAGCCAAACTCATATACCTGCCAATCTTCTCGGGGTGGGGTACAATAAGGAAAAGGGGTAAGTACATTTTGTACTCAGTAAGGGGTAGAAGATTGATAACACATATTGATCTACAAATCTACCACATATGTTGCATTAAAATACACTCCCCTCTGCTAAGTCTGTTAGCACCATCACGAGCAATTACCTATGTTACATTGTAATTCAAGGACACAATGCCCGAATGATGGGTATGCACCGGGACATACTCAGCACCTCAAATGGCACGGATGGTTCCGTGTGACACATTTCCCAAAACCCGAATATTGTCCGTTACGTATGAGAAATGATTTCATGCTGCGAATCATAAATGTGCCTCACCAAGAATTACAACATTTTAGCTTTTAGACTCATCACATATGTTTATTACGTAGTTAATCTAACCACCTAAGTTCATTCCACTTAAAAGGCTTCATAAGGACATCTAGTCCTAGACAATCTAGATTAACTACCTAGCACGTTGTAAAAGACATCAATGGCTACTAAACCAATGACCCGCAAGGCCTAAACAACCGCTTTCAGGCTACCACCTTCTCCCCATGAGGGTCTCGGTTGTAGCGATTGATGCTAAGGCACTGAAAGTCGGAAGTTAGACTTTGTCAATTAACATTTAATGTCTCTAAAGACATGCACACCAAGTCACAGAGTGTAACACACCAAAACAAACTCGTTTAGAACATCCCCTTACCTTGATATGATTTATAACCGTTATCCGACAATCTTTCGGCGTTTCCTTCACCTACAAGAATTACAACATGTATCATTTATTGTTTTATTTTATTTATATATATATATTCTAAATTCTGGCAAAACAGGAAAAAAAAAAAAAAAAAAAAACTTAATTAAAGGAAATCTAAAAGTGAACCAACACTTTCTGTGTAGACCTTGCAAAAATGATGATTAGTGTTCTTCAACTTATTTTATATTTTATTGAGTTATTCATTCACCCATTTAATTATTTACTCAAACTCCATAGCATATATATTTAAATAGATACAAATGCAACCTTCTGCACAATTCAGTACACTTGCAAAGCCTTTATATTAGTCCCACTTGCTACCTTCGACCATTCTGGGTATATTTACCATGCATCAATTTCAACATATATAAACATGTACCCACAAATCCACGATCCAAAATCCCGAGAAACCTTCTTAATACATATAAATATAAATTGCAGACATAGGTTAACATCAACTTCTACGATGAAAGGTATAGTATTCTATCTAGAAAACAACAACAAAAATGCTATCTATGATTACTACGATGATGATTCTAAGGAAGAACACCAAAAGGAAAACCTTATACTCAACCCGTGAATTCGATTTACGGAGAGTATTGGGAAGAATATTTAGCTTGCACAAAGACACGATAAAAAGACTACACGAGCTCCTCTTCGTGTTGATCGTTGTGGTATGACTAGTCTGAAAATTCAACCAACACACGAATTGATATAATTTTCCAATGCTTGGTCTATCTTTTTTATGAAAGGCGACTGGGAAGAAGGGTTTGGGTGAAACGCACAAAGAAGTTATGGGGAAAGTTACCGGAAAATCTTTTAATAAAAGGGATTTGGATGGAAATTAGGAAGTGTTTAATTTATTTTTTTAATATTAATATTTCTAATTATAGTTTTTTGTCCAGAAGGACTAATTTATGACTTAATAGGGTTTCCAGTACACACTTATTTTATAAGGACAAACAATAACTTATTTGACTAAATTACCCTTTTTTTTTCCTTTCCACTTTCAATGACTTATGGGCATCAGCTTTGCTATCCCTAAATTTTGCAGCCGCCGTCCACCATTGTGTAAAAAACGTCAAACAGAAGCAGGGAGGATCCAGAAAAGGTTGCAGGAATGAAGAAAATAGAAGGTAAAAAAATTCCTTTCTGCGCATTTTATTCAGGTTCATTGCTTTTCAAAATCTTGAATCATCTTTTTCAAAGATTGATCGTTGCTTTCTAGCATCCTCTTTAGGGAAATTTTGTCTTCACTTCCCTCTCCGGCAACCTTGGCGCCGCCCATCCTCCTCTGAGTGTAGCTGCTGCGGAGGAGCGGAGCGATCGAAGAAACAGCGGCTGTTCTTTGAGAGCCGACCACTCCATGGTTCTTGTTACTCTGTCTTTGGATCGATGTGGATGTGGATGAATGTTACTGGGCGGAGGAGAAGTGGTGAACTTCAATGGTTGCCGGATTTGTAGCAGCTTTTTTTTTTTTTTTTTTTTTTTGAGAATTTGGGATTTGGGATTCACTACGAAGCGGTAAATGTTACTATGTGCCGATCAATGTTACGGTATGATGTGGATGAATGATACTGCTTGTTTAGTCTGATCGTGTGCAAAGTTTACTTGATGACTCATGAATTTATGAATGTTCTTGCATCTGGATGAATGTTACTTGATGATTCATGAATGTTATTGCATCTGGATGAATGTTAGTGTGAATGTTACTTTATGATTCATGAATGTTCTTGCATCTGGATGAGTTACTCGATGATTCATGAATGTTCTTGCATCTGGATGAATGTTACTGTGAATGTTACTTGATGATTCATGAATATTGTTGCATCTGGATGAATGTTACTGTGAATGGGTATTTTTGTCCAAAAGATTTGTTTTTGTCCTTTATAATCTTTGAAAATAGAAAATGTCTTTCCGGACCCATTTCTGTTAATTTTTGTCCTTACACTACTAGAATTTTCTGTTTTTCCGACGGGAATTTCCGACGAAATATGGTCGTAGGAAAATTCCGACCAATTTCCGACGGTTTTGCGACGACTAAAATAATTAAGAAAGGTAAAAATAGTTCCGACCAATTTCCGACGGATTTCAATTGTCACAAAGTCTCCGTCGGTATTTGGTGGAAACCTAGCGCGCGAAAGTCTCCCGCCCTCTTGTTTAAGGCGCGCGAAAATTCTCCCGCTAGGTGTTTCCTACGCATTTCCGGCGAACATGTATTTCCTACCAATTTCCGGCCGAACATAAGGTTTTCCTACCAATTTCCGACGAAAATAAGTCTTTCCTACCAATTTCCGACTAAAAATAAGATTTTCCTACCAATTTCCGACGAACATTAGTCTTTCCTACCAATTTCCGATTTAACATAAGTCTTTTCGAAAATAACATGTTATGTACATAAATTTTTATAAAATTTTGTTCCTTTAAAGGAATTTAATTTTTTTTAATATAAAACTTTGAGTTAATAAATAATATTCAGTTTATTATAAAATTCTAATATACATATTCTAATAAACATTGCGTTAAAATATAAAATTCATTATTTTTATAAAAATTCCTTTATCGAACGATAATACATGTGATTTTGATAATACTCTTTACTATAGATTGTCGAGTGAGATCCGACATCGTTATCGAGTGAGATCCGACATCGTTATCGATCATTGAGATAGTACTATCTACTATGGCTCGATCGATCGTTATCGAGCGAATGAGTTAACAGTCGTGGTTCGTTATCGAAGCGATCGATTTGAATCTAAGGATTAGTTATCGGCGAATGAGTTACATCGTTATCGATCATTGTGATAGTACTATCAACTATGTCTCGATTGATCGTTATCGGCGAAGGGGTTAAGAGTTGGGGATCGTTAGTAAGAGATCGATTTGAATCTCGGGGTTCGTTATCGGCGAATGAGTTACATCGTTATCGATCATTGTCTCGATGGATCGTTATCGGCGAAGGAGTTAAGCGTCGGGGATCATTATTAAGAGATCGATTTGAATCTCGAGGTTCGTTATCGAATGAATGAGTTAAATCGTTATCGATAATTGTGATATTACTATCTACTATGGCTCGATCGATCGTTATCGGCGAATGAGTTAACGATGCGTGGTTCGTTATCGAGCGATCGATTTGAATCTCGGATTCGTTATCGGCGATTGAGTTACATCGTTATCGATCGTTGTGAAAGTACTATCAACTATGTCTCGATGGATCGTTATCGGCGAAGGAGTTAAGAGTCGGGGATCGTTATTAAGAGATTGATTTGAATCTCGGGGTTCATTATCGGCGAATGAGTTAGATCATTATCGATCATTGTCTCGATCGATCGTTATCGGCGAAGGAGTTAAGAGTCGGGATCGTTATTAAGAGATCGATTTGAATCTCGGGGTTCGTTATCGGCGAATGAGTTAAATCGTTATCGATCATTGTGATAGTACTATCTACTATTGCTCGATCGATCGTTATCGAGCGAATGAGTTAACAGTCGTGGTTCGTTATCGAGCATTTAATGGCTTTCCCAAAAACAGCGAACTTAGACATCGAGCATTTAGTTCTTTTTTTTTGAAAATAATAATAATAATTGTAGTAATAATAATTAAGAGAAAACAAAACTTTTGAATGAAGCTTGATTGGCGAATTACCCCTATCTGAAGATACGGATATTACATTTTTCCTTCACTGCATTCAGTGTCACTGCATGCTTGTATGCCACTGCATCGGTTGTGAACCATTCGGACAAAAAAGCAGATTCAGTGTCATTGTATGCTTGTATGTCACTCTATAAGTTGCGAACCGTTGAAAAAAAAAAAAATTTAGAAATTACTTCAAAAAATTACAAACTAGACATCAAAATAAAATAGACAAAAAAAAAACATGAATTATGGTGAAACATTATGATAATTGGTGGTGTCGTTAAAAAGATACAAATGTTTTAAAAAAATCGAGTTGCAGAAATAAAGTAATAATAATTTTCTTAAAAAAAAGCCTCACTTAATTTTTTTTTGGGCGTGACTTTTTTTTTCAGACAATCAATGTGAGGACAATTTGCTACATTTTTTTTGGATTTGTCCTTATAAACAATCTCTATCTCTACTATATTAAATGTGTGAGTTTATTTCCCCTTAAAAGTGTTTCTTCCAAATTATTATGTTATTTTATTAATTATAGTAATAGAATGACTAATTTTATTGATAATAATAAAAAGACATCCACTCAAAAAAAATATGCGTAACTTTTTATTATTATGATAATAATAAAAATAAAAAGATGCGTAAAAATTCAATGAAATATCTTAAAGGAAAAAAAGGTAATGAGTTGAGTAGAAGTTTCTTGAGATAAAGAAACATTTATTTTTTAAAAAAAAGTGATAAGAAAACAAGTATTTTTTTGTTTTGTTTTTTTTAAGAGTAGGAAACACAATAAAAATCAATAAATTTTACTCTTTGAGCCAAATTATTAATTTATTTGATACACGCATTTTTTTCGGGATAGGAAACACCTTAAAGACCATTAATGTTTAATTTATTTTACGGGTGGTGAAAAAAAGGCGATATAAGATCTTTAAATGATGAATTAGAACAAAAAAAAAAAAAGTGGTTGAAAAGACAAAATAATGAGCGTGTACAAAAAAACCCTTAATGATAATAGAATATTTATTTGTTTTTTTTTAACATTAAATTCGGCCAAATAAATGCGGTGAAATCAAGGGAGAATGATTTGAATGGACTCTAACTGCATTTGATTCTATCAAAGCCGAAATAAGAAAGAAAAAAAATGGAGAAGAACGACACCAAATTAGTATCAAAGCCGATCAAGAAATCAGAAAAAATAAAAATAAAAATAAAAGAATAAGAAGAACGACACGACAAAGACGAGGTGAGAAGATAGCAGAAAATGGTAAAAGGGAGAGGGAAACGCCGGAAGACTGAGTAAGTTTCGATTTTTTTTCAATTTCGATTAGAATTACTGAGTATTTGATTGGGTAGTGGGCTATTCATTCATATGAACCGTTTGTTGTACTGGGATGAAGCTTTTTTGCAGGTGTTACTACATGTACCAGTGCGTTACTACATTTCAATATAATTGTAATGTGTGTGTATACATATAAGTGTGTTTAGTGTGTGAGATTACAATTTGTTTTGGGTGATACCTAATTGAAAACACGTGTTAGTTCTGATGAATTTTGTTCAGATGTGTTACTATGTCCATCAGTGTGTTACTACAATTGCGTGGAATTGTATTGTGTGTTTGTACATGTATGTGTGTTGAGTTTGTGAATTTTCAACATGTCTAGGGTGATACCTAATGCTAATCAAGTTTTACTTCTGACAAATGTTTCTGATGTGTGTTACTACTTCCAGCACTGAGTTACTACATGTCAATATAAAGGGACAATGTGGTGTTACATATCAGTGTGCTCAATGTTTGCATTTACAACATGTCTTCACTGATACATAATGGAAATTTCTTCATTTACTTCATTATATTCACGTGTTGTTACACAATTGGGATCATGTCATGAAAGAATAGTTACTACATTGTTTGAAATATAAGTGTCTCGGATTTTATCTAAGCAAAATAAACAAGTAATAAAAATAATCCGGTTTACCCCAAGTGCAGGGATCGTAGCATAGTAGTTACAACCGGAGTCGAATCACAGGGAATCGAGGTTGGTCTAGTTCTTAATTTCTTTAAAGTTGTCACGAAAAATAAAACAAAACAGAACTAAAAAAATGAAAACAATAAAGCTGGACGGAGGATCTAGAATCCAAAGCCGGGAAAGATAATTCTGAGCCAAACTAATGAAAATAATTCTATTCTAAAAGATAAGAAAATTACTAAGATGATAACAAATAAATTGAAAGCGAACAAGCAATGATCCACCGATCTTACAATCCTCAACTTTCTCTCTAGATTGTTTAGTGAAGATTTAATGAAGATTGTGGTTCACCTATCAAAAGTATGAATTTCTAATCTCTTAGATAATTCGCCTATTAATCTCTCATCTCTCGATCTTAAAGATTAACGCTTTCATAACAAAGGTGTAAGATTTCTCAATCTAGCAACCTAGAAATTAACCTAACAACTCTCGTTATTTTTAGGTTAAAAATCTAATCTTTACTACGGTGATCTAAGTCTAACAACGATTCTCATCAAACGTTAAACATCAAACATGCAACAATCCATCGATATAATTGCATAACAATATGAACATAATAAAGAAACAAACTTTATTTAAAACTCACAAACAATCCCAAAGATTGAAATCAAGATGTTGCAGAGATGGCTTCACAAAGCTAGTTCAATCGCCTAGCCTCTATTCATCGTTGGCATATAAATAAAAAGTAGATGAAAAGATGTTATTGGGAACAGAAAAACGCAGCAAAGGCACCCCCAAAGGGGCCTGGGGCGGCCAGGGATCGAATTATATATTTTAGGGTTCAGAAAATGCGTCTATAAATAGGTTTTTAAGTCGGTTTAGCTGAGGCGGCGGACTGGACGCCCGTCCAAGGGGTTGAACGCCCGTCTATCTTGCTTGAAATCTTCGAGTCGGGCCGAGCTTGATCAGGCGCCCGTCCTATGCATTTTTACGAGCATTCGTCACTTTGAAAAACCATGCTTCCTGAATCGACTTGCTACCTTGAGCGCCCGTCCGGATCTTCAAACGTCCGTCCATCTGGACGGAGTATCGAACGCTCGTCTGGTTCAACTTCATTCCAAATTCAGGTTGAATCTTCAATCCAATCTCATCTTTATCTCCTTCCTTCCATTTAGATCTCCTTTTATGACATGTTCGCGTACCTACAAAACCGTAAAAACACGCAAAGTGTAAAACCATAGATAATTACCAATAAAATCACGAAATTAGCTCAACTTTGCATTTAAATCATTTCCATACGCATTCTTTCAATAAATCATTTAAACTCTTAATTTTCTATAAAAAGTAATAAAACACAAAGGAAATTGCTACGAAATAAAGTCGTATAAACCGTAAAAATCACCGTTAACAATAAGCTTAAGATTTTATTAAGCTATTACTACATTATTTTGAATTGTGACTACATTTTTCGGAGTGTTGCTGCATAGTCCTGAATTGTGACTACATTTTTCTATCATTGTTAGTACAGGTTTATGAATTGTTTCTACATTATTTTGCATGTTGCTACATGTTGTTGCAGTGTTACTAAATTTCTATAAATTGTTACTACAGGTCTGATCGTGCATTTTTTTTGATTCACCACCTATTGAAGTTGTCCCAAGGCAAGAGCATTCCTTAAAAATTGACAAATGAAGACTTTCAAAGGCTAAAAGGGATGGTTGTGACCTCAATCATGCTAGAGACATTGCCCTTTTCATTCTTAAAGTATTCAAGTTTTCTAGAATAAAGTAAAGACAATTGTTTTGATTTTTCTAATAAATGAAACGGCCGTTTATGGCCCAGGATTCATGACCAATTCAGATTGTTGTTCTTCTGTTATGAATATTATTATTTCACAAGTTGATATGTATTGCAATGCCTAAAAAACAACATTTTGTTGGTTTAACTTCCAACCTAATTTGATGTATATGTAGTAACTCCATTATTCCAACACAGATCAATGTTATTGAGATGTAATGTGGAGTAAGTACAATTACGCAATAACCGTTTTGAGTTCGTAAGAACGAGGTAGTAAGGAAGAATGATATTGTCAACAAAATGCCATATCTTTTTAGTGTATGAACATATAATGGAGTGACACGCTAACGTGTAATTGACAATGAAGAGTCATTGTGCCACTTTCAAACTTGAAGAACAACCAAACTGTGAATGAACCAGCATTTGTTGTGTATTAGATGGGGACGAAAATGTTATAGAGTTTTGAATGTAATCATATGCAGTGAGTAGTAACATATAATGTAGTCACACATTAAAGTGATATGGGCAATGAAAGAGGATTCCATTTAAAGGAACACATAATGTACAATCTAAACCCTGAACCATGAACCCTAAAACCCTAAACCCTAAACCCTAAACCCTAAACCATAGACCCTAAACCTTAAGCCCGAAACCCTAAACCTTAAACCCGGAACCTTGAAAACTAATCCCTAAAACCTGAACCCTAAACCCTAAACCCTAAACCCTAAACCCTAAACCTGAACCCTGAACCCTAAACCCTAAAACCCAAACCCTAAAACTAAACCCTAAACCTTGAATCCTAAACATGAAACCTAAATCTTAAACCTAAACCATAAACCCTAAACCCCTAAACCTAAACCCTGAACCATGAACCTAAACCCTAAATCTGAACCCTAAACCCTAAACTTGAAGCCTAAACTGAACCTAAACCTAAAACTTTGGACCACTAAATCTAAACCTAAAAACCTAAACTTTGAATCCTAAACCACAGACCTTAAATGCTAGGTTAGGTTTCAAGTTTTAGGGTTTAGGGTTTAGGGTTTAGGGTTCAGGTTTAGGGTTAGGGTTTAGGGTTCAGGCTTAGGGTTTTGTGTTTAAGGTTTAATGTTAAGGGTTTTGGGTGTACATTATGTGTTTCTATGTTTGAGGGTGTTTGCATAGTGGTGTTACTACGTCGGATGGTGTTCATGGAACCAACATGAAATGCGTGTTATTTCATAAGTGGACTCAGTATATGAATGTGGTTCTATGTCTCAGTGTTGTAAAACGATTAAGGATGTCTTCATTCGGCAATACTAAATGTAAATAGCTACAAATGCTTACAAACAAATTTGGACAAAAGAACTACATATGTGTAGTGATGTTACTACAAGATTGACATGTTATGTGTTACTACTATTGTTACTACATGTGGGCTAAATCCGTATAGGTCTTGGAACATTTTGGTGATGTAATGTGCTACTACATGTTCAGAATAAGGTTGTTACTGTAAGTGTTACTTCATGTTATACAGTGGTTAGTCCATGATTGAGAATAAGGTTGTTAGTGCAAGTGTTACTACATGTTATACAATTTATAACATCAAAATCAACATCGTTTCCATCCAAACGCCTACAAAAATGAATTTACAAACATCATAATATACAATTTATAAATTTCTTTGAACAATTGGGGCAAACACGAAATAATTCTATGCAAAACAAATACCAGTACAATACAACATAAAACTACAAAAAAAAAATCCGCCAAGATTGCAGAAATCCAATTATCGAAAGATACATAAAACGACATCCATGAAAGCAATGAATGATCATACTTATCGGTAACGTTGAATACACAAGGAAAATAAGGGAATAGATATATAACAAACACCGGAAAAACCGAAAAAAAAACTCGAAATGAAATATGCTGAAATGGTCATGAAAGAGTCGTAATCGCTATGGATTTTTTTATTCGGAAAAGGTGCAGGAATGGGCATGAAACCTCTCCTTCCTTCATTGTCATCCAAAAGCCTCAAAACTTTTTTCTTGGAGCAATACTGCCTATCAAAATGCTTCACCTAAAAACCAAAAACCAATAAATTCACAACCCAGTTCTTAAGAAGCATAATCAGGCTTAAAATGGGGAAAAAATTTATATCTTGAATAAAGAAACTAACCCAAGTGGGTCGGCATTGATTGACATATTGAACCCTAGCTTTCTTGCAATCCACCAGGTATATAAGCCCCATAGTTCCGATTTATGTGTGTTTTTTGTTAAAATGCTTCCCCCAACACGCATAAAATGCATCACGTGCCTTTCAATCATAATAAAATCGATCAATTAATTGGAATCAAATTTCTTGGATATCTCTATATCATGAATTCTATATGTACATACGGCGGAAAAACAGCAAAAAGAAAGCTATGGATTTGTTGATTCAGGAAAAGGTCTGGAAATGGGCATGAAATTCGGCTTCAATATCTGATTCTGATCTAATTTGCCGTTATAATTCAACATTAAATTCAACCGCATTCAATGGAAATACATGAAAAAAAATAGCAACTTAAATATTAAAGGTAATATTGGATATACATTACTTTTTGTCCTTTACAACCAGTGCGTTATTTTTTTTGTCCTTTTTATCCAAATTAGATGTAAACCCGTCCTCTACAACCTTTTCCTATTTATTTTATTAAATATTTTATGAATGGTCAATCATAAAAAGTAGATGGAAACAAAATGATGAGTGAATTTAAGGATCATGCTAAAGAGAACCTAAGACTCTTAATGTGAATCAATTTGATACCGGAACATGCTCTGAATCATGTGCCCATGGAACTGACTATTGTCCTAAAATAGTATCATGAAGTGTTTGCGGATCCCCAAGGAATGCCACCAAGGAGGGGCTATGAGCATCCCACAACTTTAAAAAAGGTGGTGAACATGTGAAACTAAAACCTTATAGGTATGCTCACTTTCATAAAGATGAAATAGAGCAATTGGTGGATAAAATGCTACAACGGGAGATTATACATCGCAACAATAGTCCCTTTTCTTCACCGTTACTCCTTGTGAGAAAGAAAGATGAAACCTAGAGATGTTGTGTGGATTACAGAAGGTTGAATGACTTCTGTCAAGAATAGCTACCATATTCCTCTTATTGGTGAATTTTTGGATGTGTTTGGGAATTCTAGGGAATATTATAAAATAGACTTGAGGTCTGGATTTAATCAGATTTTGATGAACGAAGACGATGTCCAGAAGACCGCTTTCATAGCTCATCATGGCCAATATGAATTCAATGTGATGCTATTTGGGCTCACAAATGCTCCAGTTCCAGAGAAGTATGAATGAGATGTTGAGACCTTACATGAGAAAGTTTGTGCTGGTATTTTTTGATGACATCCTAATCTCCAGCCCCGACATGGCTACCCACATACAACATCTTAAAGTGGTTACAGATTTTAAAGGAAGAATCAATACTATGCTAATTTTTCCAAATGCACTTTTGCACAAACCAAGGTGGAATAATTGATAGATATATACATGATGGTGAAGCGCATGTTGACTGTCACGGATTTTATCTAACAAAACAAACAAGTAATAATATTTATAAATCCGATATACCTCAAGTGCAAGGATCGTAGTAAAGAGGTTGATACCGGGTCGATCTTACGGGGAACTAACGATTGGTGGTCCTAGTTTTTGTTCTAACTAACCTATGTCACGATTACCAAAACTAAACAGTAAATAAACTAACAGGGATTAACTAAAACGAAAGATAACAATAAGTAAAACTGGACAAAAGATAAGATCTAAAGCCAGGGAAGATACGGGTTTCGAACAA
Source organism: Gentiana macrophylla (assembly GCA_026214975.1). NCBI lineage: Eukaryota > Viridiplantae > Streptophyta > Magnoliopsida > Gentianales > Gentianaceae > Gentiana > Gentiana macrophylla. The sequence goes on from CM047813.1 coordinate 51,233,419, forward strand.
TTTAAACTACAACTAAACCTAAGATGCAATAAGAAGATTTAACTAAACTAAACAATTCAAGTGTTAAGGGATTTGATCAAGTTATAACGGACAAACGAGCAATTGATCCACCTATCCTATCAACATTCAATTCCAATTCAGATTTTTTCGTGATTTCTAACCAAGTTGTGATTCATCTTATCAAAAGTATGAACCATAATTTCTTACGTAGTTCATCTATTAATCTCTATCTTTCGATCTAAGATTAACGCTTTTTCTAACCAAAGATGTGAACTTTAACGTTTCTGATCTAGAAATCTAACCTATTAACTCTCGTTATATAGATCAAATAACTATTCTTTATCATGGTGATCTAACGTTTAGATGATTCTCATCAAATAAAACAATCAACAAAGCAACGATCTTTCGATATGAAATTGCATAAACAATAATAAACATGATAAAAGAAACAACTTATATTAAAAACTCACAAAATAATCAAGAACGGGCTGAATTGTTGAATCGGACGGCTTCTGGCAGCTCGTTCAAAGGGCTTTAGCCTCTAAGCATCCTTTTGAAACTTGGAATTGATAAATAAAAGTGCATAAAAACTATCTAAACTAGCCTAGAATTTAGAGTGCATACTGAAGAAAAACAGAGTAAAAACGCAGCCTAAGCCGCCCCTAGGATTAGGGTTTTGAGTAATGTGTAATTGGTATCCCTAGGGTTGAAAACAATGCGGCTATATATAGAATTTAAAGTCGGTTCCAGCATGTCGGCCGCTGGACGCCCGTCCACTCATACGGGCGCTAAATGCGGTGCTCAATATCAACCGAATTGGGCGAGTCTTCATCAGGCGCCCGTCCTTCACAACATTGGGCGCTTCGTCCGGCAAAAATCTTCACAACTCACGAATCAACAATATCGGCATGGGCGCTCGTCCACTTGGATCAACGCCCGTCAAGCGGGCGCTTGATTCAAGCTGCTTGGGCGCTTGATCCGGGATCGACTTCATCTTGATTTCTTCATCTTTATCTCTTTTTCATCAAATCCAATCATCATTATCTCTTTTATCATCAATGAAATTCGACTCTTATCTCTTTTTGATCAACATTTGAGCATCAAACATGTACCTACAACAAATCAAAACATCGCAAAATGTAATATCATCCAAATAATCGTAAAATCACAATTAAAACACCAAAATTAACCTATTTTGCGATTAACTCATTAAAAACCTCATTTGCTCAATAATTGCATTAAACACTCGTTTCTTATGCAAATTATACGAATATGAGGGAAATTATCATAAAATATATCAATATAAATCCACCCTTAACAACTCCCCCACACTTAGCTTTTGCTCGTCCCGAGCAAAACAAAACGAAAATTAAGGCTCGAGACAAAAACAGACATCTCAGACAATATAGCATAGATTCAATAAATTAGAAGTTCACCATTGTGCATGTGCAAAGCCATAGAAAACTCCCACTAAAGCCAAACTCGAGAAACTCAAAGATAAACCAGCTAATACCCCCTCGTAGACTAGCAATAAATGACACTCATAAGATGTACCCTACAAACGTGACATATCCCGAAAAGGATGATCGAATATATCTAGGGCCTTTCTGAGATACTCAGAGGATAATCCCTACAGCATATCTATCAGTTTCTACCGGGGATAAGATAGACGATAACTTAGTCTTTTATCCATTCATACCAATTCTTTTATAAGTTGATCTAATTATTTCACTTTAACACACATCAGAATGAGCTATTGCCCTGTCATAGCAGAATAGGATATTCGAGATATACCCTACCTTACTCCAATCATAAGGCGGCTTTTACATTTGTCGTGAGCTTTTAGTCATCATAGTGGTATAGGACATACGTGGTATACCCTATCGCACCAAATCATCGACTAGCTTCCGACACACCCAAATTACTTCATTCAAATTCAACTTTTCCATTTGACAATAAGTTACGTGTTACTTATCACATTCAAACCTTAGATATTCACAGTATATCATACTTCGGATCTAAATACAAACTATCATAAATCTCAAGATATGTACGTAGCACTAAGCACATGACTCATAAGAAAATCAAAAATCACTCGTCAAAATGGGTATAACTTTATAAATTAGCTCCTCGTTCACTATGGCTCGTGAAAAATAGATCTCAGGTGAAACAACTAACTTATCAAACATATGATATATAGCTTGGATGACTATAAAAATAACGAACAATGAATTGAATTGCCTACCCGGGACAAAACAAAAACAAAAATGTCAAAAAATTTCGAAAATTCTAGCTCATTTTTAGCTCATTTTGCATAGAAACATAACGAATTAAGCAAATGTGTAGATACATATCAAATCATTCCCCTCCCCCACACTTAAAGATCAACATGTCCTCATGTTGTGCAGAATGAAAGAAAAGATAAAAGACTTAGCTGATTTCAAGCGATACTCGAATCGTTGGTCAGGCCGGAGCCTACGTAGTGACAATGCGAACTCGTAACCATACAATGTAGCCCGACAAAACCGCTAAAAATTACCTGCACTACTCGACAACCACGGAAAAAAAATCTCGGGGAAAACGGGGAAAGAGCATCGTAATAATGAAAAAGAGAATAATAAAGTGAAACAGACGAAAAGAGTAATCAGTAGAACAATGGCAACCATCAAGGTACAAAACAAAGCAGGAGATCGCCTTATGGCCTACAGAATTCACGGAAAAGAAATACGCCTACGGAAACCGACAGTAGCGTTTAAAAAGAAAAATGCAATGAATCAGTAACAAAAATAGTAGGAGCAGTATCAAAGTACAACCATATCGAACAAGTACCAAATCAGAAAGTACAAAATCAAAATATCAATAAATCTCAAGGCTGCCTCGGCGTAGACTCATCAGTGGGAGGTACATCAGCCGTAGAAGTAGTCGATGAAGGTCCCGGCTGTGGAGTAGTAGCAGCAGTAGCAGTCGGTGCCTCCTCCTCCTCATCCTCAGAATCTTCCTTCTCAACTCGAAGCACATCTTCAATCGCTCGCTCGATCTCATCGTGGAAAACATAATCCTTCAGGCTAGGTGTGAAGATGTTCTCGTCCCTCGGCTGCCGGTCTTCGCTGATACACTTCAGAATCGTCAAAATGTTGTTCTGTGTATCCCGAATATCACCCATCCATTCCCGTAAACTGTTTTCCATGCTCAACCCCATCCTGACTGCGGGAGATAAAGTAGGAACGAATGAAACCGCGGGTGGTGCAGAAGTAGACCCCGGCTCTTGTGTAGCCTCAACATGTCCCGAAGTCCTAACCTTTTCTCGTTGAATTGCCCTCGGGTTCTTAGGTTTAAGATACGGCCTATACTCAGGAACACCGGCATCCACACATAGGCTATGTATCAAGTGGGGAACAATCAAACACCGGGTATAGACTTGCTGATTGGTCGCAATCTCATCAAATAAAGCTTGGCCGACATCGACATTCAACCCGAAATTCAATGCGTATAACATCCCAATGTCACCAATGTGGAAATGTGTGAGGTTGTTCTTTGGAAACAACCGACTCTGTATAAAGTGACACTGGACCTTCCAGTCCTCTGACCAAGCCGTAGTCACTAACTCCTCTCGATCTCCACCCAGCCTTAGTGTCCACGGAACATCCGGGCACACTTTCAGACGCAACTCCTCTAACAGATCCTGGCCGGCATCCTGCCTCCTCTTAATCTCCTCCTTGTAATCCAAACCCTCGAAAGGCGCTAAACCGTACTTCTCGTTAATGACTTTCGGGGTGAACGGGACCTTGACTCCTCTCACCATTACAACTCCGGTTTCCAAGTCTGTCTCTGAACAGTTGCTATAAAACTCGTGAACTAGTGTATCATTCACCGGAGTAAGTGGTATTCTCATCAACGCACCCCATTTCCTATCCCTCAAAAGCTTCACAAACGCCATATCAACCTTTGTTTCCATAACCGCCCTCTCTATCAACATCGTCCGTGACTGATAATGCTTGGTAAAAACCTCGTAAGCCTTAGGGCTGATAAATCTATGAGCCAAAGGAATAGGAGGACTAGGAGGTCTAACAGTTGTCCTAACCGGTTCAGCTCTCGTACTTGCCTCCTCCTGTCTAGGAACATTCTCAGCAGGTTCGACTCTAGATGACGCTCCACCTCTCTGAACCCTAGGCATCCTTACTAGAGGCACATCTTCCTCAGTATCCGACCCTGACGTAGACTCATCTCGTAGTTGTGCCCTAGCTTGACTTTGTACAGCCCTAGGAGGTTGGTCTCGTATACTAACACCTCGGTTTGGATCAACTACGGGAGGATCTACTGCCTTCCTCTTCTTACTAGGCTCCTGAGCCACATCCTTACCATGCCTCTTAACCACTTCCTTCTTATGGACCATGATTCAAGCCTAAACTAAACCAAAACAACCCCAAATCAAAGCAAGGTACCCATTTAACATCCAAACCAGGATTTCAAATCAACAAACCAACACCAACACAATCACAAACAACCCATCATCACCAAACAACCCATTCATCATCCATCATATCACCATAGCACAGGAAAACAAAAAAAGAAACATGAATAAATTAATTAAGGCATTATTCATGTGAACGAGCCGACCCGAAGATCGAACTCTCAAAACGTGAATAAATTCAAGAAAGATTGTTGCTAACTTACCAAGTAAGATGAGTAGATGATGATCGAGACGTTCTTCAATCCTAACAACCCCAATTCGACTCCCAAAATCGGATTTTTCTCGGAAAAAGTCGGACCAATGAGGGCTCTGATTCGTCCAAATGAGTGTTGATTGAGGAATAAGGCTTAGAAAAGTGAAAAGAGGGGATCAAAAGCGGCCTATAGCAACTAAAATCGCTCAATTTGGTATAATATCGAAGGATTTAGGTTGAGAGGAGGGCAAAAGTCGGTTTTTCCGTTTTGAAATTCTTAAAAAGTGAAGGTTCATGGGCTGAGGAGGTATTTATAGGCAGGGGCTGGACGCTCGTCCAACTCTTCGGACGGGCGTTCACTGAGCTTAGCAAGAACTGGACGGGTGTCCCGTTCGGTGACGCCCTTCGTCAAGTTTCAAATTAGATCTGAGTTGGAGGAATATATCAGACGGGCGTCCAGGCATAGTGGACGCTCGTTCAAGAATTGGCCATGGCGGACGGGCGTCTAAATCTCTAGACGGACGTCCAAGGCAGAAAAATGCAAAAATTATAAAATTTCATACAATTTAAATTCAATTTTGCATTTTCTCATTAAACTTAAATAAAACCTTAAAAATACAAATGAAAAACGACGAAATACATAAAATCACTAGAAAATAAGTAAAAACAATAGAAAATAGTGGGTTGCCTCCCACCGAGCGCTTTTGTTTTATGTCGTTTTCTCGACGAAACAACCTAACAACGCTAGTCATCGTAAATTTCTGCCCAATCCACCACCCGGATAAGACGGCGGAGCATGTCAATCGCCGGAGGGAAGTCATACTCATCCTGCAAACCCCAGTCCTCACCAGCTACATCAACTCCCCGAAAATGTTCAGCTTGCAGCACTAGCGCTAAATCTGTCAGCATCGGATCATTCAGGATTGTGTATGGACGTCCTAGAGCTGCCTGCAACTCCTCAGTAGTAAAGTCTCCACCTCCCGAACATCGGGAACAATAAGAACATAGGTGCGATCCTGATGCGGTACTAATATCAAAGTCTACGTGCAAAACGATAGTCCCTCCCGGTCCGTCATCTACAGGTGATAAGTGGGATCCTCACAGGAAAGGTAACTCCTCCGGTAGAACTCCGAAATCCATATCTAAAACAACGCTAAAGCCAGCGAGATACAAACAAAAGCAAAACTTAGTAAACTAAACTTAAATACTAAAACTACAAAAGCATAAAACAAAAACAACTAAAGATGATGATATCTAGGATGCCTCCTAGTGGCGCTTTTGGTTAATGTCGTTAGCTCGACACATTTAAAGCTCAGCCTGGATCAGGCCATTTGACTTTTCTGCCAGCCACTACCTCGTCTAGACTTGGGTCGATGGTTAATTTGCAGAAAGCTTGACTTAACAACACATGGGGTGAAATCTTTGATAGCTTTCCAAACACGTTTAAACTTCCCCATGGTTGACTTCTTCTCCTTCTGAGTCTTCTTATGACGTTTCAGCTGACGCTCCCTGTCATACTCTTCCATATCCCAACTACCTGCTATAACTTCTTCAGATCGACCACTACCTCTATCCTCTGAAAACAGGTCGGGTGAAAAATCGTCAAATTCTTCGACTTCTGTAGTACCACACCCAAGGATATCGAGGAAACGAACAATCAAAGGCTTTTCCTTAGGTTCACCAATGTAGTGCTTACACCTTTGACCATTTACTCGAAACGGTTGGTCACTATAACCTCGTAGTTCTAAAATGCCTCTTGGAATAATTTGGAGAATCTCAAAGGACCGGACCATCGTGTCCTTAACTTTCCGAAAAACAGATGTAGCACAGAATTTTACTGAAAGAACTTGTTCCCGACTTGAAATTCTCTCCTCTTAATTTTGGCGTCATGGAGGAGTTTCATCTTATCTTTGCTGATCCTGGCGCTTTCGTAAGCCTGGAGTCTGAATTCGTCCAACTCATGCAACTGTTGCAGTCGATGCTTACCACAAGATTGGGAATCAAAGTTCAGAAACTTTGTAGCCCAATAAGCTCTATCTCTAACTCGATGGCGGATGACATGGCTTACCATAAACCATTTGATATGGAGATGTAGCCATAGGAGTCTTATAGGCAGTTCTGTATGCCTATAGTACATCATCCAATTTCAAACTCCAGTCTTTCCTATGACTGTTGACCGTTTTTTCCAGGATTTTCTTAATGCTTTGGTTGCTTCTTTCAACCTGACCGTTAGTCATCGGGTGATATGGTGTGCCTGTCTTATGGCGAACACCATACTTTTCAAGAACTTTCTCTAGGGGTCGGTTGCAGAAATGTGTCCCTTCATCACTGATCAAGGCACGTGGACATCCAAATCTCACAAAGATGTTCTTCTTTAAGAATTTCATGACCGTCTTATGATCATTGTGAGGAGTGGCTTGAGCCTCTACCCATTTCGACACGTAATCCACGCAGACTAAGATGTATTTGTTACCACAAGATGATGGGAATGGTCCTATAAAATCGATACCCCATACATCAAAGACTTCGCATTCTAGGATGGGTTTCAAAGGCATGTCAAAACGCCTTGTCAGAGTACCGGTTCTTTGGCATCTATCACACGCTTTACATAAAGCTTCTGTATCTTTAAAGATCGTAGGCCAATAGAAACCGGATTGGAAGATCTTAGCAACGGTCTTCCAAGGACTAAAGTGACCTCCAGTGGGTCCACTGTGGCACTGCTCAATAATATCGCGCTGCTCGGATTCTGGAACACATCTTCTAAGCAGACCATCTTTACAGATCTTAAACAGATAAGGTTCATCCCAAACGAAATATTTCAAATCAGAGAAGAACTTTTTCTTCTCCTGATAGGACAATTCTGGATCATGATATCGGGAATGAAGGTAATTGACAATGGAAGAATACCATGGAACATCTGGAGCGCAGCCATCGATAAGCATAATGTTTTCTAGAGGAAAGTAAAGATCTATATCGTCTGGATCATCTTTTTCCTCACTTAACATTTTCGAAACATGATCCGCCACGACGTTTTCACTGCCCTTTTTGTCTTCAATTTGAACGTCAAACTCTTGTAGGGTCAGTATCCAACGCAGTAGGCGCGGTTTGGCCTCTTTCTTAGTCAGCAGATATCGCAAAGCAGCGTGATCAGTCCACACAATCACTTGAGCTCCTAACAAGTAACTACGAAACTTGTCCATAGCCAAGACTACGGCCAATAATTCCTTTTCAGTAGTAGTATAGTTAACTTGAGAAGGATTCAATGTGTGACTGGCGTAATAGATTGGCTGGAATTTCCCTTTGATTTTTTGTCCTAAAACAGCACCAACTGCATAGTTTGATGCGTCGCACATAAGCTCAAAAGGTAGATTCCAGTCAGGCGATATAAGAATTGGAGCAGAGATTAAACGGTTCTTAAGCTCATCAAACGCTTGCTTGCAATGCTCATCAAAATTGAACTCAACGTCTTCCTTAAGTAATGTGGACAGGGGCTTGGCTATCTTGGAGAAGTCTTGAATGAATCTTCTGTAGAAACCGACATGTCCAAGAAAGCCTCTCACTTCACGCACATTCTTGGGATAACTCATCTTCTCGATAGCTTCTACTTTTGCCCTGTCAACTTCTATACCTTTGGCGGAGATTTTGTGGCCAAGAACTATTCCCTCATCAACCATGAAATGGCATTTTTCCCAATTGAGTACTAAGTTCTTTTCCACACATCTGGATAAGACCTGGTCAAGGTTGTCAAGACAATCATCAAAAGACTGACCAAAGACCGAAAAATCGTCCATAAAGATTTCCATACACTTTTCTACTAGCCCGTCAAAAATAGCCAGCATACATCTTTGAAATGTAGGCTGGGGCATTGCAGACCAAATGGCATTCGCTGTAGCGAATGTACCATAAGAAGCGGTGAAAGTGGTCTTTTCTTGGTCACCGGATCAATGGGTATCTGAAAATATCCTGAATATCAATCCGAGCGGTAGAATCACGGGCCTGCCAGACGCTCAAGCATCTGGTCAATGAATGGAAGGGGAAAGTGATCTTTCATGGTTACCTCATTGAGCTTTCGATAATCGATGCAGACTCTGTAACCAGTGACAAGTCTCAATGCTATTTCCTCTCCCTTCTCATTCTTCTCAATTGTAATTCCAACTTTCTTGGGAACTACCTGAGTTGAGGAAACCCATTCACTATCAGCGATGGCATAAATGATTCACATGTCCAGAAGTTTGATAATTTCTTTCTTAACCACTTCTTGCATATGAGGGTTGAGCCTCCTCTGGGGCTGTCTAACACATTTTGCACCCTCATTAGTCTTGATCTTATGCATACAGATGTCAGGAGATATCCTCTGATATCTCCTACTTGCCATCCAAAGGCTTTTTCATTTTTCTTTAAGACGTTGAGTAACTTCATTTCCTCTAAACGAGACAGCTTGGCAGATATAACAATGGAAGCTTGTCGCCTTCTCTTAGAAACACATACTTAAGATGTTTAGGCAACGGCTTCAACACCAAATCTGCAGGGGGGTCTTCTAAACTTGACTTAAGATCTCCACTTTTCAACTCAACATCGCTGAGTTTACTTAGCGGTCCCACTGCCAAAGCTTCTCCTTCCAACGACTCATCCTTAAATTCAGATTCTAACTGATCTAGATTTACCACACCATGATTATTCAAATTATCAACGATCGCTCATACTCGGTTACAACGACCATGACTTGCTTTTCCATCAAATCATCGAAGTCATCAGACGTATCCTCAATGGAAAAACCGGTTGGAGGACCAGAGGGTATTTGAATGGATTTGGAGACATTATAGCTTACCTCTTGATCACCAACACGGATCGTCACTTGCCCACCATCGCAGTCAATGAGGGCTCTAGTTGTAGACAAAAAGGGTCTTCCAAGAATCAGGGGGACATTTTCATCTTTTTCAATGTCTAGGACGAACCAATCAACGGGAAAGGTAAATCTATCGATTTGAACTAGTACGTCTTTTAAGATTCCCGCTGCTTTCTTAGAAGATCTATCAGCGAATTGCAAATTCATGGTAGTGGGTTCTAGGAGATCAATTAAACCCAGCTGTTTACACACAGACAATGGCATGAGGCTTATAGATGCACCCAGGTCACACAAAGAGTTAGGGAAGACCAGGCCTCCCATTAACACTGTAAGCACGAACTTTCCATGGTCACCTCTCTTGGTTGGTAGGTTTTCATAATTGATCATTGAACAATCCTCACCAATCAGCCTCTCCATGTCTGACAACTTCCTTTTTGAAGAAACAACATCCTTGATGAATTTTGTATACTTAGGCATTTCATCCAAGACCTCGGATAATTGAAGATTGACCTGAGTATTTTTCAAAAGATTCAGTACCTTTTCATACTTCTTATCTTCACTCAAAGGGATGTTGCTCTTTCTTGGTGGAAATGGAAGCTTTTTCAGATCATTCTCAGAAAATACTTTCTTCGAAGATGCACTGACCGCTTTGTCTTCCAGATCTTTCCACCGAACAGCTTTTTCAATCTTTTTATTAGTCAGGGGATCAGCCTCCTGACTTCCACTTGATTCTTCGTTCCTCAGGGGATCAGCCACCTGAGGACTTCCAGCTTTTTCACCTCTCAGGGGATCAGCCACCTTAGTTTTCTCTTTCGGCCAAGGGGAGTATAGGTGCTCAGCTTCCCCTCCTGCCTTATCAATGGCAGGAGGGGCTAGTGGTTTCCCTGGTGGGAAGGACCACTAACTTGAGTACCGCTTCTTAAATTCATTGCATTGGCCTCCTCTCTACCGTATGGAATTGATGGTACGAGGTCAATACATTGGCCATTGTTCAAATCGGTTTGAGCGACTTGACCGCCCTTTGGATTTTTCTCGGTGGCCCAGGCGGCGCCCTGTCTAGAAGCTAAGCTGTTCAGCCAGTTGCCCGATTTGCCTCTCAAGGTTCTTATTTGTAGTCATCAGGAGTTGGACACTTTTATTTTGCTCCTCCAATTTAGCTTCAAGATTGTTAGTTTGGGAGGGGCCTTGAGAGTTTTGGAAATTTTGAGAATAGGGCTGGCCGGGCCGACTTTGGACGGCAGGATTAGAATTGGCGGGCCAATTCTGATTGTCCCTTTGATTAGAATTGGAGAAATTGGAATTACAGTTACGAGGAAAACCAGGGTTTCTATTGAAGTTTTGATTACGATTAAAATTAGAATTTGGATTGAAACTTGAAGATTGATTGAACCCTTGGTTTTGGAGATTATTACGCGGCCAGTTGAACCTTTGATTGTTCTCGCCATAGAATGCGATTACTTGACGATACGCCCGTTCATAGGACAGAATCTAGATGTGTGCCCCACCTCGTCACAATTCTGACATGTGACTTGATTACACTGTCCATAATCATGAACAACATTCACTTGATAAGGTGCAGGGGGATTGAATTGACACGGCGATCATGTGGCGATCGACAACGACTTTCACAATATAGAACCCGAGGGTTACGAGGAAAAGAAGAAGCTTGATTAAATGCAGTTCAAAACTTGAGAAGTTGCCATCTGCTTCTGCAGCATGGCGATCAAACTTTGCATGTTTACTTCCTCAACCTTAGGAGGATGAGGTGCTTGAATGGCTTGATAAGAGGGAGCGTAGTTGTATTTGGCAATGTCCTCGAACAGTGCCCACCCCTCATCAGGCGTTTTCTTCAAAAATGCCCCACCAGATGAACTATTGACCATGCCTTTTGTAAGCTCGGTCAATCCACTAAAGTAAGTGTTGCCTTGCCTTTGCAATGGCAAGCCATGGTGGGGACACTTTCTAAGCAGAGACTTGAATCTTTTCCAACACTCGAAAAAGGATTCATTCTCTTTATGATAGAAAGTGAATATGTCGTTTAAACACTGGGCTGTCTTTGAAGGTGGGAAATATTGACTTAAAAATTCTTTTTCAAGTTCAGCCCAGGTGGTAATAGATTCAGCGGGGAGAGAAGTATACCACTCGTTAGCTTCTCCCTTTAGAGAAAATGGGAACCGTTTCAGTTTTATTGCATCCTCACTTACTCCTTGGATGCGTGTAGTACCGCATATCTCTAACAACGTATGTAAGTGAGTATGGGGATTCTCTGACTGATAACCGTGGAAAATAGATGCATGCTGCATCATCTGAATAAGTCCCGGCTTTAGCTCGAAGGTCTGTGCAGTTATGGCTGGGATAACAATAGCCGGGTTGACTTTGACTTCGCCTGGCATGGCGTAGTCTGCCAACGTACGTCTATCTTTAGCAGCCATGATTATGAAGTTTTCGAATTCTTCGGCTAAACGATCCTCTAAATTTTGATCGGCTTCTTCAGAATGAGCCGCCGAACGGATTTTCCGCCTGTTTGGCCGGACTATGGTCCGCTCTAAGTCAGAGGTATACAATAATGGTCCCTTTTGACTTCGAATTTGCATAAACCGAACCAAAATCAGGTGGTAGAAGCCTAAAAAACGAAGAAATTAAAAACCTAAACTAAAAATTAAAGCCTAAGAAAAGAAAAAGAAATAAAATTAGTTAAGGCAGAGAATGAGACGGACGTCCGTAAAAGCGACGGGCGTGCGCTTAAAAATTGGGCTGAGACGGAGTCTCGGAAGTCCAAACGCTCGTCGATCGGTTGAAGAATCGGGCGGACGTCCAAATTGGATGGACGCTCGTCGACAAGTTAAAAACGCGGTTCGAGTCAAGAAATTTAGAGCGAGGCGGGCGTCCCACTTTGGTCTAGACGCCCGTTTGGAAGCGAAAAACGAAGCGAGAACGGAGAAAAGCAAAGAGGAAAAGATGGGGAGAAAAAGAAAAACAAAAAGACAGAAAGCAGATAGAAAGAAAGAACTAATCACAAGGGAACTATAAAGAGAACACCTTAAACCCTAACTAAAACCCTAATTACCTAATTAAAATCTACCTAAAACAAGAACAAAAAACAATTAAACACAGAAAAAAAAAAAAAAACAAACACTAGGCAACCATTTGGTTCCCCGGCAACGGCGCCAAAAACTTGTCACGAATTTTATCTAACAAAAAAAACAAGTAATAATATTTATAAATCCGATATACCTCAAGTGCAAGGATCGTAGTAAAGAGGTTGATACCGGGTCGATCTTACGGGGAACTAACGATTGGTGGTCCTAGTTTTTGTTCTAACTAACCTATGTCACGATTACCAAAACTAAACAGCAAATAAACTAACAGGGATTAACTAAAACAAAAGATAACAATAACTAAAACTGGACAGAAGATAAGATCTAAAGCCAGGGAAGATACGGGTTTCGAACAATTTAAACTACAACTAAACCTAAGATGCAATAAGAAGATTTAACTAAACTAAAAAATTCAAGTTTTAAGGGATTTGATCAAGTTATAACGGACAAACGAGCAATTGATCCACCTATCCTATCAACATTCAATTCCAATTCAGATTATTTCGTGATTTCTAACCAAGTTGTGATTCATCTTATCAAAAGTATGAACCCTATTTTCTTAAGTAGTTCATCTATTAATCTCTATCTTTCGATCTAAGATTAATGCTTTTTCTAACAAAAGATGTGAACTTTAACGCTTCTGATCTAGAAATCTAACCTATTAACTCTCGTTATATAGATCAAATAACTATTCTTTATCATGGTGATCTAACGTTTAGATGATTCTCATCAAATAAAACAATCAACAAAGCAACGATCTTTCTATATGAAATTGCATAAAAAATAATGAACATGATAAAAGAAACAACTTATATTAAAAACACACAAAATAATCAAGAACGGAACTGAATTGTTGAATCGGACGGCTTCACAACGCTCGTTCAAAGGGCTTTAGCCTCTAAGTATCCTCTTGAAACTTGGAATTGATGAATAAAAGTGCATAAAAACTATCTAAACTAGCCTAGAATTTAGAGTGCATAAACTGAAGAAAAACAGAGTAAAAACGCAGCCTAAGCCACCCCTAGGATTAGGGTTTTGAGTAATGTGTAATTGGTATCCCTAGGGTTGAAAACAATGCGGCTATATATAGAATTTAAAGTCGGTTCCAAAGATGTCGGCCGCTGGACGCCCGTCCACTCATACGGGCGCTGCCTGGTGCTCAATATCAACTTCGAATCGGGCCGAGTCTTCATCAGACGCCCGTCCTTCACAACATTGGACGCTCGTCCAACAAAATCTTCACAACTCTGAATCAACAATATCAGCATGGACGCTCGTCCACTAGATCAAACGCCCGTCCAAGCTGGCGCTTGATTCAAGCTGCTGGGCGCTTGATCCGGGATCGACTTCATCTTGATTTCTTCATCTTTATCTCTTTTTCATCAAATCCAATCATCATTATCTCTTTTATCATCAATGAAATTCGACTCTTATCTCTTTTTGATCAACATTTGAGCATCAAACACGTACCTACAACACATCAAAACATCGCAAAATGTAATATCATCCAAATAATCGTAAAATCACAATTAAAACAACAAAATTAACCTATTTTGCGATTAACTCATTAAAAACCTCATTTGCTCAATAATTCCATTAAACACTCGTTTCTTATGCAAATTATACGAATATGAGGGAAATTATCATAAAATATATCAATATAAATCGTATAAATCCACCATTAACATTGACCCAAGGAAGATTCAAGACATCTCAGATTGGATCCAACCCCATAATGTGATTGAATCGTGAGGGTTTTGGGCATAAGAGGTTTCTACATGAGATTTGTGCCCTATTATTGGGTTATTGATAAACCTTTAAATGATGTACTCAAGAAAGATGTGTTTTCTTGGTCACGGAGTGTGTCAGAAGCATTCCAGAAACTCAAAGAGGCCATGTCCAAATCACCTTTACTTGTCTTGCAATATTTTGGAATCCAATTTTTCATTGAAACAAACGCATGTGTCAAATGCTTAGAATTGGCAGTACAAGAAACATGTAGATTATTTAAACAGTGCCTTTAACTCAAAGAAGATGGGATTGGCCATCTAAAAGAAATAACTCTTGACAATCCTCATTGTATCAACCAAATGAAAGCATACTCAAGGTAAGCCCTTTGTCATCAAAACTGATCAACAGAGTCTGAAGTTCTTCTGGATCAGTGGGCCAATACTATGCTACAACGAAAAAGGGTGAACAAGTTACTTGACTTGGATTTCACTATTTACAAAAAGGAGAAGCGAAAATGTAGTGGTTGATGCCTTGTCTAGGAAAAGTCATGCTCAGGGACAACTGTGTGTTGTGAGCACAATATTCCATTCTTAGAATCAAGAAGTAACTTCCAGCTACAAGGATGTCCTAGCTGTTGAGGAAAAATTTAGGGCACTGATGATTGGTACAGCCCCAGATCCCCATTACACTATGCAGTATGGGATTTTTAAGTACAAAGTGAGGATATATGTAGGAACCCATTGAGGTCTGAGATCCAAATTGATAGAGAAATTTTACTCAAGTTCAATGGGGGGTCATTCAAGGGTCAAGGCTTGCTATAGTACCAGCCCTAACTTAAGAAGGATGTTCACGAAATGATCCAAAAGTACATTACTTGTCAATAGTGCAAAAGCCTTGATAAAATGTTGTGTGATTTTCACTTTAATCACTAAATCCTACAACAAGCGCACCGCTTATCGAGTAGTACTTAGGATGTCGGTCCCACAGGGCCTTAGGACAATCACTGAATAGTTATCGATTTATATTAGCTAAACTAATCAGATTAAGGGGTTTTGAATTATATATTAACTAAAAACTAAGGTGCTATTTTGAAACTCAATACAAGTCCAAGAAAT
Source organism: Gentiana macrophylla (assembly GCA_026214975.1). Taxonomy (NCBI): domain Eukaryota; kingdom Viridiplantae; phylum Streptophyta; class Magnoliopsida; order Gentianales; family Gentianaceae; genus Gentiana; species Gentiana macrophylla. Next base: position 51,248,873 of record CM047813.1, read on the forward strand.
TACTAGAGATCAAGTTGGAAGAACTTCTAGGATGTCGGATTACCACGGTAACGAATATATGACTTTTACAACGACCTTTCCATTTATTATGATTTTTCACTTATGTTGACGAATAATCAAAAGTGATTAACTGTTGGCCCCAGAGAAGGGTAAAAAATAGTCGAGAGGGGGTGAATGACTATAGTGGAGTTTCAAAAACTTTTCTTATATATAAAAGCTTTTGGGCAGCAGATAAGTCTCTTCTTTGATTGTTGGTTCAAAGTAGATTAGCCAATCACATATATAATTGAAATTAAATAAAGTGTTGTAAAGTAAATTGCTGAAAGTAAATAGACACAATGTCTTATAGTGGTTCAAGGTGGTGTAATCCCTTAATCCACTCTTCTCCTGTGATGTTTGGAGGAATTCACTATTGTTTTCACAGATACAATAAGTAGATTGTCCTTGGCTACACAAGCTTCACAATATTCAATACTATCACTCCCTGGCTTCAAAAGCTACAGTGACTTAGTCTCTATCCCTGCTCCTTGAGAACAAATCTTTCAGCAGCTATCACAGAGGTTGCAACTCCTTCTCAGATTCCTCTGATTCAATTGCTTCAGTTGATGTGAATTGGATTCACAGACTTGTGATCAATCTCAGTGCTTGCTATGGAATTTGAGTTCTGATTGCTGAGTTGATCTCTAGATGTTTCCTTTAAATTTAGATAGAAGGCTTTTCAAATTGACAGAGTTTCAGCTTGTTTCGTATCAGATTCAATCGTTGTTTTTCATGTCTATCAATGCCTTCTATTTATAGCCTTGATAATCCTTCATTTGAATTTCCGTCCGATGGCTATTTAATGTGGGGAATAATCATTGATTTAATTTTGATTCCCCCTCAATTATATTCTCATTGATTTCAAATATCGGATTTTTCCTCAAACGTCTATCAGAAAATCCGTCCTTGATTGATCCTCAATTGATTATGCAGTGAATGCTTGATCCTCTGAATCTTCTTTATTCTTCAAAATCTGAACAAGTAAAGTTTACTTGGCCGTACCCTGAACGGTTAAATGAACCTTCTGACTTGGCTGTTTAGTTCTTCCTTCACTGCTTTGTCTTTACTCAGCCGATAGTCAGTTCACTCTGCCGGTTCACTGTTTTCTTTGATTTACCAAGACTCCTAGTACTTCACTGATCCTTAATTTGGGTGAGATCAGTGTACGCTATATTTGACAATGTATTCCATCATTTGAATTATAACTTAGAATTATCCAAGGTCATCACAGACTTCTTTGTTTATAAGTCAGACCATAATGTCATCATGCTTCTCTGCTGGTACTTGGCTAGTTTCACTCTGCCGGATTTCTGTTTTACTTCGGCATCCTACCAACTAGTACAATACTTGTCTGACTCAACTTACACAACATGTCATACTTTTAGTAAAGACTTATACAAAGATTTCTAACTTATTTCCGGCCTGCTATAACAGCTAGTATGGACATCATCAAAACATAATAAAATGTTCCTAACATTAGCACTATTCTTTCGAACTACCATTAATCGTGTCTAAGTTAATAAAAAATCTGATTTCTCGCTCATTAAAATAATTTAGACCCATTAAACATCATTATTCATATTGCCACAAGAAATTTCAATTAACTTTCGCTTTCATGAATTTTCATGATTGAAATTAGGGTTCTAACTTATGGCCAAATTATAATAAACCAACTTTTACCGGCAGAGTACCGGGTCGGCTGTACTACAAAGGCGAGCAAGGTCATATCCCACGAGGAATCCGTCAAGTATCACAATCACGATCGTATTTAGTTTAGGCTCACAAATGATGTGAAAATAGTTACAAATAAGCAAATAAAGACGATAACTTTAATAGTATGATAAAAAAAAGACGATAACTTTAATAGACGATAACTTTAATAGACGATAACTTTAATAGTATGATAACTTTAAAGGCGCTAATACCACAACCTAGTTACCCTATATTCGGTTCAACAGTCTCCTCTATGAGATTTAATTGACCTAATATGATAAAGAACTGTGAGACGCTCCGCATCCACCGAGTTCACGGCTTAGCTAGAAAAACCTTACCAAGGAACAGGCTGCGAATAACTCGACTAATTCGTGCATGGCAATCCTAAACTCTAGTTCGCACACTCCTTCTCAAAATACATTTATAGAGTTCGTGTGTAAAATCAATTAATGGTTCATGACTCCACTAAAAGCATTAAGTTCAAATTTTAGGACACAACAACTCAAAAGATTCAACTTTTAAGCCCTATTCATCCCTAGATCATCGTTTAGACATCAATTTCGTAGTTCCATCACATAATTTTGCTATAATAAAATTAGCTACTCATATTAAAATCAAGAATCCAAGAAACCATAAATAAATTGGTAAACAACATGATAAAAAAAAACTGAATAAAATTACTACAAAAAGATTGAAGCAATCAACCACTCGAATCGTCACTTCGTTGTGTTGCAATCGCGAAATAAAATAAATAAAACAACTGATGATGTTGAAGAAAAGTTGCAGAAAATAAAATAGATCTACCCTAAAAAAGGGCTGTAGAGAAAAATAAAACTATAATATGAAGTCTGTATGTTGAAATTTGACCTAAGTGGCTTTTTATATAGCAATAGCCGACCTGTGTAAATAAATTTCCGGCAAAATCACGGAAATTCAATTCACCCCGCGTCCCCTGTATCTCACGCATCAAATTGTTTAGGAAAAAAGGCGTGGGCCTGTCAGGAACCGAGTCGCAAGTTAGTCAGTTAGTCAGTTAGGGGTTGCTACACAACTGTCATATAGCGGTTATTGAGCTGTTATTAGTCGTTATTGAGATGTATAGGCTGCTATACAGTATATAAGGGAAGAGAACAGACTTGTAATTCATTCATTCATGACATAAATCAATAAACTTCTATTTTCCCTCTTTTCTCTGTATTCTTTCCCCCATTCCTGGTTATTCTGCTATTTTTTCCTTCTTAGTTCCTTACAGGGCCCCACTTGATTAAATGCAAATTGATCTTCCAGCCAATGGGGTGTGCGGCCCTTATTTGAATAAGTACTCTGCAGCTTCTTTTGCTCTCTTTTTATTTTATTTTTTATTTTATTATCTTCTCTTTTTCTAAATGGTCAGAGAACGCCTTCCCCACTTGTCACCAACTTCAGGATCTCGATAAAGTTGAATAATATTTTTTTTCCGAACGCTTGAATTTGAGTCACGTGTCATTTTCTCATACGAACTCCGTTTTAGACGATTTTCGTACCGTTCTGATCCTCGTCATGCCATTTATCACACCGTATCTATAACAAACAAAAACAAGAAAACCCAAGCATGACAAATGACAATAAAACGCGCATAATTCATCCATAAATATGGAGATTTCCGAAGTAAATGCCTTATCGGCTCGTGATTCAACCCGTGGTGAAATGTGCCTATAAAAACCACTCAACTCCCCCAAAGTAAATCGAATAGGCTACAAATAGAGGGTAAAATGCACACGAAATTATAGCAAAATTGACTCTCATCACTAACCTATAAATTAAATTTCACTTTTCACTCCATCACCTAATTGATAACAAATTCTTCATATAAATCTACGGAAATTCATCTTTCGATCCATCAATCCATAGATTCATACGAAATAGAGCACTAAAATCAATATAAAAGCATATCGACTCATAATAAAAGGAAAGATCGAATCTTTAACTCTTATGTCCATTTACCGGGCTCTCCTAATTCTAGAAAATTAAATATACTCGCGCACGAGATCACAAGAATTATGGATTTAAGCATTGTGAAATGTAAAAATAAAATAAAAGGGTGAAAATTAAGAGGGAGAAAATAGAATAGTCTCACAAATATCATAAAACCAAGAGATTCACGATCGTTCTTCGTTTTTGAGCCCTAAGCAATAAATCTTGTTCATGGGGATGGGAGATGATGATCAAGAAAGGAGGGAGCAAGTTCGACCCTCCAAAAAAATCAGATGTTTTGCGTCTGTTTTTTTTTTCCCGCTTACACCACCTAGGGGAGTATAAAAGCGATAATTACATAATTTAATAAATTTCCATAAATAATTTCTATCAAGATAATCTCTAAAAATCAATTTCCTTCATTTCTTGGACACTTTAAGCGTGTTATCACCTTTTATTTTTCAATATCACGTTACTTCCTTGGAATAATTATTTGGAAAACTCTCCACCAATCAGAACATTTCGTTGGCCTGTAGAAAATATGAATAGTTTTCTCATTTTTTCACACCAGGTTCCATTCATTCACACATGGGGTGTTATTCTTCATGCCTTCATGACTTTGACTCCTTTTTAGCTCATTTTCATTGCCTTTTATGCTCGGATTCATCATATCTGCAAAATATCAAAGCCACTAACCTAGTCCAAAAGAGGCAATTTATCATACAAAAATCACAAAATGGGTATTAAAACAGGCCAAATCGATCTAAGAATATTCATATATGGTGGACTTATCAAACTCCCCCAACCTTGCTTGTCCCCAAGCAAATGAAAAGACTCAAGACGAGGCGGACTAAGAGGATCACACATGCATAACATTAGACAAAGATGCACAACACACAAGCAATAATAAAATTTATCCCGGCATTCAAAACACAAGATATGGACTAACTAATCTTTTTTATCATATCATGAGAAAAAATGAACAATCCGGTGCTTGCATTATGGGAGCTGAAATGAGTTCCTCCTTTAACCTGTTAAAAGCCTCGGGATAATCTGCATTCAATTCAAAAGCGACATCTTTTTGCAAAAGATTAGTCAAAGGCCTTGATATTTTAGAAAAATCTTTAATGAAGCGGCGATAAAAGCCTGCGTGACCTTGGAAACTATGCATTCTCTAACTGAATTGGGTGGAGGCAATTTCTCAATCACCTCTATCTTAGCCTTATCAAACTCTATGCCTCTCTCGGATACCAAGTGTCCCAAAACAATTCCCTCACGTACCATAAAATGTCACTTCTCCCAATTCAATACAAGATTAACATCAGCACACCTTTGTAGTACTTTAGACAAGTTATCCAAGCATGACTAAAACGAAGTACCATACACAAAGAAATCATCCATAAAAACTTCAATGATATGCTCAATGTAATCATAAAATATAGACATCACAGCATGTTGAAGGTCAGCGGGGCATTGCAATGACCAAAAGGGATGCGTCTATAGGCAAAAGTGCCATAAGGACATGTAAAGGTCGTTTTTTCTTGGTTGCTTGGATGTATGGGAAGCTGGAAAAAAAACCCGAATAGCCATCCAAGTAACAAAAGAATGAATGCTTTTCTAACCTCTCTAGCATTTGGTCAATGAATGGGAGAGGAAAATGATCCTTACGGGTCACTTTATTTAGTATTTAAAATATCAATACACATGCGCCAACCCGTTACTAACCTTGAAGGGATTAATTCATTATTATCGTTCTTTACTACCGTGAACCCTCCCTTCTTAGGTACAACTTGAGTGGACTAACCCACTCACTGTCAAAGAGAGGGTATATGATACATGCAACACTTCCTTCTTCACCACCTCATTCAAAGTAGGATTCAAGCGTCTTTGGCCTTCAATAGTTGGATTATAATCATCCTCAAGAAAAGTCCTATGCATGCATATAGAGGGGTGGATTCCTTTGATGTCATCATTGGTGTATCCACTTTGCGGTGCCGTCTAAGTAAAGAAAGTAACTGTTTAGTTTCTTCCTCATTTAGAATGGCACTTACAATGACTAGATATGTAGAATTAGTTCCAAGAAACTCATACCTTAGGTTCAGTGGGAGTGGTTTTAGCTCTACCTTTGGGGCCTTATCCTCATCCCAAGATTGGGCATCAAGCTGAGCATCGAAGTTCTCTTTCTCATCATCAAGAGGTGGAAGAACATCGTTCTCCTCATCTTGGCCCTCAATGGCCTTCTCATCGATTTCTCCATCCTCTTGCTCATCTTTATTCTCAAAAACATCATCCAACTGGTCAGTCGACCCTTCGATCATGGCCTCTCTTACCAAGGTGCTCTCAAGGTCAATCCTGCAACAAGTATTCTCAACAGAAAAGCAAGTAAGAGCATTATGAAAATTAAATATAACTTCATCATCTCCAACATTCTAAGTAAGCTTCTTGTTCTTGACATCAATAGTGGCCCCAGCAGTGGCGAGGAACGGTCTACCAAGAATAATGGAAATATGGATATCCTCATACATTTCAAGTACTACAAAATCCACTGGTATATAAAACTTGCCAACTTTAACGGGAACATCCTCAAGAATACCCATCGGATATTTGATGGAGTGATCTGCCAATTGCAAAGAGACATTCATGGGCTTCAACTCACCAAGCTCGTGTTTCTTATACATAGAATATGGCATCAAACTGACACTAGCTCTAAGGTCACACAGAGCCTTATCGATAACCAAATTTCCAATCACACATGGAATGGAGAAACTACCCGGATCCTTAAGCTTTGAAGGTAGCTTGTTTTAAATGATAGCACTACACTCTTGGGTCAAAGCTACTGTCTCATGATCCTATAACTTCCTCTTATTAGATAGAATCTCCTTCAGAAACTTAGCATATGAGGGCATCAGTGTTAGGGCGTGTGTGAATGGGACGTTGATATAAAGCTTTTTTAGAACCTCCAAGAATTTCCCGAATTGCTCATCAAGATTTGTTTTGGCCAATCATTGTAGGAAAGGAACGGGTGGCTGGTAAGGTGGCGGGGGAATATATTTAGGCTCCGGTTCTGGCTCTTTTTCTTTGGTAGCCTATACCATAGGCTCATCTATCTCACGCCTCTCTACCTCTCCCTCTTTGCTCTCACTATTCACCACCTTAGGATCTTCCAACTCTTTTCCACTCCCCAGCTTGACGGCTTGACAATGCTCCCTAGGATTAAGTTCGGGTTTTCCTGGCAGTATTCCAGGGGTGCTAGAGGAAGCAGCCACTTGTTGAGCAATTTGGTTATCTAGCATCTTATTATGTGCAGCCAAGCTATCCACCTTAGATGTTAGAGCCTTAATCATCAATTGGTTCTCCTCATTTTGCTTGGTTTGGTTCGCCATGAAGGATTCAATCAAGATTTCTAGATTAGATTTTTTAGGAGATGGGTTAGGTGCCTTAGGTTGGAAGCCCGGAGGGTATTGCAAAATTGCATTTTGGTTGTTTCTATATGAGAAGTTGGGGTGATTTCTTCAACCATGGTTGTAGGTATTCGAGAAAGGATCATTGGTAGGTCTTTGGTTGAAAGTGTTGTAGGCATTAAGTTGCTCTTGGGACTGGGTAAGTAGCTGGCATTCTGGGGTCATATGTCCAATCACACCACACACTTCACAGGGTACTTCAGAATGACTCAAAGCACTCACATTCATTTTATCAAATTTGGAGCTAAGATCATCTTTATCAGAAAGAAGAGTCAAAGTGTCTACCTCATACTTACATGTCTCTTTCTTTGATGTGCTAGGCATTCTGATTCAGGACCACATGGAACTGTTTGTTGCCATATCTTCAATGAGATTGTACGCATCATCAGGATATTTGTTATGCAATGCACCTCAAGCCGCAACATATATATATATATATATATATATATATATATATATATATATATATATATATACATTCTATCCCTATAATCCAGTCCATTGTAAAAGTTCTGCACCACTTGCCATTTCTCCAACCCATGGTGAGGACAGTTTCTCAGCATTTCTTTATACCTCTCTCAAGCTTCATAAATAGATTCATTGGATTGTGTTAAGCTTGTAATCGACTCCATAGAATCGAACTGTCTTACTAGGGGAAATACTTGGCTAAAAACACCTGAGAGAGTTGGTCCCAAGTAGTCACTGTGCCTGGCGATATGGAATGGTACCGAGCTCTTACCTTATCTCTCAGGGAGAACTTGAAAAACATGGTTCGAATTTGTTCTGGGTGATGTTATTCACTTTGAGGGTGTCACGGTTTTCCAGGAAGACCTTTAGATGCAGATTATGGTCTTCTGTAGGCAATCCCCCAAATGAATTTTGCTGAACCATCTGAATGAGAGCACGCTTCAGTTCAATGTTGTTTGCTGCTATAGTAGGCTGCAAAACTCCTGGCTGTAAACCCTGTGCAGTAGGCATTGAGTAATCCTTTAGAGTTATGTTGTTGTTCTCAGCCATCTCTCTTTCAAGTTTTGTTTTTTCTTGCTCGGATTCCAGCTTAAACAATCTTCTCCTCCTATGAAAAGATCTCACAATTTCTAGATCAAACTCAAAGATATTTTTAGAATTGCGAGTTTTTTGCATAAACAAGAAGAGAGAAACCAAAAAGGACAACACTACCAACTAACAATTAAAATAAAATAAAACATCTAGTCTAACAAAATTAACAAACGACTCGATGTTGGCACTCAAGTCCTCGGCAACGGTGCCAGAAAACTTGTGTGATTTTCACTTTAATCACTAAGTCCTACAGCAAGCGCACGGCTTATCGAGTAGTACTTAGGATGTCGATCCCATCGGGACTTAGGACAATCACCGAATAATTATCAATTTATATTAGCTAAACTAATCAAATTAAGGGGTTTTGGATTTCATATTAACTAAAAACTAAGGTGCTATTTGACACTCAACTCAAGTCCAAGAAATTACTAGAGATCAAGTTGGATGAACTTCTAGGATATCGGATTACACGGTAATGAATATATGACTTTTACAACGACCTTTCCCATTATTATGAATTTTTACTTCTGTTGACGAATAATCAAAAGTGATTAACAAAATTCTTTCGAACTACCATTAATCGTGCCTAAGTTAATATTAAATCCGATTTCTCGCTCATTAAATTAATTTAGACCCATTAAACATCGTTATTCCTATTGCCACAAGAAATTTCAATTAACTTTCACTTTAATGAATTTTCTTGATTGAAATTAAGGTTCTAACCTATCAATTAAATTTCACTTTTCAGTCCATCAGCTAATTGATAAAAAATTCATCATATAAATCTATAGAAATTCATCTTTCGATCCATCAATCCATACATTCATACGAAATAGCGCACTAAAATCAATATAAAATCATATCGACTCATAATAGTAGGAAAGATCGAATCTTTAACTTATATGTCCATTGACCGGGCTCTCATAATCCGAGAAAATTAGATCTACTCGCGCATGATTAAAAAGATCACAAGAATCATGGATTTAAACATTGTGAAATGTAAAAATAAAATAAAAGGGTGAAAATTAAGAGAGAAAAAAAAGAATAGTCTCACAAATATCATAAAACCAAGAGATTCACAATCGTTTTTCGTTCTTGAGCCCTAAGCAATAAATTTTGTTCTTGGGGATGGGAGATTATGATCAAGAAAGGAGGGAGCAAGTTCGACCCTCCAAAAAAATCTCATGTTTTGAGTCTGTTTTTTTTTGGTTACACGACCTAGGGAGTATAAACGGGATAATTACATAATTTAATAAATATCCATAAATAATTTCTATCAACATAATCTCTAAAAATCAATTTCCTTCATTTTTGGACTCTTTAAGCGTGTTATCTCATTTTCTTTTTCAATATCACGTTGCTTCCTTGGAATAACTATTTGGAAAGCTCTCCACCAATCAGAACATTTCGTTGGCCTGCAGAAAATCTGAATAGTTTTCGCATTAATTTTTTCACACACTGTTCCATTCTTTCACACATGGGGTGTGATTCTTCATGCCTTCATGACTTTGACTCATTTTTAGCTCATTTTCTTTGCATTTTATGCTCGGATTCATCATATCTACATAATGTCAAAGCCACAGCAGTAACTTAGTCCAAAAGAGGCAATTTATCATACGAAAATCATAAAATAGGTATTGAAACAGGCCAAATCGATTTAAGAATAATCATATATGGTGGACTTATCATAAAACTCAAGGACTACTCCATCCATTACAAATCCCTCACAGGAATGGTCCCAACTCAACATGGATTATAGATGAATTGCCTAAGTCTGAAGGAAAGGAAGTCATCATGGTAGTAGTGGACATGTTGACCAAGTTCAACCACTTTATTCCACTTGAGGAGAAGAGGCAAACAGAATCACAAAAGTGTGGAATAAATCATGAATAATACTTAAACGAAAAAAATAAATATCATTCAAATTAATTCGTACGGTTAATATTTGTGCAGTTTTTTTGATTGTACGGTTACTTTTATCTTAGAATAAATATAACTCAGTAATACTCATGTGACACGGTTAATGATTCTCCGTATTTATGATTATTAAATTTGTCTGAGAGTAAATTATTTTAAAAAGAGTAATTGCATCTGTAATAGAATGTTAATATAAATTTATATGTAATTAAAACATTACACAATTTTTTGGACACGTTATATTTTGGTGATGGCTTGGATAGCACCACCATACTCGAATTTGGGGGCGATACAATTAGTATCCGAGCTGACTATCATATGTAACTAAGTGTCATGCCTACGAGATCGTGGATGCCACCTCTGGAATCATTTGGTGTGGTCGAGTGTGTCAGTTTCCCAAAGATGGGAAAGACTGTAATATCTACATCTATATTGGAAAAATGGAACAATAATATATGGTTTACAAATAATGAACTTGGTTGATTAGATTAACCATGCATTTTATAACAAGCAAAGACGATGGACTAGATAGTTAGTGGATCCATTACGACTCAAAAGACGTCATCTGACCCGAACTTTGGGATGTTACATATACGAAGAATAAATAGAACTCGGTAATACTTATGTGAAATAATTAATAATTGTCCATCTTTTTGGTTAATAAGTGTGATGGAGAATAACTTCCTTTGATGAAGTTTATAGAATTATAAACAGAAAGTAAAATGCGGAATTATTATTGATGAATTGAAAATTACAAGTTGTATTACAATGTAGCTGATCATGGGGTATTTATAACTTCATACACCTCATGAATCAGTTGGAAGTAAGTTATAAGCAGTCTTCATTCAATCAGCAGAGTATATCAGCCGACTGCACTCAACATTCCCTTCAGCCTCTATACTGTAACATCCTTAACAAAGACTATCTACACCTATATTAGAATGAAAGTATAAAAATATATGTATGTACCACACACACGACTTTTTAGACGCATTTTATTTTTATTGATTTGATTGTGTTAGGAGAAACTCAAAGAAATTCAAAGATACACAACAAACTTGAGACGAATCTTGATTAACACAAGTTAAATACATGATTGTTTAAATAAAAATGATTATCATACTTAACATAATGATAAATGTAGCATTGAATTCGTAAGTTGACGCATACCATTAAATTAGTTTATTATCATTCAACATATATTATTTTTTGAATAAATGCATATTTAACAATATATACATAATGCTAAATTATATTCTTATTTCTTACTTATGTTTGTAATCCATTCGCTACCTCAGCATGTTATGCAATGTTTCTTGCTCCATAAGAGGTTAAAATTAGACTTGGAAGGGATGACGCGCCGCTTCTTTTGGAACAACGCATAAGGAAAAAAAAAAATACACCAGAAATCTTGGCCTCACTACTGTAAGACAAAGTGTGAAGGCGGTCTTGGTTTTTGGGATTTAGAATGCTTCATGTTGTTCCCTTGAAAAGGCTTTGGTTAAGTTTAGAGAGGGGTGGGGGTGAATAAACTTAACACATAAAAACTTTTTGGAGTTTTCAAACTCAGCAGGGTCAATAGTCTGCTGACCACTCAGTAGTCTGCTGACCACTCAGTAGTCTGCTAACTATTATGGTTACTGAATTTGTTGCAGTGGAATATATTTTATTAAGCCTTGTTACTTGTTGTTAAAAAGATGATACTAAGTATTGGATACTCAGTAGTGCTAGTAGTGTGATTCAGTTGCTAGTTTCAGTAGGTTGATGTGATTAGTATGCTGATAAAGTAAATTGCAGAATGTAAATGCAGTAAAGTAAAGTAGGCAAGATTTATAGTGGTTTCAGGTGGTGTAATCATGTCAGTCCACTCTTCTCATGTAATGTTGGAGGAAATTCACTAGAGATTCTTGAGGTGGCTGTTACAAAAATCCCAAAACTGTTTGTCCTTCACCAATGACTATGGCTTCACAAACTGAACACTTGAAACATGTGGGATTGCTGGAACAAAGTATTTCACTGGTCCTTGAAGGGTAGGATTGCCTCTTCACCAGCTCCACCACAAACAACAGTTCTTGACACTTCAAAAGTGCTTCTCTGTCTTCAGCAAACTTCTTGAAAAAAAGTGTTGAATCAATTAAGTGATTCAGCTTTCAGCAGCTTTTGATCAGGTTGAAATGATCAGCAGCTTAAGGTCTTCAAGTGTATATACTTGATGTAACTTGATAGCATGTTACACTTGAAGAAAAGATCAGCAAATTTAAGCTCAGTGTATGTCAACAGGGTATTTTCTTGCTAAAAACATGATTACTTCGTATGGATTCTAATGTTGTTCATCTTCTTCAATCTGAATCAGGAGTCACCTATTTATAGGTGTGAATCCTGTGACATGTGTTTGAAATTCAAATATAGCCGTTTCTGATTTGTCTCTATCTTGACTTGCTTTTTATCTCTGCAACATAGTACTGACATAGTCAGCCTTGCTTTTTGATAGTGCAGTCTATCAACCATTTGACTTATTCCATTGGAGAAAGACCTGGATCTTTCCAATGTTCTTTTAATCTTGTCCATTGATTTATTGATTAATCCAAGGCTTGTATATCATCCTTATTCATTTAATTTTCCAAAGATAAACTGGGATCAATTCGAATCTTACATTTAGCAGACACCTGAAGTGTAGGTCTGCTGATGTTCAAATCTATCAGCTGACTTGTGGTCTGTTGTGTTTTAAAAACACTTCAGCTGACTACTTCTCATATAACTTTTTATTGTGAAGTTTAAGTACACGATTTTGATCATAACTAAGTTCCAATCACCACTTAACTTATATGGAACTTAGACCTTCAACACAAGGTATATGCAATCAGTTTAGGTCATCATAGACTTCCCTAAATTTTGATTCCATATCCTTGACTTGAAATACTAACCTTGATCCCTTAGCCTTTAATAACTGAGTTTGAGCCCTCATCCTTCAACCACTAGCAGGTTCCTAGATACTCTACTGACCTAGACACTCTACTGACCTAGACAGGTCTGCTGATAAAGTCAGCTGACCTCTTTACAATGCTTGTTTGATCAAACCTATACAAAAATTAAACTCTAGTAAACCTATACATTTAATCTAGACATCTTTTTGCCGTTGACTATAACAGCTAGTCTGGCAGTCATCATTAAAATTGGAATATGTCCAACAATTTCCCCCTTTTTACTGATGATGTCAATACCCTCCATACAGCAAAGCAAAACGTTAAAAACAAAAATAGAACAAACTTCATTCATATCTCATTAAAATCAGATTTGTTCAAAATTATTACAAACTAGGATCAGCATAAAGGTAAAGACATAAGTTATGATCTAGTTTCTTTCTCTTTCTCATTCTTATCTCTCCTCGGAAGGCACCATCCACTGATTTTCAATTTTTGAGAAGTCAATCCAACTATGTACCATCTTCCACCATTTCCAGGTTTCAGGTAAAGTTAACTGAACACCATGCCAGTTAAATCCTCCTCCCATGTAGCATGTCTTGAATTCTTCTACACAATCCTTGGCTTTTTGTTCAACAGATGTTTGTTGTCTACCTCCAAATCTTCCATAATGGCCTCCTTCTTGCACCATAAGCAGGCTTGAATTCCTTCAGCAGATCATCAGTGAGTTGTACTCTGCCAGGTGCAGGTGCTCTAAATTGATTGATATCAGCTTCAAATATTTTCTTGTTATAGATCCTTGTTGCCTCTTTTTCTTCTGCTGTAAGTCCTTCTTCCCCTTATTGACATCATCAATAAACCGGTTCAGTAGGCCTGGAACACTCTCCTGTGTGTTTACCAAATTGCTCAGTTGTCCCTCAATAATTTCAGTTCTTGTGTCAACTACAGTAATTCGGCCTTCTATAGTCTGTTCCAGCAGGTTGACCCTCTCAGTCAGTTTAGGATCAAGTGCAGCAGGGTGAGGTGTCTCGGTAGACTTAGTTTTCTCAGCCAATTTATGAACCTTTTTGTGCAAAGATGCAATCTGCTCAACCATATTCTTGTCTCTCTTTCCAGCATCTTGCTTAACATATGCAACATCTCTGAGCAGATCATTAACAGAAAATTGTAGATGAGTGACATTTGATGCTACTGTCTCAGTGGTTCTTACTCTATTTTCCCCTAAGTTCACCAGATCTTCAAATCTTTGTTCACTCCTTGTCAGTTGAGTTCTTTGCTGTGTAATATCATCTCTGACAGTCCTTAACTCATCCAAAATGTATTCTGATACTGCACTAGCCATTTTTCCAGCAAAATCTCCAGCAGGTTCTTCAATATTATCATCTGCTGTTGGAAATAAAATTTATGTTTTGATGATAATTCATCATATTTACTCAGAATATTATCTTAACCTTATTGATGAAGTGCTGAAGCTAGCTGTTATAGTGAAAAGCTAAAAGATGTCTAGAACTGAATGTATAGGTCTTACTAGAGTCTGATATTTGTATAGGTTACATCAGACAAGCACTGTAATAGTTAGTGTGACATGAAAATGAAAACTGGAAGTCATTTAGAAAATTGGAAATCGTCAAGATAAACAAACTGACTAAGACTACACCATTATGAAACTGAAGAAGGTAAGTTCGCTGAGGGTCACAAACTCGGTTGGCTTATCTAGAAGACAGAAGAACTGAGGGTTCAAACTCAGTTGATGAAGAGCTGAGGGTCACAGACTAAGTTATTGAAGATTGAAGAACTAAGGGTTCAAACTCAGTTATGAAGATCACAAGTCGAGACTATTGTTGGAGGGATTTTGCATCATTAAACAAAAGAAAATTTATAAACCCTAACTACCATGCAAAACTAACTCCTAACCGGCCGAATACCGGGTAATTGATAGTAGAGCGAAGTGAGTAAGGGGTCGATCCACAGGGAATTGGGATGTTGAATCTAATTTCACTAATTCCTTTCAATTGTTACTTAGGAAAAATGAATAGACGAAAGAACAAATAAAATAAATGGAAGAGCAATTAAAATAAATCTAACCTACGAAATAAAATAACACAACCTAAACTAAACTAAAAATACATGGGATCAAACAGTGCACAAACCAAGTGATTTCAATCCTAGTTCATCTCATGATTTTAATTCAAATTGTGGTTTCACCTTTACACGAGATACAAATCCCTAATTCCTTAGTGAATTTAATCTCAAGCTATGGATTCCTAATTCCTTAGTGAGTCCAATTTATCAATCTCTCATCTTCCGAATGTTGAGATCGATTTACCAAACAAAACTCGTGTAGATTCAGGTTAACTCTCGTATTTTAGAATCTAACAACCTAGATAATTAACCAATTAATTTGTCACATAATTAATGATTAAAGATCCTATCTTTCTATGGTGATCTAGTCTACGCAACTTCCGTATGTTGTAAACGTATCAATAGCAAACCGATCTCTCGATCTAATTCACATCATAGCATCAAAATCATAGAACGATACAAAATAAATTAAAGATCATAAAAAACGAATAAGTACTGAATAAATTAAATAAATAAACTCACGTAGTTTGGTACATGATTGAATCCATGAATCGAAAACGGAAGAAAAACGACATCCTAATCTAACCCGGATCACCCGAGCACAAGGCTCGGGTGACCGGCCTTGAAAAGCCAAGTTGCCGCTGCTGCTGTGAGAATTGCGGCTGAATGAATTGTGTGTAATTAGGGTTGATCATGCGGCTGTTTATATAGAAGTTTAGGTCGGCTGGGACATATTTATTGGAATAAAACTTCTAAAATTCATATCTTGATTTGTAGACCTCCAAAAATTATGATCCGAACGTCATAAAAAAGCTCTCGGAAAACTCTACAACTTTCATTAAGGACTCTTCTTCAGAAAACGCCTTTTTGATTAGCCCGTCGTATTACGAGTCATTTTCGGGATTTTCCCAAACTTTATTTCATCTTCATCCTCTTGTATCTCTTTCTTTCCTTTTTAATCTTCAATCAAACATCATTTAGACCTCTTCCATTCCACATTTGTGTACCTAAAAGATGACAAAACCGAGCAAAACGTAAAACCATACAAAATAGATAATAAAACCACGATATTTACTCGATTTTGCATTTTAACTATTCAAAACGTCATTTGCTCAATTAATCTATTATAAGCTCGAATTCTACGAAAAACATCCATATATGGGGAATATTGATATAAAATATATCCTTATAAAACGTATAAAATCACCCTTAACAACTCCCCCCCACTTAAACCTTGCTCGTCCCGAGCAAGACAAAACAAAGTCAAGCTCGAGACAAATAAACATCCATACAAATATGAAGTATATTCAATAACTTAGAAGTTCACCCGTGTAGTGTGTGCATAGCCATAATAAACTTCCACTAAGTTCCACAATTTGAAAGTTATTCAAACCAAAACTAGCCCGGTTTCCCATCTAAGTTAGAAATATTCAAATTATAACAGGCACTTTACAAAACATACATATCCCAAAAAGAAATAGTAGAGAATATTTAAGACCTTTCTGACATACTCAGAGGATAATCCCTACAACATATCCTTCAGTTTATACTGGGTATAAGATTAACGATAAATAAGTCCTTACTTATTCATAATAATATATTTCAATATTTTCACTTTTTCACACTTTTCTAACACACATCGTAATAAGCTTTTGCCTCATAGCGAATAGGACATTTCAAGATAATCCCTACCTTACTCCAATCATAAGGCGACTATAAAAACTGACGTATCGTCGTGAGTCGTTGGTCATCATAGTGGAATAGGACATCGTGGTACACCCTACCTCACCCAAATCATAAACCACTTCCGACACACACGATTACAATTATGTTTACTTAGAGATTTACGGCTAGCGGTGGAAAAGATTATTTTCTAGTAGCACAGACCCACCGAGCATAACGCCTCAAGTAAACAATTTATTACTATTGCAAAGACTTAATCACGTTTCACTTATCACATTCAAACTTACAGATATTCACGATATGTCATACTTTAATCCTAGAATACAAACTACTAAACTTTTCAAGAATTGTACATAAGCAAAGAAACGTGCTATAATCATCAAAAATCTCCAACTAAAATGGGGTAGGCTTTCAACATTTAGCTCATCATTTACTATGGCATGTGAAAAAGAGTGTCGGGTGAAACAACTAAAATTACTAAATATACGAATATAGCAAAATGATATAAACTCAAGCAAAGATATGCCTTTGTCTACTCGGGATATAACAAAAATTTGAAAATTAAGCACTTTATCAAAATATGAGCAAACGAAAGTAGACACATAAATCATCTATCCCTTCCCCACACTTAGATTGCAACTTGTCCTTAAGTTATACTGAAATAATAATTAGAGAACTTAGTGATTGGATCTTTGGCAGTGCGGAGGAACCAACAAGAACCGAGGATTGCTTGCATAGCTCGATGAGAGCGTGAGCATCACATGACAACCGAATACATCTTTAAAGTGCACAATAGCTATAGAAAGTATCCTGCAGACTTGATTAGTGCAAAAGAGTCTACGGGAAAAAGAAAAGATTACATATATAAAGCACATGGAAAATGAGATATAGAGATAGTTCAAATTTAAGCTCATATAAAGATTGAATACTATACATGAAATACTACAAAGTCGTAGGCTAGGTGCAACTATATGAAAATATACTACAATGCAATCTACATGATATGCAATCCTAAAAATAAAATAAATAAATAAAATAAATTACGGACAGGCTCAGCCGAGCAAGTTGACCCTCGACAACTCTACAAAGGACTACGGCCTATCACAGAAACTAAAATAAAAGCGAGGTAGTATTACGAAAACCGACGATTAACTACACTCAAGAAAAATAAAAGAAAAATAGAAAAACAATGCAACTAGATGACATGCAACTAAATGATATGCATCCGAATGATATGCAAAAATAAAAGAAAATAAAAGAAAGAAAACTAGCCCACTCATTTGCAACATGACATGTATATAATAAACGTCTACCGGATAATGACAAAGTTACGATAAACAGCGATCTTGTTCATCACATGCACGCAGTAGACGCTTTAAGACTCGTCAAAGGTGATAGCATTATGGAAAACCAACGATTAGCTATACTAAATGTATATAACTCATAAGGTTTCTATTGCAACGGAAAACCGGCGATTACTACCCAAATGAGTTATAAAAATAACAAGGAAGCACATAAGTCTCAAAGCTCACAGGATTCATCACAACGATATGTAGCATACGGAAACCGACATTAGCTACTAATTAACAATAAGAACAGTTATAGCGTACGAGAACCGACAGTGACTATAACTTGCATAGATGAATCATGTATATAAAAAAAATTAAGCAGTTATCTAACATGGATTCGTAGATGGAAAGATATGAATATGCAAGCTCAGAACATCTACGTAAAAGAAATTAGCCACAGAAGCTCGTATGAAAGAAATCCAAATTAAATAAAGCATTAAAAATTCAAAGCAAGAAAAATTCAGAACCTGGACGTGCGTTTAAAATTTCAAACGGGTGTTCCACACTTATGCAGACCGGACGGGCGTATAGATATATGGACGTCCGTCTGGTTCTTGAAAACAGAACAGAGCTGATACGTTTTGGAACGGACGAGCGTCCAACAAACCAGGCGCTCGTTTACTCATGTTAGGAAGGATCGGGCGGGCGTTCACTTACGAACGCTCGTCCAACGATCGAATTTGCATAGAAAACGCAGAAACACAAAGAAAACCTAATTTCTTAAAAGATCATACATCAAATATCACAGAGCAACCACATCAAATTAAAGCACGAGGGTTAGACTAGATACAAACAAACATATAGTTCACGTTTCACAAATCGAGTAAAAACTTTTGCACATTCTTAACCCAACGGTTATCGAAACACGGCAAAAATAAAAACTCTCGATTTGTTAAACGCTACTTTTATTCAAATAAAACGTAACAAAATAGAAAGATTAACGAAAGAAGATTCAACAAAACACAGATTCCCCGGCAACGGCGCCACTTTTTGTTGGAGGGATTTTGCATCATTAAACAAAAGAAAATTTATAAACCCTAACTACCATGCAAAACTAACTCCTAACTGGCCGAATACCGGGTAATTGATAGTAGAGCGAAGTGAGTAAGGGGTCGATCCACAGGGAATTGGGATGTTGAATCTAATTTCACTAATTCCTTTCAATTGTTACTTAGGAAAAACGAATAGACGAAAGAACAAATAAAATAAACGGAAGAGCAATTAAAATAAATCTAACCTACGAAATAAAATAACACAACCTAAACTAAACTAAAGATACATGGGATCAAACAGTGCACAAACCAAGTGATTTCAATCCTAGTTCATCTCATGATTTTAATTCAAATTGTGGTTTCACCTTTACACGAGATACAAATCCCTAATTCCTTAGTGAATTTAATCTCAAGCTATGGATTCCTAATTCCTTAGTGAGTCCAATTTATCAATCTCTCATCTTCCGAATGTTGAGATCGATTTACCAAACAAAACTCGGTGTAGATTCAGGTTAACTCTCGTATTTTAGAATCTAACAACCTAGATAATTAACCAATTAATTTGTCACATAATTAATGATTAAAGATCCTATCTTTCTATGGTGATCTAGTCTACGCAACTTCCGTATGTTGTAAACGTATCAATAGCAAACTGATCTCTCGATCTAATTCACATCATAGCATCAAAATCATAGAACGATACAAAATAAATTAAAGATCATAAAAAACGAATAAGGATTGAATAAATTAAATAAATAAACTCACGTAGTTTGGTACATGATTGAATCCATGAATCAAAACGGAAGAAAAACGACATCATAATCTAACCCGATCACCCGAGCACAAGGCTCGGGTGACCGCCTTGAAAATCAAGTTGCCGCTTTCTTCTTTGTGAGAATTGCGGCTGAATGAATTGTGTGTAATTAGGGTTGATCATGCGGCTGTTTATATAGAAGTTTAGGTCGGCTGGGACATATTTATTGGAATAAAATTTCTAAAATTCATATCTTGAGTTGTAGACCTCCAAAAATTATGATCCGAACGTCATAAAAAAGCTCTCGAAAAACTCTACAACTTTCATTAAGGACTCTTCTTCAGAAAACGCCTTTTTGATTAGCCCGTCGTATTACGAGTCGTTTTCGGGATTTTCCCAAGCTTTATTTCATCTTCTTCCTCTTGTATCTCTTTCTTTCCTTTTTAATCTTCAATCAAACATCATTTAGACCTCTTCCATTCCACATTTGTGCACCTAAAAGATGACAAAACCGAGCAAAACGTAAAACCATACAAAATAGATAATAAAACCACGATATTTACTCGATTTTGCATTTTAACTATTCAAAACGTCATTTGCTCAATTAATCGATTATAAGCTCGAATTCTACGAAAAACATCCATATATGGGGAATATTGATATAAAATATATCCTTATAAAACGTATAAAATCACCCTTAACAACTATGAAGTTAGACTTCAGGCAAGTTTGTGGTGACCTGAACTGACTTTATGGATCTTGTATGAAGACCTAAGAATCATAAGGACAATGGATTCTTAGAAGATAATTGCTTATGGTGTACTCTGATTAAGTCAATTATAATCAGATGAAAACTGGAGTACTGACATTTGAAGAAGAGTAAAATCTCAGTTAATGCTCCACGTCAGTCAAGAAACTGACAACTAATAAACACAGTATAAAACTACTCAGAAAACTCAGTCAGTCATCCAATAAACTGATAGTACAGTCGAACGTTGTAAAGGAAGCAATTTTATTGGATGAAATAGTGACACATCAGAACGGTCACAAAACATACCCGTTACAAGATAGACGTTGATACAATTCGAATTTAAACAAGATGAATGTTGGACCTCACACTATACATAGAGGACTTTGCACCAAGGAAAAACAACGGAATCATTAAGATCAACAAGCATTTTGTGCACTAGTCTTAGTTATTCGAGTTGCTATCATCTCTGCGCTATAACAAGATCATATCAAGGATTTTTCAAGTGTTCAAGCTACACAGAATTTATCCAGATTCAGACACTTTGAAGAACCACAAACGAGAATCAATTCATTGATTCTCAGCCCAACTTTGATTCTACATCAAAGGTTTAGACTGTGAAGCAAACCGGGAAGGTTTTGCCAAGGACAGTTGTCACAGCAGTCGGGTAGACTGTGTTTGTGGTGGTAGCTGGTGAAGAGGCATACATAACCCTTCAAGGACCAGTGTTCAAGCAATTGAAGAGTAGCAATTCTACCTGGTCTACCACTGTTTAGATAGTGAAGCTAGGATTAGCCAAGGACTATTGTTTAGGACTTTTTGTAACAGTTCACCTCAAGAAGTTCTAGTGGAATTTTCCTCATACACCACAGGGGAAGAGAGGACTGACAGGATTTCACCACCTGGAACCTCTATAATATTTGCCTCATTTACTTTGCACATTTATTTATTTACTTAGCATTTATCTACAGCATTCTGAGAAATGATTGATATACACCTCACAGCTCACAAACTGACATTCACCAGAATTCAGTTTAGCACACTCAGCTTTCATATAGAATAACAAGATCAAGAAAAAGGCTAGAATTTAATCCACTGCAGGTTGACTCAGTTCTACTTAAGTCAGTTTGACTTAGACTCAGCTCAGTCAGCTTAACTCCCCACAAGTTTTAACTTAATCTTAATTTTTTTTAAATCCAGTTTTTAGGGACATGATTATTCACTCCCCTTCTAAACTTGTGTTAGCCTTTCCAAGAGACCAACAATTGGTATCAGAGCGGTGTTTCTTTGACAAGTCATTGTTAAAATCTCATTTGCTCTAAATCACCTCTAGTTGTTCTTTTTAGAAAGCTCAGTTTATAAGTTTTCACATAATCAGTTCTCACTCTCTCACTATGGATAACAATCAGTATGCTAGACAAATGCTAATATGCAACATGGACAGATTTGATGAATATAGACGTCGTTTGCAGGCATTTCTAGTGGCTTCTCATGATGAGATGATTGATTTACTCACTAATGGACCCATCCAGATTACTCACATGCAAACTGTTGATGGAAATCAAGTTAGAGTTCCCAAGCCAAAAGCTGAATGGACCAGTGATGATCGGAAGAGAAACAACCTGAACAATGTCACCATGGATATCATACTCAGAACTCTTGATAGCAACATGTACCAAAAAGTCAAGGACTGTACCACTGCAAAAGATATGTGGGAAAAACTTCAGTTAGTTTGCGAAGGAACTGATTCGATTAAAGAGAATAAGATCTCTGTAGCAAAACAGAAGTTTGAGAATTTCAAGATGAAGTCTGGCGAAAATATTGATCAGATGGAAACAAGATTCAGCGCTATCATGGTTGAATTGGCTTTACTTAGAATTGAGTATACCAAGAAAGAAATCAACACTAGAATCTTGAAGGCTTTACCAAGACTTCACATAGAAGATTCCTTCAAAATCTTCTTAGATCTCAAAGCTTATGAATTCAGTGAAGATTTCACCATGACAACGGCCTTAATCAAAGCCATGGAGGAACCTAAAACAACAGCTCTTGCAGCATCAGCATCAAATGATAACCAAGAAACCTCATCTAGCAATCTTCAGCAATTGGATGAGATGGAAGAACATATGGCACTAATGATGAACAGAATTCGAAGGATGAAGAGTGGACACCCAGTCACTTAGAAGTTCATCAAGAGAACTCCTGAAAAGCAGAAAGACGATGAATATCTTTGCTTCAACTGTAAGAAGCCTGGACATTACAAAGCTGAATGCCTAGAACTGACCAAGAAGACTCAGCAACGAAGAACTGGAAGAAGAGCACTCCTAGCCGAAGATGAGTCACACTATGAAGCTGGTACTGAAAGATTATCAGACGACACAGCTTTAATGGCTCACATGGAAAGTCCAAATGAGGTATGTGAATCCAATTCTAAATACTCTTCAGCTCAGATTTCCATGCAAAATGCATGTTCTTCGACTGCTCTTAGGATCAAGCTCTTACCGTTGTACTAAAACCAATTGGTGGTAGTAAAGGCGCAACTTTATTTCCTTAAATCACACCATTACAAATACCATGGGTTGAACTAACATGGGAGAAGCGAGTGTCAGTACACCCAACAATCCCCTCAAAGACTGCTACCCACATTCAACCAGGACACCCGTAGTATGCCCTGGGCGAAATGGTTTACCACAGAAATGCTATTGCCGTGGATTCGAACCCATGACCTTCTCTCGATACCAATTCTTAGGATCAAGCACTTACCGTTGTACTAAAACCAATTGGTGGTAGTAAAGGCGCAACTTTAATTCCTTAAATCACACCATTACAAATGCCATGGGTTGAACTAACATGGGAGGGCAGAGTGCTGTACACCCAACAGACTGCTGACTCCATCCAAAAAATCTAGAATAAGAAGAAACACTTGACGATTGATGAATCAGCTAGTAACTATTCAAGCTGGTTATGAATCAATTAAAGCTGAGAAATAGATTCTAATTATTGAAGTTGATAGATTGAAGTCTGAACTAAATATGATGAAATCGGCTAAAATCGATAGAAAAGAATCGATGTCGACCCTCTTTGCATCGGCGGCGAGAATCGAATCATTTGCTCAATCATGTTCAGCTACTGGATTCAAATCAGGAAAGCCATATAGAGACAAAACGGGCTTAGGATTTGACACACATCAATCTTCTAAGGATAGAACTAGCAAAGCTGTTGAACCTAGTACCAAAACTGGTATTAAGTTTGTAGTTGAGCAACTTCCACAAACTGAGAAAATTGTTGAACTAGTAAAGTCAGTATCACATAGGATAAATCAGTTTTCTAAGAAGACAACTGTATATACCAACAAAGGTAAACCAAATGGTAGATCAGCTGTATCTCAAGGAAACCAAAATGGTAAATCAACTGCCAGATCCACAAAAACTGATCAAGTCAAGAACCAGAAAAATTACAATCAGGGTAAATCTAAGAATGTCAACCATTCAAAGATTCACACATCCAGGGGGAATCGAAGATTATATCCCACTGATGATGATTGGAGTTTTACTGCATAAACTAATAAAACTGATAAGAACAATCATTCCAAACAGAAAACTTATCACAAGTTTCAGTCCAAAACTCAGCAGAGAGCTAATCTCAATTCCCAGCAAAAGTCCCAGTACCAAGGTCAGTCCAGACCTCAGTACATAAGGAATGATGGTTATGATTCAACTTTTAATAATAGAAAACATTTTGGAAATCAGAGTGAACCAGAAGACCTGAGAAATCATATACATAAGACACAATCCAGAAAAAGATGTTATGGAAGTGTGGCATATATATATATGAAAACAAGTGCAACAATTTCCAGAGAAGACCCTATGGAAATATACCCAGAGTTGTACTAACAACTGACCACTATGGACCCAAACAGAGTTGGGTACCTAAAACATTTTAATTTGTTTTGCAGGATATATGGTACTTTGACAGTGGTTGCTCAAGGCACATGACAAAGAGCAACGATTGTCTAAGTGATTTTATTGCCAAAGATGGACCAAAAGTTAATTTTGGAAGTAAAGACAAACCTGGATTCACCAAAGGTTATGGCACCTTGATCAGAAATGGTCTCACAATCAAGAATGTATCTTATGTAGAAGGATTGCATTTCAATCTACTCAGCACCAGTCCATTCTGTGATATGGGATATAAAGTCACTTTTGACAAAGATTTCTAGATTGTCGTCAGCGAAACAGCATTTCAAGTTGTTTTAGCCGGAAGAAGAAAAGAGAATATGTATGTCGTAGATTGGACTACAGCTGTTGCAGAAACCTGTTTACTTGTGCATACCAAATCAAAAATCAGTTGGTTGTGGCACAAGAAACTGAGTCATCTAAACTTTGATGACATCAACACCCTCGTCAAGAAACAGTTAGTCATTAGACTACCTGAAATCTCATATAAGAAGGATAGCTTATGTGATGATTGTCAACAAGAAAAGCAAACAAAAGCAAGTTTCAAGACTAAATCTCAGCATTCAACAACCAGAGTTCAGGAGCTACTACATATGGACTTATTTGGACCTATTACACCAATTAGTATCAGTGGAAAGAAGTATACATTGGTGGTAGTAGACAATTTTTCCAGATATACTTGGGTCATCTTCTTAACCAAGAAAAGTGAAACCAAGCAAAGACTTATAGAACTACTCAAGGGACATCAGAATCAGAAAGGTGTATCAGTTGAGAAGATAAGATCAGATAAAGGAATTGAATTTCTCAACAATGTGATTATTGAATATTGTGAAGAAAATGGTGTTTTACACCAACTTAACGCCACAAACAACACCTCAATGAGAATGGTGTAGCTGAAAGGAGAAATAGAATGCTCAAAGAAGCGGGAAGGACTATGATCCGTGAAGCAAAACTACGAAAGATATTGGGCGTACGATTAACACGACTTGCTATACACGAATGCAGCTCTCATGAATAAAAGGCATGAGAAGACTCCTTATGAAATTTGGAATGGAAGAAAACCAAATGTTTCTTACTTCCAACCTTTTGGAAGCAAATGTTTCATACACAATAATGGGAAAGATCAACTTCATGTTTTTCAGCCCAATTTTTCTGGGATATTCAAGTGTCAGCAAAGCATTCAGAGTACTAAATAAAATGACACTCAAGCATGAGGAACTAATACATGTGGTATGTTGGTCCCTTGAAAAGGCTTTGGTTAAGTTTAGAGGTGGGGGTGAATAAACTTAACACTTCAAACTTTTGGAGTTAACAAATTCGAATTCAAAGACTGACTGCGATAACTCGATAGTTTCTTTGACACCTCGATGAGTCTGTTGATACACAGTAGTCTACTGACAGTTGAGTTTACTGAATTTTTGCAGCGGAATTATATAAAAATTAAGCCTTATTACTTGTTGTTAAATATGATACTAAGTATTAGATACTCAGTAGTGTAAGTGTGTGATTTCAGTTCCTAGATTCAGTAGGTTGATGTGTATAGTAAACTAAATGCAGAATGTAAGTGCAGAAAGTAAGTAGGCAGATTTTATAGTGGTTCCAGGTGGTGTAATACTGTAAGTCCACTCTTCTCCTGTGATGTTGGAGGTAATTCACTAGAGATCTTTGATGTAGTTGTTACAAAGATTCCTAAGTTGTTTGTCTTTCACCAATAACTATGGCTTCACAAACTGAACACTTGGAGCAGTGTAGGATTGCTTTGCTCCAAAGTCTTTCACTTTAGTCCTAGAAGGGTAGGATTGCCTCTTCACCACTCTCCACCACAAACAACGATCTTTTCACACCCAATGAGATGCTTCACTTTTTCAAGCAGTTCTTTATGAAATAAAGAATGAATCAAATAAATGATTCAGTTGCGGCGGCTTGATTAGGATGATATAATCAGCAGCTTGCAGTCTTCAAGTGTGTAAACTTGATGAAGCTTGAATACAGATTACACTTGAAGATTTTCTCTGGATCAGTAGCCTTAAGCACAGAAGGTTCAGCAGGGTGTTTTTGCAGCTCAAAATTATCTCTTATATTTTTCTCTAAAAGTTCATCATCTTTTTCTGAGTTGAAAGTCCTCTATTTATAGGTAGGAGTCCATGTGACTTGTATTTAAAATTCAAATATAACCGTTCCTGGTTTTGTCCTATTTGACTTGCTTTCTGTCACTATTCATAGGGTGACACACGCGAAATCCTTTTGACGAGAATGCGATCTGTCCACCCTTTGACTTGTAACCATTGGATAAAGTCCTAAATCATCCCAACGTCTTTTTTAATCTCGGCCATTGATTTGTTTGATAAATCGAGAGGTAGTTGGTCGCCTTATCCATGTAATCTTCCAATGTAATCTTGAATTAATCGAGGTATATATATCGGCGAGTTCATCGATCTGCTTTGAAATACCTATCGATCGATGAACTATAATTTCTTTGTGTTTAAAACACAATGTGCAGACTTTCTTTTATCTAACTTTTATTTGTGAAGTTAGATTACACCTTTGCGAGATAACTAAGTTCCAATCACCATCCAACTTAAGGAACTTAGACCTTACACATAAGGTATATGTAATCGATTTAGGTTATCACGAGACTTGCCTAAATTCGATTCCATATCCTTGACTTTAATTACTAAGTTTGATCCCTTAGCCTTCATTAACCGAGTTTGAACCCTCGACCTTGGTCTTGACGAGGTTCTGACTAGTCTCTTGACCTATCTACCCTATCGATATAGACCCGATCTGGATATAAATCAAATGACCATTCTGATGCTTGTTTGATCAAACCTAATCAAAGATCAAACTCTAATAAGCCTATACATTTGATCTAGACATATTTTTGCCTTTGCACTATAACAGTTAGTCTGGCCCTCATCACTAAAACTTAGAAATAAGTCCAACAATTTCCCCCTTTTTGGTGATGATGCCACTACCCTCACCTAACAGCAAAGCAAAAAGATTTAAAACAAAGACAGAACAAATTTAGTCATCTTTCATTATAAACATTTGTTCACATTATTACAGTCTAGTTACAGCAAAGATAAAACATATGAAGTGTGTTGATCTACTGTCTTCTTTCTCTATCTTGTCTAGCCTTTTCCACTAGCTCTTGATAGACTCTTATCTCTTCTATCATCTCTCTCATCCATTCATTTTCAATCAAAGTGAGTCAATGTAGGAATTCAATTCTTTCCATCACTTCCATGCTTTAGGTAGGATGAGATTGATTTGATTGACTCTGAATCCCATTCTCATGTAAAGTTATTTGAATTCATTGAGTGAGTCCTTAGCTTTTGTGATAGGTAAACTCCTTTCACCTCTACCACTTCTTCCACCTCTTCCACCTCTTCCACCTCTGTAACTTGCCCTCAAGGCTTTAACTCTTTCTTCCCAAAACTTTAGGCCCAAAAATGAGTTCAAACCTTCATGAAATCCCTTGTCATGATAAGGTTTCCTTCTGTTGTAGTACTCATTCTTGTATTGTTTAAGGAGATCATCAGTAAGTGGAATTCTGCCAGGTGCAGGTTCCCTGAATGCATTAGTTTCATTCTCCCATTTTTTCTTCGCAAAAATCCTTGCAGCCTCTTTTGCTACTGCTGTTTGGCCCTCGTCCCCCTTAGTGACATCATCAACAAACCGGGACAGCAGGCCATGAACACTCTCTTGTGTGTTAATCAGGTTACTCAGTTGTCCCTCCATAATTTCAGTTCTTGTATCAACTGCAGTAATCCTTCATTGCAAAGTTTCCTCCTGCAGGTTGATCCTCTCAGTAAGCTTAGGATCCAATCCAGCAGGTTGAGATGTGCCAGCAGCCTCAGCAGGCTTAGGTGACTCAGCAAGTTTATCAATTTTTGATGGATAGATGCAAGTTGGTCTTTCAAAACTTTTCCTTGATGTATTTCCTTGCCTGATTCCCTCACATCGAGAATAAGATCATTAACAACATTTTGAGTAGATGTGAAGTTTGAAGCAAGCTGTTTGATAGATCTGCTATTGTTATCCACTAGATTCATCAGTTCTTCAAATCTTTGTTCCTGTCTGTCAAGTTCAGTCCTTAACTGTGTTATGTCATTTCCGACACCCTCAACTCTTCCACAACATGTTCGTACTCCACGGTCATTTCTCCGGAACTCCATCAAGAGGCTCTTCTACATTATATTGTGCCCTTTGTTTGCTGATGACCATTGCTCTACTCATATCTCTCCCAACAGGGGGAGGTCCTTCCTCAACCATAGCACCAAGAATATCCTCCATTATTGGATCTTATGCAGGTTCATCAGCAACAACTTCTTCCTCAGACACTTGAAATTCTTCATCACTGTAGTCATAGTCCAACAGTTGCTCATCCTCATCAACAACAACAGACTGTTGACCATCCTTCCCTACAGTGGCCTTGACTCCAGTAGGCTCCACTACAGAAGCCTCTTCAACAACAACAACAGGGGTTTCCTCCAAACCCAAAGATTGTTCCAACCTTTGTCCAGGTTCTGTTTGTAGCCCAGTAACCTGTACCTCATGTTCCAACCTTTGCTCAGGTGCTGTTTGAACCTCATCAACCTAAACCTCCACTTCAATTCTTGGATCTGGTGCAATTTGTGCCACAATAACCTGATCAGGGAATACATCCATGTTTTCTTTTTGAAATTCCCCTTATATCAGTGATCCTTCTTAGATAAATTGCTGTTTGGGTTAAGGCATCCTCAGTGTCAATCCAGTTTTGATATTGAATTGATTCCTCTGAACTGGAACTAGGTTCACTGTGATCAGTAACCCTCTCATCATCCAAATCTACATTTTGCTGACCTTCAGGTTGTTCAGTAGGTTCAGCAACAAACATATCATCAATCTCACCAACCATCTTGTTTTCACCACCATCTATTCCTTCATTGATTTGTGCCTCAATATCATCAATGGTGAGATTTTCCAAATCCTCATCCATTTGTCCAGTCTGTTGTCTATCAGTAGACTGTCATGTACCAGTAGACTGCCCTTCATTAGGATCAAGCAACATTGCAGTACCACTGGTCCCTCCTGGACCAGATGGAAAATCACCTCCAGAATCAGATGAGGATGATGAATCATCATGATCATCTCTTGGATCCCTGAACTTGATACCCTCCTCTTTCTGTTGATCTTCAAAGATATCCATCAATCTTGATTGCAGCATAGTGGTATCAACTAGATCCAACAAATTTTCCACTCCCAATTTCTCAAAAGCCTATTCTTCAATGTTTGTAATAGGTTCTGCAGTAGGCTTTTGTCTTTTGTAGTACCCAAACTTCCATTGAAAATAATCAGCTACTTGCTGAAGTTTGGGATCAACAAAATCATCCTTCTTCTTCTTCACATGTCTTTCAAAAGGCATGAAAGACCTCCTGGGAGCTATTTTACTACCTTGCTGACCTCCAAAGGTCTCCACAAGTAGATACAAAGTTTCTTCCACAGATGCTTCTAGGTCAGTAGGTTTCTCAGGTTGTATATTAGTCCCTACTACCTCCATCTACACCACACTTTCTTCCCCCTGACTTATATGCTCATCAGCAGGGTCAACAGCAGACTGTTCTTCCCCCAGAACTATTGCAGGATTTGCACGGTCTTGCATAAGTGTTTCAGTTACCACAGCAGATGCAGATTCAGTGGTCTGCTGTGGTTCTTCTACAGATTTTTCAACTTCCACAGCAGGTGTAGATTCAGTTGTTTGATGTGGCTCTTCATCAAGTTGCTCAACAACAACTTGTTCGCTTTCAGTGGGCTCAGTAGTTTTTGTAGGTGAGGATTTTCTAACTTCAACAATGAGGCTCAGTGCAGATGGTATTGTGACTCTTCGATGAGTTGCTCGAAACAACCTCTACATCCTCAGTATGCTTTATAATAGTTATTGGTTCAGCATCAATAGCCTCTCCTACTTCTTCTTTTACTTCTTCTTCATGTTCTCTTTGAGCCTCTAAGATTTTCAATTGTTTCCCCTTTCCATGTTTCTTTTTGTGGGTAATCTCCTTCATTCTCTTGGAAAGTGGCTCATCATCAATTTCAATTGCGATGAGACTTTCTCTTTCTCTACGGCTTCTTTCTACATTGTTCCTTCAAAATCTCAACAAAGATTTTCCTAGCAGACTATAGCGAGGTCGATAATCTCAACTTCATTTGGACCTCGTGAGACTCGGCGATCTGTGTTGTTTGCTTCCTTGTTCTTTTAGGCTTTAACACCTATGTTATCTTCCTTGTGTTAGTGGCCTTTCTTGAATGTGATCTCAAGTAAGCCAATCACCAGTTTCTTCTTCACCAACTGATTGATGTCATCAAAATTTAAGTGATTCAACTTTTTATGCCATAACCAATTGAGTTCTGATTTGGTATGCACAATCAGACAGGTTTCTGGAACTGTAGTAGTCCAATCCACAACATACATGTTTTGTTGTCTTCTACCAGCCAATACAACTTGATCACCTCTTTCACTAATGACAGTACATGTGTTTTTGTCAAAAGTGACCTTGTATCCATGTCACAGAATTGTCCAGTGCTCAGCAAGTTGTAGTCCAGTCCTTCCACATATGCAACATTCTTGATTGTAAGTCCATTCCTCACAAGTGTGTCATATCCTCTTGTGTAACCAGGTGTATTTTTGTTGCCAAAATTCACCCTTGGACCATCCTTTGTCACAAAGTTTGACAAACAATGCTTATTCTTTGTCATGTGTCTGGAACATCCACTGTCAAAGTACCAGACACCCTACAAAACAAAGTTAAGACATTTTAGGTACCCAAACCTGTTTGGGTCCATAATGGTCAGTGGTAAGCATGACCCCTGGGATGTTTCCATAAGGTCTTCTCCTAAAAGTGTCATACTTTGGTTCATACATGTATTTTACACATCCATAAGTTCTAACAGTTGGTTGTGTAGGATTCACATAAGTTTTCTGGCCTTTTGGTTTATAATGCTGTTTGAAGTGATTCTTGTTGTTAGAAGCATTAGCATAACCATTAGTTTGCTGTCTGTTAGGGACAGCCCTGTAGTATGGAGTCTGCTGAGGTCTCTGCTAAGGTCTTGTATAAGTCCTCTGCTGAGTCCTTTGCTGATTCCATTGCTTAGGTTTTACCCTAGCAGCATGGTTATACTTGTTGTTTCTAGCATTATATTCAGGAATATTTCAATCATCATCAGTAGGGAACAGTCTACCTTTCCCCCTGAGATAAGTATCCCTAGAATGATTAACATTTTTGGGTTTAGGATTCTTATCCTTAGAATATTTCTGGTTCTTACCTTTTTGTGGTCCAGCAGACTTGGTAGCAGGTCTGCTATCAGTAGGTCTAGAAGGCACATCAATCCTATTTTTGGATTTGTTCTTTTTATTAGGAGCTATTGACTTCTTTGACTTCTGATTTTGCTTCCTTGAAGCATTCTCAGTAGGTTTTACTGCCTTAGCAACCTTACTGGGAGTTGGATCTTGTGCAGGTACAAACTTAGGACCAACTCTGGTACTAGGTTCAGTAACCTTACTAGATCCACTCTTTTTGGATTGTTGAGTTCCAAATCCAAGCCATGTTCTATCACCATAAGGCTTTCCAGATTTGCATGCAATAGAGGAACAAGATGGTTCAATGATTCGAAGCTCTTGGATGTTCAAAGAGCTTTATCTTGATTACATCCAACATCTTTTTATTTACCATTGAGAACCCTTAATTCATCATTCAATCTTCCAACTTCTCATCATTGTCAGAATTTCTAGGATTTGAACCACAAGTTGATTCACAATCACTTCCAGCAGGAGTATTTATAGATACAATATTGTATACCTGCTCTGTTTCATCCATATTAGCCATTAATGCATAATCTTCCATATCAGCAACCAATCATGTGTCATCAGATTCATTTCCTTTTTCAGATTCCACTTCATACCCTGATTCATCTTCAGCAACCATAGCCTTCTTGCCATATCTTCTTTGTTGGCTTTTGGTCTTGATGAGTCGGACAATCAGTCCGAAATGTCCAGAGCTTTTTGCGGTTGAAGCCTGAGATAATCGGGTTCCTTACTTTGTTTTAACTCGGAGACCAGTCGGAGTTTGAAGTGTCCTGGTTTCTTGCAATGAAAGCATAGATAATCATTATCTTTCTTTGGTTCTTCTTTCTTCTTTTCACTGAATTTCTTGTTGAAATTCCTTGGAGAACCCTTTCCACCTTTCATCATCCTGATTTTCTTGCTCAGTAGGGCAATCTGCTCTTGCATTTCATCCAGCAGATCATCTTGACCTCCTAATGTCTCTTCTTGATGTTTAGCAGCCAATGCAGTTGTCTTTGGTTCCTCTTTTTCAGTGGTAGGAACCAATCTCTTGCTGAATTCATAAGCTTTAAGATCTGAGAATAATTTGAAGGTATCCTCTTCATGTAGCTTTCTCATTTCTTCTATTGCAGTGACTTTCATCTCCCAAACTTCTTTGTCAGGTAATGCTTCCAGGATTTTTGTGTTTATTTCTTCTTTTGAATAACTTACACTCAGCAGGGTAAGTTCATCCAGGATAGCATTGAATCTTGACTCCATTTGCTCAATGGTTTCATTTGGCAGCATTTTGAACTTTTGAAACTTCTTTTTGGCCACACTGATTTTGTTCTTCTTGATAGCATCAGTGCCTTCACAGATCAACTGTATCTTGTCCCAAAGTTCCTTTGCAGTTTTGCAATATTTAACATTCATATACATATTGCTATCCAAGGTTCTATAAATGATGTCAATAGCAATATTGTTGAGGTTTTCTCTCTTTCTATCTTCAGCAGTCCATTCTCTTTTTGGTTTTGGAATGTACTCTGTCACATCACCCACTGTTACTGACTTGGTAATCTCCAGTGGTCCATCTGTCAGTACATCCATCATTTCATCATGAGTTGCAGCAAGGTAAGCCTGCATTCGAAGTTTATATTCATCAAATCTATCTAGAGAACACATCAGCATAGTTCTAGCATACTGGGTGTTATCCATGATGCAAGTTTTTGAAAATCAGTGATTTGAAAAGTTTTCAAAGTATTTTCACAAGCTCAACAAGTAGGATTTCTTCAGAACAGAAGCACTACTCCGATACCAATTGTTGGTCCCTTGAAAAGGCTTTGGTTAAGTTTAGAGGGGGGGTGAATAAAATTAACACT
This sequence comes from Gentiana macrophylla, assembly GCA_026214975.1. Lineage (NCBI taxonomy): Eukaryota > Viridiplantae > Streptophyta > Magnoliopsida > Gentianales > Gentianaceae > Gentiana > Gentiana macrophylla. The sequence goes on from CM047813.1 coordinate 51,282,677, forward strand.
TAAAACTTTTGGAGTTAACAAATTCGAACAACCAAGACTGCGATAACTCGATGAGTCTGTGACACCTCGATGAGTCTGGCGATACACGATGAGTCTCTTGACAGATTGAGTTTCTTGAATTTTTGCAGCGGAATTATATAAAAAATTAAGCCTTATTACTTGTTGTTAAATATGATACTAAGTATTAGATAGTCAGTAGTGTATGTGTGTGATTTCAGTTGCTAGATTCAGTAGGTTGATGTGTATAGTAAACTAAATGCAAGATGTAAGTGCGAGAAAGTAAGTAGGCGAGATTTTATAGTGGTTCCAGGTGGTGTAATCTGTCAGCCACCCACTCTTCTCCTGTGATGTTGGAGGTAATTCACTAGAGTTCTTTGATGTAGTTTGTTACAAAGATTCCTAAGTTGTTTGTCTTTCACCAATAACTATGGCTTCACAAATGAACACTTGGAGCAGTAGGATTCTTGCTCCAAAGTCTTCCACTTTGTCCTTGAAGGGTAGGATTGCCTCTTCACCAGCTCCTCCACAAACAACAGTCTTTCACACCCAACAGATGCTTCACTGTCTTCAACAGGTTCTGTATGAAATAAAGAATGAATCAAATAAATGATTCAGTTGCAGCGGCTTGATTAGGATGAAATAATCAGTAGCTTGCAGTCTTCAAGTGTGTAAACTTGATGAAGCTTGAATACATATTACACTTGAAGATTTTCTCTGGATCAGTAGCCTTAAGCTCAGAAGGTTCAACAGGGTGTTTTTGCAGCCCAGAATTATCTCTTATATTTTTCTCTAAAAGTTCATCATCTTTTTCTGAGTTGAAAGTCCTCTATTTATAGGTAGGAATCCATGTGACTTGTATTTAAAATTCAAATATAACCGTTCCTGGTTTTGTCCCATTTGACTTGCTTTCATCACTATTCATAGGATGACAACATCGTCGAATCCTTTTTGACGAAATCGATCTATCCACCCTTTGACTTGTAACCATTGGATAAAGTCCTGAATCATCCAAACGTCTTTTTATTCTCAGCCATTGATTTGTTTGATAAATCAGAGGTAGTTGGCTATCCTTATCCTTGTAATCTTCCAATGTAATCTTGAATTAATCGAGGTATATATATCAACAGGTGAACTATAATTTGCTGAAATATAAATCAGAGGTAGTTGGCTATCCTTATCCTTGTAATCTTTCAGTCTGCTGAAATACCTATCAGTCTGCTGAACTATAATTTGCTGTGTTTAAAACACAATGCAGCAGACTTCTTTTATCTAACTTTTATTTGTGAAGTTAGATTACACCTTTTTGCAAATAACTAAGTTCCAATCACCATCCAACTTAAGGAACTTAGACATTCTACACAAGGTATATGTAATCATTTTAGGTCATCACAGACTTGCCTAAATTCTGATTCCATATCCTTGACTTTAATTACTAAGTTTGATCCCTTAGCCTTCATTAACTGAGTTTGAGCCCTCACCTTTCCGATCTTCAACGGGTTCTGACTAGTCTCTCGACCTATCTACCCTCTTGATATAGACCGGTCTGGCGATATAAATCGGTGACCATTCTGATCTTGTTTGATCAAACCTAATCAAAGATCAAACTCTAATAAGCCTATACATTTGATCTAGACATTTTTTTGCCTTTGCACTATAACAGTTAGTCTGGCACTCATCACTAAAACTTAGAAATATGTCCAAAATAGTATTTGATGAACCAAACTTCCCTGGTGAAACAACTTTAGACAGGCCAGAACCAATTTCTCGGTCTCAGTTTACCAATCTTGCCAGAATCGGTTTTTGTTGACATTGGAAGAGTCACGATTTGATTCTTGAGATCAAGATCGATCTCGATTTCCAAATACTCAACAACCCACTCTGAACAACATGATTACGACTCGATTGAAGAAAATCATGAACGATTCATGAAGAACCAGTCGAACAAAATGTAGATCCCTTAATGCAAGCACCTGTTTATCAATGGATGAGAGATCACCCTGAAGAACAAGTTATTGGTGACACTCAAGCCGGAGTTCATACAAGACATCAACTAGATGCAATGATTGCATGTTTTCTATCTCAATCTGAATCTAAGGAGATAGAAGAAGCTTTGAAAGATCCAGGCTGGATACTAGCTATGCAAGAAGAACTGAATGAGTTCGAAAGAAATCAAGTATGTGAATTGGTAGAAAAACCAGTTCATATGAATATCATTGGAACCAAATGGGTTTTCAGAAACAAACTTGATGAAGATGGGAATATCATCATAAACAAAGCTAGACTTGTAGCTAAAGGGTATTCTCAAGCAGAAGGCAGAGACTTTGATGAAACTTATGCACCAGTTGCAAGATTGGAAGCAATCAGACTATTTCTTGCCTTTGCAGCTCACAAAAAGTTCAAAGTATACCAAATGGATGTTAAAAGCGCATTTTTAAATAGAATACTTGAAGAAGAAGTTTATGTTCAACAACCACCTGGATTCGAGATCAAAGATCAAGCAGATAAAGTTTTCAGACTAAGGAAAGCTCTTTATGGACTTAAAGAAGCACCAAGAGCTTGGTATAAGACTATATCTCAGTTTCTAGTGGATAATGGATTTATCAAAGGAACTATCGACAAAAGTTTATTCAGAATGAAAAATGAAGAGAGCACTCTACTTGTTCAGATCTATGTTGATGACATTATTTTTGGATCAGAAAATGACCAGTTATGTGAGAAATTTGCAAGTTTAATGAAGAGAAAATTTCAGATGAGTATGATGGGAGAATTGAATTATTTTCTTGGATTACAAGTTAAACAATTAGCTGATGGAATTTTCATTCACCAAACCAAGTATACAAGAGAACTTATCAAAAAGTTTGGCATGGAAAAATTAGCTGGAATTTCTACACCAATGGGGACCAACATCAGACTAGATGAAGACAAAGAAGGCAAAGATGTTGATCAAACACTTAACAAAAGAATGATTGGAAGCTTACACTATCTTACAGCAAGCAGGCCAGACATATCATTTACTGTTGGTGTATGTGCAAGATTTCAGTCGAAACCAAAAGGAAAGTCATCTCACAGTTGTAAAAAGAACCTTGAAGTATCTGAAAGATACATATGGAGTTGGAATTTGGTATTCAAAAGAAGGAGAATTCAAGGCGATATCCTATTCGACTCAGTTATGCGAGGATGCAAAGTGGATGAAAAGAGCACCTCGAGGCACATGTCGGTTTCTAGAAATAGACACATGTCTTGGTTCAACAAAAGCAAAATTCTATCTCAACTTCAACAGCTGAAGCAATGTATATAGCAGCTGGAAGTTGTTGTGCTCAAGTTCTATGGATTAGACAGAAATTTAAGGTATTATGGGATAGAAGAAGGAACGATTCACATAATGTGTGATAACACAAGTGCAATTGCAATTACTGACAATCCAGTTTTGCACTCAAGGACAAGACATATTGATGTGCGTAATCACTTTATAAGAGATCATTGAGAGAAAAAGGATATTACAGTTCTTTATGTACCTACTGAAGATCAGTTGGCCGATATCTTTACAAATTCTTTGGATAAAGAAAGATTTGCCAAATTAAGAACTGAGTTGGGGATAATCAAAGTCAGTTAAGTCAGTCAAGTCAGTTCAAGCCAGAGATTCGTCAAGGGGATTAATCTTTGTTATGCTGGGTGCGCTCACTTAACAGATTAGTCATTGACATCAACAATCTCAAACTGACTAGCTGGAACTGAAAGATATTTTTGAACTGAAAGTTTACTCTAGAACTGACCTCAGCATCAGTCTTTATAAGAGTCAACTTAAGTCAAAGGTTGATAAGATAAAACTGACAGCGGTTATATCACATTTAATTACCGCAGTTTTTGTCAGAATATATTACATGTACACCCCACTACTGTCAGAACTGTACATGCTTTGGTTACACAAACCATCATGGAATTTGAAAAGTTTTACTAATCAACCGTCAGTACATCATGCCTATATATCCAACCTCCGTTCACATTTCCTTAAAAAAAATTCAGATTTTTCATAATCCTTTCGTCTCAAAATTCAATTTTTGTTTTCACACCCAGAAATGACCACCTCAAAGAAATCTCATGAAGAAAGATTGATCCCAAATTTAGATGTGTATACATTCAAAGTTTATGAAGCTATGTGCAACAACACTATGTTAGCTAGTTATATATGCGAGAAGATCCAGAAACAACCAGGATTAAAAAGCGTTCTGGAAGTCACTTTCAACAAAAAAAACGTGATGTGGAAGGGATTTTACAGTTCTGGGAGCACATGCATCTGATAAGAGACTCCCTCATCACTACAGTTCGTGGAGATCGAATTATTATCAATGAACGAGTCATGAAGTCACTATTTGGTTTCAAAAATTGATCTGTGACATCAATAGACTTGACTCGTCTACCATTAAAAAGAGACACCTTTCTTAGACAGATTTCTTTATCTAAGGAACCAGCAGAAGTTGGCATTCATATTGATAAACTCAAGCCAGAATTTGGACTTCTTAGTAGATGGCTCAGAAGACATGTTATTGGAAAATCCAAGGGAATCAACACGTTATCCGATGACAGTGTTTATCTGATGAACATAATCTGGGACGAACTAGAATTCAATTTGGCCGGTTATGTTGTCAATCAAACAAAGAAGCAACACTTAGCTGAATTGGAAAGCGTACAGAAAGCTCAAGCTGAAGGACAAGTAACTGTTGGGAGATTCTGACTGAAGAAAACACTATGTGGAATCATTCAATTTTGTTTGGAGAAACTCAAGGCAGGGAAGAAAGCAAGACAAACTGCAGCCACAACTACTAATACAGAGAGAATTGCAGCAGTCACAGGAACAACTTCCCATCCTGAAGCCAGACAGGAAACTGTGTCTCAGCAGGAAGCTGAACACAAAGGAGTCAAGCGGAAAGCTGACTCAGCAAAAGAAAAATCGGTTGTCAAATGTTTGTACCCAGGTACTTCGAGTCAGCAAGCACCAGCTGAGGGGGAACTACAACAACTGACAGCTGAAATCACGCGGAAAGATATTCCTGCTGATTATACTTCTCAGTTACAACACCATTCAGATCAGCAACAAGCTCCCAGTTTTGAAGCTGATAGAATTATCAAACTAATGGAGATGAAACTCAAACCAGAAGATTCTCGTGATTCTATCTTATAATCTGAAGAAAAGTTACTCTTGAAGGAATTAGAAATCAGAGATCTATATAATATGTTTCCTATGTCAGAGTTTCTTGCAAATTGTTTCAATAGATTCACTGAACTAGCTCAACACAGACAATCAGCCACATCATCTTCTCCTAAGGATTCCTTGAAGAAGAAGGATGATGATGAAGATGATAATTCAAGGAAAGAAGCTGATATGATTATAGTTTTGCAGAAAAATACTCAACCTCAACTCCAAGCTCCGCAAACTGTAACTCAGAAAGAAGATTTGCCAGTTGGAAATCAGACAGCTGACAATTAGCAAGAAGCTAATGGACTTAATAATCAACAGCTTATGATCATTGAAGATATTACTCAATCTAAAGTTCAAACAGAAGCAACATTTGATCCTTCTGATATCCTGACAAAGGTGGAATTTGGCAAATTTCATGAGAACTTGAAGATTGTGCTCAGCCAAAAGGATGCATACAATGGCCTTCTATCAAACATCTCTGGATATCTAGATTACAGAACGAAAACAGATATCTCAGTTCATGCAAGATTAGAGATGATCCATAAGTCAAGTTCAAGCTCTACCTCAGAAATTTTGTTACTTAAACAAAAACTTGAAGACTCAACCGCAGTAGATAGGGAAACACATGCTCAGGCTCACTGGCATATGAATCAGCATATTTACGGGTTAGAGAATCAGCTCAAAGAAGTACTTGCTTCTCAGCAACATATCTCAGCTGATCAAAAGGCAACCCATGCTTTGGTAGATCAATTGTATGATGCCAAAAAGGGGGAAGCTGAAGAAGAAAAGCTGAAGTTACTCAGAGTAAAGAAGAAACTTTAAGACAAATTGGCAAAATATAAATCAGATCCAAAGTTCTTAAAGAAAGAATTAACTGATGAGCAGCTCATTGAGAAATACAGTCAACCTGAAGATCGGAGAGCTACTCTTACAAAGGATCTGTGGTTAAAGTTTGTCAAAGAATATAATCCTATCAAAGCCAAGTACAAGGATAAGACCATTGAAGAATCCTTGAATTACTTCTTATCTGACGAATTCTACAATCAGAAGATGGAGCAATATAAGAAGATCAAGAGGATTGAAGACAAACTGAAGATAAAAGACAAAGTTGAACAAATGAAAGCTGACGTAGCAGAATTTGAAAAATACTACTTGGATGAATCAGCTTTACCAAAGTTAATTTTATGGAGAAAATGGAAAGAAGGAAGTCAAGTAGACTATAACAAGACCTTTTCTAAGGAAGACTCTAAGCTAGAACATGATTATCATCTACATGACAAAGAGATGAAGTATATTACAGTTACACAAAAAGCACAGAAATGAGCTTAGACTCTAGTTAAAATTTATTTGAACAAAGTGTAACTATTCCAGTTTTTGCGCATTCTAATGATATCCAGTTTCTCAGTTTTACATTGTTTTACATTGTTTTGATCTTTAACCTTTTCTTTTAGGGAGATTTTTGGCATCATCAAAAAGGGGGAAATTTTTGGAAATAAAATTTATGTTTTGATGATAATTCATTATATTTACTCAGAATATTATCTTAACCTCATTGATGAAGTGCTGAAGCTAGCTGTTATAGTGAAAAGCTAAAAGATGTCTAGAAATGAATGTATAGGTCTTACTAGAGTCTGATATTTGTATAGGTTACATCAGACAAGCACTGTAATAGTTAGTGTGTCGTGGCCAAAACTGAAGTCATTTAGAAAATCGAAATTGTCAAGATAAACAAAGCGACTCGAGACTACACCATTATGGCCCAAGAAGGTAAGTTCACTGAGGGTCACAAACTCGGTTGGCTTATCTAGAAGACGAAGAAGCCGAGGTTCAAACTCGATTGATGAAGTCTTGAGGTCACAGACTTCGATTATTGAAGATTGAAGAACTGAGGGTTTAAACTCAGTTATGAAGATCACAAGTCGAGACTATGAAGTTAGACTTCAGGCAAGTTTGTGGTGACCTGAACTGACTTTATGGATCTTGTATGAAAACCTAAGAATCATAAGGACAATGGATTCTTAGAAGATAATTGCTTATGGTGTACTGATGAGCACAATTTACCCCTCAAAAATACAATTTATAAAAACTCGAAATCTGTGGGTAAACCAACTCTCTAACCAGCAGAGTACCGGGTCGATTGTTAGAATAGCTACAGGAGTACGAGGTCGATCCCAAGGGAAATGTGGTTGTGAGTACCAAAGCGAATGTGTGTCTTAGTCTAGGCGATCAAAGTTGTGGTGGAGAGTATTATAACTAATGCAAAAAATAAATATTATTCTAACGGATTTATCTAGGTGATTAAAAGCATAGCGAATTATGATCCAACAAGTTATTTTCACCCCATAGGAAAGACTTGACAAGGAGTGTGTTTTATCCAATTCAGTTTATATGACATTCACGGGCATCAACTCTTTATTCTTGCGTTAAGGTCTCGAACAACTCTCGCTTAACCCCCATACCAGGCTTATTAACCTTCCTTTAGAAAGCTAACTCGCTTAACATGGTTGACCGAAATAAAAAGCTGATGAAAACCTCACATATGCATAGTCCTAACTTGTCACTAAGGTTGTCAATCTAACTATTAAGGCTATGTTTAGTGATTCTAATACCTGTTTCCCACATCTCGTACCGATATGAATCTCACATAGGAATAGTCCTGACCTGTCACTTAGGTTGTCAATCTTACAATCAAGACTATGTTTAGTGATACCCATATCCCACATCTTGCCGCAAAATGCATCTATAAGCTCGATGTAACAGTGAACAAGGTTGCCAATCTCATTCAAAGCTAATAAATCGATCAAAACAAGTTTTAGAACATGAGTTTATCGTACGAACGTTTAATTACGCGCTACACAACTCCCATCTCATCTCCCTTTTAGGGATTTTCACCCGTTTTCACATATTTCAGCTATGTATATATTTAGCTACACATAACAACAGAAAAGGAAAATATACTATATATATATAGTTATATGTATAACAAAAATGAAAGAGACAAGAAAGAACAAAAGGAAAACGATATTATAACGATAACGATTTGAATTACAACTACGATATTATAACTACATATATATATATATATATATATATATATATATATATATATATATATATATATATATATATATATGCCCAAAATAAAATAAATAAAAAAGAAAAAGGTAGAGGAAAATATATATATATAGATATATATATATATATTGAGGGCCTTTGATCAAATGGATTGAGTGGAGTATTTATAGGGGTATTGGCCCGGCGCGTGCCGGTGCTACAGTGCAGATTCCCTTGTCAGACTCCCATGTGCTTGAAATGATGAAGATTCCGGCCCGTGCCGGTTTTTTCCGGTTCGTGCCGAACTGTCAAAATATCAGTTGTTTGGTAAAATGAGTTGTAGACCTCCGATTGATGTGATTCAAAGTTCTTTGGAAAGATTGTTTGAAGATCTAAAACTTTCATGAAGATGTTATCCCCAGAAAATGCCTCTAAGTTGGGTCAAATGTCCGTCTAAAACAGGTTACGGTATAAGCATGTAGGAAAAATGATCCGTTTGAACTCGTAAGCTTGTGGCATCTTCTTCTATCCCTCTAAATACATCTTTTTAGGGCTGAAAACGTGTCGTCACTTGGGATCTCGATCAACCTATAATCCTGCAATATATCACCAAAATACCAAGCGTAAATCCGACACGACACTCCGGTTACTAAACCGGTACAAAACCTGATAAAAACACGATATTTTATAAAATACTTACTACTTACATATTTAGATAAAACTAAGGAATTAATGACTTGAAATGATATAAAGCTGCTCAAAATGATATCAGAAATGGGGTAAAAAGTTATGATAATAACAGTGAATTTATCCCTCATCACAAACCCCCACTTAGCTTTTGGTCGTCCTCGAACAAAACAAGCGATAAAACAAAATGAATGAGGGATAAATTCATGAAGATATAAGATATAAGGGACAACCAGATGATGCAACCAATCGAATCATAACCACACGTTAACCTCAATATAAATGTATAACTGAGTGCGTGTGTGAATAGTCTCACAAAATTATTAACAAGCAATTAATCATGAAATCGTGCATGCAAGACTTGTAGTTGCAAACCATAGGCTTAAGAATGATACCAATCTCCACTAATCGAGACATTTGGATTCAAGAATTTAGATCGGGTAGGACTTGAAAGGATATAACGTTAGGCCAGGGTAATTTCGGTTAATCGAAAAGGATATTTTGGGAACTGGAGAAAAAGAAGTACGAGTGAACCTAATCAACTTATGTACCACCTCATCTCTACCATACAAACCATCCAAAATCCCTTTTGATCACTTTTAACACTTTGGGAACCATAGGATGCTAACATACTCGCCTAACATCATAAAAATTAACTTTGAACTCATCACTTTGATTCCAACCCCTTATTTCTATATACATCCAAACTTTTATTCATTGGGAACTTCTCAAATTATTTTGATCTTTTTTTTTCTTTTTTTTTTCTCTTTTTTTTTGGGCCCAAAACCGAACACCAGGCCCAAACGAGCTTCTCATCTCCTTATAGCTCAAAACCGAGAAACAACAACCCAACTAGAAACATCATTTCCCCCACCCCACACTCGTTTTAGCAAATGTGGTCCAACAAAAGACTAAGTCCACTCGTAGGGTTAAAATGAAGGAAATGTGACCATAATTAAGGCTCAAGGGTAGGTTTCTGACTTAGTAACAAAACGGCTATAAAGCAAATGGTGGTCAGACCATTCTATCAAGGCTGAGAGGGGCTACGAAGGTCAAATGTTCGGGTTAAGGCTTATTTGGCTATGGTAGGGTGAAAGAGACGCCATGACCGTCATCCCTAACTTCGATTCCAAACATCTTTCTATTTCGCCTCGAAAGGATATCAAGCCTAAGTTCTAGGTGCTATAAAAGCATACTTACATGATATCATACAAAAGTTGCATGTTAACAAAAGATTGAGATTATACGTTCATAAGGAGTTCATGTTACACGAATAAATTTTAGGTTAGAATGTACTTACGGTTCACATTGGTTGTACACATCCAAATTGATCATTACATCTTTCAATCCATGAAATATATACCTTGTACAGTTTATTTTAATCCACTAAATAATGCTCGAAAAAGAATCAAAAACTAAGGGATTTTATGATACAAAATAAACACTTAATGCCATTTCTAGACCAACCACGACTATACCCCCCCACTTACGAACTTGCATTGTCCCAAGCGTGTGAATGAGATAGAGAGGAAGACTTAGCTTATAAACTTGGCAGAAAGGTGCTATCGAATCCCGTAACAGCCATGAGAAAGCACGACCCGAATCCCTATACAAAAATAACCAAAACAAAGCAAACACGGGACATGGTCCTCGTGCCAAGACATCAGACAGGGATATGGGAATAATAAGAAAATGGCCCTGTCACATCAGAAAATTCGATAGGCAATATATATATAACATAATAGCTTTAGATGGAAAAATTACCATAAGGCTTTATGGTGATTTTTAGCATCTACTATAAGGCCACAGAGGCATACGCATCATAGAGAGCATCAAACGTGCATACATAACATATTCAAGGCATCAATTCATACAAGATTACATAAACATTCACACAGTTTTATTAAGGCGGGGCTGCCTCCCCCCAAACGCCTTCATTTTACGTCGTTGGCTCGACCAGAAATTTGAAACAGACTAGATCATAAAATGAAATGTGGACAAAGCAGTGATTGTGAGTCTTTTATCCCCAGATCCTCAAGGGTTTAACAACCTAAGTCCAAGAAATGAAGCGTTTGAATTTTTCTCTGTATTCTCCCTCGGGATTTTCGGATAACCACATAATCGTTCCCTTTTTAATAACATTCAAACCTTCATCTTGAGACTTGGTTGTGCTTTGTGTTCATCTTTCATTGTGATCACAGATTCTACATTTCATTAAAACTAGTCTTATCCAAATTATGATTATTAACGGGCTGCCTCCCGGTAGCGCTTTTGTTTAACGTCGTTTGCTCGACCGGATGGCATAACGGACTCAAAACATAAACAACTCAAAACAAAGACTAACCATTTATTTTCAAACAAGTAAAATCAACCAAAATCGAAACTCAAAAGATCAACGACTTAAGAAAAGTGAATAATGCGAGAACCATTGAAATTGAATTTTCTAGAAAGCGTTACCTCTTTTGGTCCTCGATGCCATCTCCTCCCACCGGAGAATCTTCTTTTATCGACTGTCGAGCCATCTTCTTCGCTATTCCATAAAGTTCATCCATCGGGGAGTACACAAACTGGACCGCAGAAAATTCATCCTCACAGAGTGGGCGAATGTAGCAATCCGGGACCGTTATATCAAATATTACCAACTCTCCCGGTGACACTACCAAAGATGGCCGATCAATCTCGTCAGGTTTTCTCATACACTCCTTATGGAAATCTCCAATTGGGAGTGACAAAGAAATAAGCGATCCCGTCTCGCTCCTCAAACTCTGTCTCATCAAAGAGTGCACTCAAATCTATCACACACCCTCCACATCATTATTTTGTGGTTCATCGGGAGGGTGTGTAATAGACAGTTGCACCTCTTCCATCTCCAAATCCTGCGACTCCTTTCATCCCAAAACGAGCTATTTTCATCACCAAAGGCTTCTTGCTCGGTCATAACAATGATCGGTTCCACCACACACTCCTCCAGGAGGTAAAGGTGCGGTAGGTAGAACGTGGAACCTACCATAATCAAATATCGCAATTGGAGGTGGGACTATGAGCAATCCCAACTCACTCTCTGGCTCAGAAATCTCATCATAGCAATCTGAATCATCAACCTCATTCTCAACCTGAACTTCTTCAGTGATAACATTATCATCCCGGACCACCTCTATTGCACATGTCTTTTCCTCTTTCTCATGCCTCATTATTTCAATCAATTGCCCCACCCACTCTTGAAGATTTCTTATGGTAGAGTCAGCACTTCTATCGAACTCTTGCATATCCTTCTTTAGTTGAATCAAATTCTCGTCCAAAAAAGTAATCTGCTCCATTTGAATGTCGGTGAGGTCTTCTTGTGGCAGGGGGGAAAACTGATCATACTGACTTTGATTCATTGGAGGTGAGTAGTAGGCTTCTTGCCAGGATGAATTCTGATCAACCGACTGAATCTGTGCAAAGTTGTCAACATGCCCAGCGTGAGAACCAAATTCATGATAAGCATAGGGACTATGATAACCCTCATACTGTTGTGGCTCATTACTCGAATAACCATAATTCTGGTCCTGGTATGCATTAGGGCAATTATAGGACCAAGAACCCTGATTACTCTGCTGTTGATATTGAGGCTCAGGCATATACTGTTGTTGATAACATTGTTCAGGTGCCTGAGTTTGGTAAGGGTATTGTTGTTCAGGTGAGTAGTATTGATTGAAAAATTCATCCATTTAAGCTAAAACTGCAAGATCTCAGAAAACAACAAGAAAACAAAAAAAAATTATTTTTTTTTTCAATCCTTACACACACACACACACACGATATTTTAGACCTCTCAAGAAATATCCTGGTAGCCGAAGGACCTAAGCCCCAGTTTTAGCTGGACTTACAAGATATCAACCTAATATAACAACCCCGTAAAGAGATTGGGTCGAGTACCAAAGTCGTATTCAAACCGAGTTTAGGACAATATCACTTCAGCATCCATGACTCCTATCGAAATCTAAATAAAACAATAAAATAAAACCTAGGCCCAAGCCTTCGGTTCACTTACAAGATATCACAACATAGCACACATCTCCCCGGAAACGGCGCCAATTTTTGATGAGCGTAATTTACCCCTCAAAAATACAATTTATAAAAACTCGAAATATGTGGGTAAACCAACTCTCTAGCCAGCAGAGTACCGGGTCGATTGTTAGAATAGCTACAGGAGTACGAGGTCGATCCCAAGGGAAATGTGGTTGTGAGTACCAAAGCGAACATGTGTCTTAGTCTAGGCGATCAAAGTTGTGGTGGAGAGTATTATAACTAATGCAGAAAATAAATATTATTCTAACGGATTTATCTAGGTGATTAAAAAGCATAGCCGAATTATGATCCAACAAGTTATTTTCACCCCATAGGAAAGACTTGACAAGAAGTGTGTTTTATCCAATTCAGTTTATATGACATTCACGGGCATCAACTCTTTATTCTTGCGTTAAGGTCTGAACAACTCTCGCTTAACCCCCCATACCAGGCTTATTAACCTTCCATTTAGAAAGCTAACTCACCTAACATGGTTGACCAGAATAAAAAGCTGATGAAAACCTCACATATGCATCGTCCTAACTTGTCACTAAGGTTGTCAATCTAACTATTAAGGCTATGTTTAGTGATTCTAATACCTGTTTCCCACATCTCGTACCGATATGAATCTCACATAGGCATAGTCCTGACCTGTCACTTTGGTTGTCAATCTTACAATCAAGACTATGTTTAGTGATACCCATATCCCACATCTCGCCGCAAAATGCATCTATAAGCTCGATGTAACAGTGAACAAGGTTGCCAATCTCATTCAAAGCTATTAAAACGATCAAAACAAGTTTTAGAACATGAGTTTATCATCTGAACGTTTAATTACGCGCTCCACAGCTCCCATCTCATCTCCTTTTTGAGGGATTTTCACCCGTTTTCACATATTTATTTATGTATATATTTAGCTACACATAACAACAGAAAAGGAAAATATACTATATATATATAGTTATATGTATAACAAAAATGAAAGAGACAAGAAAGAACAAAAGGAAAACGATATTATAACGATAACGATTTGAATTACAACTACGATATTATAACTACATACATATATATATATATATATATATATATATATATATATATATATATATATATATATATATATATATATATAGCCCAAAATAAAATAAATAAAAAGAAAAAGGTAGAGGAATATATATATATATATATATATATATATATATATATATTGGGGCCTTTTGATCAAATGGATCGAGTGGAGTATTTATAGGGGTATTGGCCCGGCGTGTGCCGGGATCATTCCGCCAGCGTGCGATTCTACATCAGATTCCCTTGTCAGACTCCCATGTGCTTGAAATGATGAAGATTCCGGCCCGTGCCGGTTTTTTCCGGTTCGTGCCGAACTGTCAAAATATCAGTTGTTTGGTAAAATGAGTTGTAGACCTCCGATTGATGTGATTCAAAGTGCGTTGGAAATATCGTTTGAAGATCTAAAACTTTCATGAATAAGTCATCCCCATAAAATGCCTCTATATTGGGTCAAATGTCCGTCGAAAACAGGTTACTGGTATAAGCATGTAGGAAAAATGATCCGTTTGAACTCCTAGGCTTGTGGCATCTTCTTCTATCCCTCTAAATACATCTTTTTAGGGCTCAAAATGTGTCGTCACTTGGGATCTCGATCAACCTATAATCCTGCAATAAATCACCAAAATACCAAGGGTAAATCCGACACGACACTCCGGTTACTAAACCGGTACAAAACCTGATAAAAACAAGATATTTTATAAAATTACTACTTACACATTTAGATAAAACTAAGGAATTAATGACTTGAAATGATATAAAGCTGCTCAAAATGATATCAGAAATGGGGTAAAAAGTTATGATAATAACAGTGAATTTATCCCTCATCATGTACTCTGATTAAGTCAATTATAATCAGATGAAAACTGGAGTACTGACATTTGAAGAAGAGTAAAATCTCAGTTAATGCTCCAAGTCAGTCAAGAAACGGACAACTGATAAACACAGTATAAAAATGCTCAGGAAACTCAGTCAGTCATCCAACAAACTGATAGTATAGTCGAACGTTGTAAAGAAAGCAATTTTATTGGATGAAATACTGACATATCAGAACGGTCACAAAACATAGCCGTTACAAGATAGACGTTGATACAATTCGAATTTAAACAAGATGAACGTTGGACCTCACACTATAAATAGAGGACTTTGCACCAAGGAAAAACAACGGAATCATTAAGATCAACAAGCATTTTGTGCACTAGTCTTAGTTGTTCGAGTTGCTATCATCTCTGCGCTATTACAAGATCATATCAAGGATTTCATCAAGTGTTCAAGCTACACAGAATTTATCTACATTCAGACTCTTTGGAGAAACACAAACAAGAATCAATTCATTGATTCTCAGCCCAACTTTGATTCTACATCAAAGGTTTAGACTATGAAGCAAACCGGGAAGGTTTTTCCAAGGACAGTTGTCACAGCAGTCGGGTAGACTGTGTTTGTGGTGGTAGCTGGTGAAGAGGCATACGTAACCCTTCAAGGACCAGTGTTCAAGCAATTGAAGAGTAGCAATTCTACCTGTTCTACAACTATTTAGATAGTGAAGCTAGGATTAGCCAAGGACTATTGTTTAGGACTTTTTGTAACAGCTCACCTCAAGAAGTTCTAGTGGAATTTTCCTCCTACACCACAGGGGAAGAGAGGACTGACATGATTACACCACCTGGAACCTCTATAACATTTGACTCATTTACTTTACGCATTTACATAGCATTTATCTACAGCATTCTGAGAATTGATTGATATACACCTCACAGCTCACAAACTGGCATTCACCGGAATTCAGTTTAGCACACTTAGCTTTCATATAGAATAACAAGATCAAGAAAAAGGCTAGAATTTAATCCGCTGCTGGTTGACTCAGTTCTGCTTAAGTCAGTTTGACTTAGACTCAGCTCAGTCAGCTTAACTCCACACAAGTTTTAACTGAATCTTAATTTGTTTTAAATTCAGTTTTTAGGGACAAGTTTATTCACCCCCCCCCCCCTCTAAACTTGTGTTAGCCTTTCCAAGGGACCAACATCTGCCCTTGGTTGTCTTACAACTATTGCTCTTGTCATGTCCCATTTAGCAGGATCAGGACCTTCTTCAACCACATTCACAACTGTTACCTCTTCAAAAATAGGTACATGTGCTTGTTGGGGCTCTTCTTCTCTTTCTTCTTTTGGAATTTGGAACTCCTCATCACTGAAATCATAGTCAACAAGTTGTTCTTCATAAGGTTGTTCAGCAACTTACTGTCTATCTTTGCCATCAGTAGCTCTTTCTTTAGTAGCCTCCACACAAGACACAGGGGATTCCTCCAATCCCAACAACAAGTCCAACATTTTTCCTAACACTGTTTGAACACCAGTGATTAGGACCTCCTGTTCCAACTTTGTGTTCGGTTGTTGTGCAGTACCACATGAGTGAACCTCGGTTCTACAAGAGTGTCAACAAAAATATTCAAATTTTCTTCAAGAACTCCTCCAACCTCTGCAATCTCTCTCAATACATTTGCAGCCTGTGCCAAGGTGTCATTAGTGTCCATATTGTCTTGATATTGAATTGATTCTTCAGATATAATTTCAATCAATTCAATCATCATAGCATCAGCAGTTGCCTTCAGCATAGCCTCTTTAAGAAGTGTTGCTGTTGTAAGTTGTTCCTCCAACTCCTGAGTGAATGCAGCAAACAGTTTGTGATTTAAATTGTCAGTTTGCTGACCCTCAGCAGACTTGCCACCATTAGCAGACTGTTTTGATGTTTTCTCAGTAGACCCTTGTCCAGACTCTTCAGTTGATCTGTCTCTTGCTATTCCACTGGGCTCTTCTGGATGCATAGGATGATCATCATCTGAATCGGATGATGATGATGAATCATCACTATCTGGTGTAAACTTAGGATCTCTAAACATGATGTTTCCTTTCTTTTTCCCATCTTCTATTAATTCCAGCAGCCTCGTTTCTAACTCTGATGTATCAATCAAAACCAATAGATTTTCTACTCCCAGATCATCAAAAACCCATTCTTCAAATCCTGACATAGGTTCTGCTGCTGGTTTCTGTCTCTTGTAGAATCCAAACTTCCATGCAAAATAGTTCAGAATTTTCCTGAAGTTGGGATCCTCTTTTTTCTTCTTTGACTTCTTCTCCCTCCTTTCATAGGGCATTGTAGGTTTCCTAGGAGCAGGTGGATCATGTTTGTCAACTTGTTGACTTCCAAAAGCCTCAACAAGATGCCTCAAAGTATCTTCAGCAGATACAAATAGATCAGTAGACTCTCCAGTTGGCAAATTTGTGTCTACTACCTCTAATTGATCAACACTAGGTTCCCCTTGAAATACATGCTCTTCAGCAGGGTCTTTAACAATTTTTCCTTCCCCCTGAGTCGTTTAAATCTCAGTATGGTCTTGCACAGGTTCATTAACCTCCACAGCAGGTTCAGATTCAGCAATTTGTTATGGTTCTTCAACTGGTTGCTCAACAACATCTTCTTCATCTTCTGTTTCTTTGTGGGCTTCCAGAACCCTCAGTTCTTTACCCTTTCCATGTCCTTTTTCCTTGCAATCTGCTTTCTTCTTTTAGCAAGTTGTTCTTGAACCTCAAAAAGTTCAGCTTCTAACTGCTCTTTGCTAGCAAGTTTTCTCTTCCTTGAATCTTCCTTGAGTTGTTCCATTAAAATATCAGCAAGAGTCTTTTTCTTAGTAGGTTCAGCAGGTGCAGTAGGTTCAAAATTAGTTTGAACCTCAGTAGACTAATTAATGTCTACAGATTGCTTAGTCCTCTTAGGCCTTAACATTTTAGTGATTTTTCTGGTGTCAGCACCCTTTCTTTTCTCCACAGTCTTCTTTGGTGCAGCAAGTTGCATATCATTTTAAGCTTTAGTCCTCTGCTCCTGCTCACCATCACTGTCTACTTCTTGAACCTCTTCATCATCATCCAAGCCTGGGATGTCATAATGAATTTCTGGCTTGTATCTGTTAGGAATCTATGCGGGAACGTAGCGGAATTCAAAATTTTATTTCCTTTTACCAGGATCGACTTCGTTTAAGCAATAAACAAATAAGCAAGTAGACGGTGGTTACCTTGCTTGATTTAAAAGATCGACGCTTTGACCGTCTACGGAGAGTAGCGATGCACGGAGCCACCCAAGCGTTCGGCCTCTACCGCTAGTCCACACGAACAACCCGCCGGAATCCACCAATGGATTGCTACTAGAAAAACCCGGTTGCTAGACCGGCATTTTCTCTCTCTAAATCTCTCCCTAAGAAGCTCTCTATTTTTCACAAGACTATTAGTTCTTGGAATTATCATGTACAAAAGAGCTAGCCAAGCCTCCCTTAAATAGAGGTTGGGGCGCCACTTTCATAACCCAATCTAATTGGGATTAGCTTCTAGTAGATTGATGAGAGAGAAAACCTTTTTCTAATAAAATAAGGAAAATCTCCTAGATTGATTTATCTCATTTAATATTCAATATCTTATATTAAATATTTTCTCAAGATATATATTGACAATATCTTATATTGAATATATCTTTATCTTATTACCATAAATCTATTTTTAGAAAAAATCAATTAATATCCAATATTAATATTATGGTACTTATTAATTAAATTGCACAACTCAAATGTATCATATACACTTAAAACATGCGCCCCTTTTGCCAAAGATTTGGCATCCGGAATATTCTTTAATTAATATAATATTATGATTAAATAATTCACAAAATACATGTATATCAATATACATATATATTTTCGACACATATACATCATATGTATATTTAATTAATCAACATAATTAATAGCTTGTATTTAATTTATTCATAATAAATAAATACCACCATATTAATTTACCATTATAACCTTTATAGTCGTGAGATAAATTCCTTCCTTTTTTGGTTATCAACTATAACCACATTTTAATCCGACTTGATGTTCATATGTGTGTGACCCGATATGCTTCCGAATATGTTGGCTGTAGGCACAAAGTGTAAATTACGAAAATGCCCTTCATACCTAACGATCACGGGATAACGTCTAGCAACACACCGTGACCCCCAATCATCAGAAGAGTCAAATGCAATGACTACTACCTTTCATGTGAAACAGTTACCGTGTAACTTACAATCCTACCGCAGTAATAATATCCATACGGTCATTCGTCGAGTGTCAAACATCAACGACCGTATCTTATAATCTGGATATCATGCTCTCTCGAAGTAACTAATTTACTTCCACTTTGCAAAGATTCACGAGAGTAAGACATTCCTTATAAGAAGGCCCTTTCGGATATTCACTCCCAATTATGGGATACGCGATTCCCGGACGAACTAACATGTATACTCTACATGCTTCAGTATCACACACAATCACTACTGCATGATCACCCCATGGATAGGGGAGATCTCAATAGTGTCAAACATGACAATCCACACCGTGATGCCATGAAGACTACGATCTTAAGGATAATTACACAACCGCCACATAGTGCGACACTTAATGTAAGTGGGTCAGTCTAACGTATGCATTCTCTAATACACGTCCATGTACAGTCCAAGTGTCTCTACACTTCGATAGACGAGATCTATCCCTACCCTTAAAGACAGAAGACATCTAATAGGTGCTAGCTTGTTTATACTATCAATACCCTGTTTAATAGTACATCAACCTAGAGACATTTAAGTATCAAACTTATTAAAGTAATTAGAGATCTCATCAACCATAATCGCCTATCATGGTTTCCCTATCACAATTTAATACAAAGGACGTTATCATATAACAATTCATAATTGGTTCTTTAAAAGAACAAATATATGGCAACAGAAAAGCCATTTAATATATGTATAAACATAAAAAAAAATAGTAGAAATGATCCGACCCGGTCGGATCCGATCCAACCCGATTGGGTTTAGGACACTATTTCAACAGTATCTTGATTTGTTGATGTTTGAAGATGCAACATCAGGAATCTCCAAATGATTCAGCAGGGCTTGAACCAATAAACCTAAAGGTTTGGTCTTTACAAAAAAAGCAGAGCCTATGTAACCAGCAGGTGTTTTCTTTTTCAGCCTCTTGTCAATGGTTTCTCTTTCATCCACCATTATCTTCTTCATGTATTGCACAAAGAAACCAGCCCAATCAAACTTCTTGCTTCTTGATATGATTATCAGCAGGTCTATCTTTGATCCTGATAGAGTGTCAAGACTTCCAATAAATCCCAAAATATTTTTCACTACAAGAAAAAGGGTTTTCTGTGATGAAAACTTAATGACGGGCGTAAATCCCCTCATTAAATGACACTTATAATGCCGAAACAAAAATTACTTTCCTGGTTGATGACGAAATGTTACATCCCGTCATTGTCGATCCCATTTCCTATCATTAGAGGCACATTCAAAAAAAAATCCCATCATTATTTGAACCATTTTCAAACAAAAACAAACCTATTTAAATAGAAAAACCATTTTCCTATCAAGAAAAAAAAAATTCATTTCCTCAAACATCATTCTAACCCTAAATCCCTCCAAAATAAGTCGACTCCCCTCCTACTTCCTCCTTTATCTCCCACACTCTCCTTTATCCTCCCATCTTCTTTCGCCCCACTCCCTCCTCCCCTCCCCCCCCCCTCCCCCTCTCACACCCCTCCTCCATCCTCCTTCATCATTCCGCCCCATTTCCTTCTTATTCCGCCCCATGCCTTGCTCTAACAGCCTCGAAATGTGACAGAATAATGAACCACATCTTAGTCGATGTTGGATTTCTTGAATACAACAAAATCAAAGAAGGCCAATTGGTTCCCCAGGTTCGATTACTCACGCTATAAAGCATTTTTCTAACAAATTTGGTTTTTTTTTGGGATTTGTGAAACAATGCTTGCAGGTTATGTGTTGCAGTGAATTGGGAAAGGGATTGCCTTAGGGTGTAGCTTGGCTGGGACAATGCTTCGCTTCTGTGTCTTAAGTGAAAAGTTCAACCCTTGTTATAAAATATTCATTAAATTTCTGCTTTAAAGAAAAAAAGAATTTGCAAGGGATTGTTATTGAATATTGATTCATCTTTATAGATATTCTTTGAATTTTATTGAATCACCCTTTTAAAAAATCTCTCATTAGAATGCTTACAATGTGTGATGCTCAATGTGCTACCAACCTGCTGTGTGACCTCATGTTTCAGTACTTGAAAATGTGCTCAAGTATTTATGCGAAGCACTCTCGTCAAGCTCGTACTCCTCTTTGGCATGCGGTTAAAGCTCGGGTAGAGGTTAATACACGGCCGTGGCTTCTAGGGGGAGATTTTAATATTGTTCGGATGCTGGAGGAAAGGAAGGGTGGAGCCCCACCTAAGGCTAATGACATGTTGGACTTTAATGAGTGCATTCAAATGGCTAATCTTACCGAGGCGTGCTTTGAAGGCTCGCAATTTACATGGCACAATCGGAGTATGTGGCAACGTCTTGACAGGGTGTTCTTTAATGAGGCTTGGTTGGACCATTTTAATATGACAAAGGTTTTACACTTACCAAGGGTCCACTCGGATCACTGCCCTTTGCTCGCTACTTGTGGCTCTATCACCGCTCGTAAGTCTTCCTTTCGGTTTCTTAATGTATGGACGGATGACGGATCTTTTTATGATGTGGTTAAATCTGTGTGGGCTGAACCAGAAGTTGGTCAAGGAATGGGGCTCATGGCAACTAAAATGAAGAAGCTTGGGTATAAGCTTACTGAGTGGAATCGCACTGTTTTTGGGAATATTTTCGATAACACACAGAAAGCGCTGGCGGAGGTCAATGTTAAAACGTTGAGGCATGATCAAGTCGGGTCTCTTGATACCCGTGTGGATCTCGATAGGGCTATTATGGACTATGAGAGATGCAACAATATTGAGACTCGATTTCTTAAGCAGAAGGCAGCAGTTAAATGGATTGAGGCGGGGGACGCCAATAGTAAGTACTTCCATGCTATTTGCAAGCAAAGGCGGAATCATAACTATATCCATCGTATTAAGGCAGAGGCTCGTAATTGGATTGACAATCAAGATGAGATACGGATTTCTTCGAAGACCTTCTTTGAAAACCTTTTCACGGCTAGTCGGACGGGGATTGGTGCTCCTTTGAAATCGTTTATCCTTCCTCAAATCTCTGAGGATCAGAATGCGAGCCTTATCGCGTCCCCTACTAGTGAGGAAATTCACAATATTATTCTTTCCATTGATCCGGATAGTGCTGCGGGTCCTGATGGCTTCACCTCTCACTTTTTTCCGATCGTGTTGGGACATCATTAAGCATGACATGACTAAAGCGGTTTCTGACTTTTTCCTCGGTGGTCACCTTCCACATTATTTTTCCACGTCTTCGATTATTCTTCTTCCAAAGAAGGTGGGGGCTGATTGTTGGAAAGATTTCCGTCCTATTAGCTTGTGCAATTTATTTTCTCAAGATCATCACTAAGATAATCACTCAACGGTTGAATGCGTATCTCCTATCTTTGGTGGCAAACCACCACCGGGCTTTGTGCCAGTCGTTCCATTACGGATAATATTCTTTTAGCTCAAGAGTCGTGTAAGGATGTGAATAAGAAGATCCATGACCTCTAACATTTTGCTTAAGCTTGACATGGAGAAAGCTTATGATAGAATGGAATGGGGTTTCATTATGCAGATTTTGAGGATGTTTGGCTTTCAAGAGCCCTGTGTGGATCTAATCTTCCAGACTTTGGCGGATAATTGGTTCTATATCCTTCTGAATGGCATTCCGTCACCCTCTTTTCATGCGACTCGTGATGTCAAACAAGGTGACCCTCTTTCTCCCGCTCTTTTTGTTCTTGCAGCAGAGTATTTTGGGAGGCTTATTAATGATTTCATGATCGCCAACCCGGGTATGCATTATCATTCGAAAGTACGGGGGATACATTACTTGGCTTTTCCGGATGATACGATTCTTTTCACTCGATGCAATAAGAAAGGTCTTAAGGAGGGTTTTCAGCATTATGAAATTGTTTCGAGACAACGAATAAATGCGAGTAAGAGCACATTCATTGGCCATAATTTGCATGCAACTCAACTTCGTTGGATCCAGAATGCGTTGGGTTTTATGAGGGAGAATATGCCTTTTCGTTATCTTGGTGCTCCTCTTTTTCAAGGACGGAATAGAATCAGCTACTATCAAGACATTCTTGACAAGGTTCATCATCGGATTTTTCATTGGGGAAGTCGGCTGCTGTCGTTTGGAGGTAAACCTATATTGCTGAGGCATGTGTTAACTTCTATTCCGATTTTTATCCTTCAAGTTTTGGTCCCTCCTAAAGAGGTTATTCATCGGTTACATCGTCTTTTTAACAAATTTCTTTGGGATGGCGGACCCAAAGGGAGCCATATTCATTGGACGTCGTGGGAGAGTGTTTGTAAGCCTACGGAGGAAGGGGGTTTAGGGGTGCGAAATCTTTTCGAAGTTATGGATTCATTTGCGGTTAAATTGTGGGTTCGTCTTCGGATGAGACAGGGGATTTGGGCCCGGACTATCTATAGTACATATATGTTGCGGATCGATCGCCCGCAAGCTTCCCTCCCCAGGAATCCGACGCAGATGGTTAAGAAAGTGTGGCAAGTGCGTGATATTGTTGAATATGCTATCACGTGGAAGGTCAATGCCGATAATATAGATTTTTGAAGAGATAAATGGATGAACATTGATTTGGGCGATCCTCCGGACAACGAATTTAGGAAGGTGAAGGATTTCTTTGTGAATGGGAGGTGGAATGTTCCCCTTTTACAAGAGCATCTTCCTCTACATATAGTGGATGAGATTCTATGCATGCCATTTCGACCTGACCAGGACGACGAGTTGATCTGGATTTTAAATTCGGATGGGCATTTCAGTACTAAGTCGGCGTGGAATATGCTACGGTCTCACAAACCGGTTCGTCCTCTCTTCAAGTTAATTTGGAACAATATGTTACCTCTAAAGATTTATTTCTTCTGCTGGAGACTAGTCAATAATGTTCTTCCTACGGATTCGAACATTCAGCGGCGTGGTATTACTTTGGTTTCTAAGTGTTTTGCGTGCCAACAAGGGGAAGATCTTCATCATATTTTCATTGAGTGTCCTTTTGCCCAGTCTATCTGGATTCACTTTATGAGTCAATTTGGTCTTCGTTTCACTCCTACTACTGGGATTGTTTCTATGTTTAATTTCTGGATCAACTCTTCGGCCCACATATATAATATGCGCCTTCTTGTACCGTTTATTGTGTGTTGGGGCATCTGGACGGAGAGGAATAAGTGTAGACATGAAGATTTTTGTCCGTCTGTTCAGCGTACCAGCATTCTCATTGAGAGGATGATTAGACAGGTAGGTTTCCGAAAGGTTGTTGATCGTAAACATATTGGGATTGATTGGGATGTTCCTGTTTTCAAGCCTTTCAAGGTGAAAACTCGGCCCAAGCGTCGACTGATCCAATTACGGTGGAATCCTCCCCATGTCGGTCGGGTGAAGCTCAATATAGACGGTAGTGTCAGAAAGGGAGTGGCTTATGGGGGTGGAATTATTCGAGATTCGCATGGAAACTTTGTCGCTGCGTTTCATGCTTGCTTCGCCATGGGAATGTTCTTGATCTTTGAAGTAAAGCGTTGTTCTTTGGTATTCGTTGCGTCCACATGCTTTGCCTCTTGATATTGAGGCCGACTCCATTTTTGTTTCTCGTGTGATATCCGGAAATCATAGTGGAGGTTGGCCCTCTACATCTCGATTGGTCGATTTTCGGCTTGTCTTCGGACATACAACACAATATCTCTCATGTGTTTTTGGGAATGTAATAGAGTGGCGGACGGCTTCGCGCTATGGAAGGAGACGATATGACGTTTAATCATCTTGACGATGTACCGATCATATTCAACGACTTATTAGTGATTATTTACATGGCCCTCCTCTTATTCGACATGTTGCGCATAACTAGGGAAGCACTCTTCACTTGTGAAAGAGGGGAGACGACTTTTCCACATCGACGTTGTCATGTTTGGATGCGAATGGCTCCTTCAACTGGAAGCACCCTCCTATTCTAGTTGGGGTGCAAATCAGTGTTTTCTATCCATCGTTTATTCATTACTTGGCACGTAGTACACTTTTTCACCGATTTTTATGCTTTTATGTCATGGGGCGCGATTCGGCACCTCTTCTAGGGACATGGCTGGCGTCGATTTCTGGAAGCACCCCTATCATGATGTTAGGGGTGCAACTCAGGTGTACATGTTCCTTTATGGGATCCTTTGTATAATGATTTATTTTTTATGGCTCTCTGATTTCTATGCTTTAACCGGCGGTTGCATTTTGAGGATTCATGTTCGGCTAGCTTGGACCGGGCATTTTTATTTGAAGGGGACGCATATAAGCAGACTGCTGGCGGTCGATGGAAAGGGTTCAATGCATAGGACCAGGATTGGCATTCAACTTTGGAGGCACCCCTATCATCCTGTTATGGGTGCAATCCAGGTGTCCTTGTTCCTTTCATGGGTTATTATCTTCTTTGGTTATTTTTGGGGTTATCATCTTTCTCCTATGCCAGGTGTAACCATCCGGGTTGTAACAGCAAGGACAAGGTGGAGAAGGAGTGTTACCGTTTTCATGCTTCAGGCGCTTGTTCGGAGGCTTTGGCTCATACCTTGGTCGGAGACACGGGCTATTTTTTCCCTTGGAATTGCTATGCGGATTCAACCGTGCTATCTTTTGTGCTTAAGAAAAGACAAGTCTCGAGTGAGGATAATTATGATGTGTTTGACTCGTAATATTTATGGAGTCGGGATTTTGGGGTGCATAGAGCGAGTACTCTTCCTATGTGCCGGATTTTCCTACACCGGGTTTGCCACGCATAGGGTTTAAGGAGGCCATGCTATGCACTCTATCACGTACTTAGGGCGGGCCGGGATGTGGCATTGACTTTGTAGCACTTTATTATTTTCCATTTTAATAAAATTATTTCTTTGCCGCAAAAACAAAAAAAAATCTGATTGGTATGATGGTCACCTAAAAATATGTTTATTCTGTGATGCTAAGTTAGTGTTTTTTATTATGTGTTTTAAATACTTGGCTGATAGTATGTTTCTTCAATATCAGCGTTAATCTTGCTATAACCTTGCAGCATGTTTAGGACATTGCTTTAGTCCAAGTCTCTATTTTTTTCTATCCTAGACATTGGTTTACTAGTCTGATCCTTTTGCATATCTAGCGGTTTACCATCACTAATAATTAGATAAGAAAATCTAAACATATGTACCGGTTACGTTCTAATACGTACTGCATCTTCTTATGTGACATGCATTCTAATTTGTTCAGTTTTCATGACTTAACCAAACTGATAACTAGAAACTGAATTGCATTAGGTTTTTGTCTTTGTTTAGGTCCTAGTCTCCCTTGATTGTAAAGTTGGTTTCAAGGCTTATCTATGACTTGTTTCAAGGAGTTAATAATCTAATTTTTATGCATTTTGTTTCCTAATCAGTCATGTTCTAAGTTAATACTCAGATTGCCCGATGTTGTCTGCTTGTTATTTCAATTTTGCTATGTTGTCTGCCAACCTTTTTGTTCAGTTTTTGTTAGCATCTTGTGATATGAAAACATAGTTGGTTGTCCTAGTAGTCTGCTGGTCTTGTCTTGTCTGATAAAATTTTGCTATACATCTACGTGATATGTATTTTCTGACTGTCGGCTGCATTGAGTTCCAGGTCTTACTGTTCAGAGTCTTATCGCACACTAAAGGTGCATGTGTTTAAGTCTTATAATGTAATTTTGAATATGTCTCTCTCAACATTCTTAAGAGTTTAGTCTTGATTGTTTTCTATTCTAAGTCTTTAATAATTTGCCTGAACCAGCTTGTCTGCAATTGTGTTTTCTTTGCTTCTGGTCTAATAGATAAATCTGCAACCTGAATCCATCAGTCATGTTTGTACAACCGGCTTCAGTTTTGTTTTTGTTGAGTCCTGTTGTTTCTGATCAGTCTAGGTTTGCTCAAGCTGTGGTTTGATCTTTTTTGTAATCAGTTGTACAACTTGTACAATATCATTTTGGTTTGTATATGGTCTGTTGATTGTCAAGTTTTTCTTGAAATGTGCCTTTAACCTGAATCTGTGTTGTGAAGTCCTTCATGTCTTGTATGAGCAGCCTGTTAGCTTTTTCTTTGCCTTATTAATATGTTATAATGCATCCATATTTTAGGTGAAGTGTCAGTTTACATGTCATTTTAGACATTGTCCCTACTCGTTGTTTGTGAATCTGTTAAAAGTTTTGGTTCAAGTCATGTATGAGTGTAGGGCTCTGATTTTCAAGTGTCATGTATGGTATAAGCTTATCATGCTATATGAACATTTAGTATTTGATTTGATGGTTGTTGACTCTTTGTGTAGTAGTTCATATTTACTGACTCACTAGCCTAAGCAAGTCTAGACTTGACTCATCATCTTAATATTTTTAATATACTGTTGTTTGTTTGGAAATGGCATGATTAGATGCGATTAATTTGGCTTTAAAGAATGATTTTTTAATTGATTGTAATTGAGCATGGATTTTGACATGCTGGATGCTAAACCGATGCTGCAGCAATGGATACATATCATTTGAGAGGAACTGACTTTGCAAGGTAAGTTCTTTTTTTGCCTAAATTATTCATTGTATTAGATGGGACACATTTATTTGGGATAACACTACAGTCGTGATATTCTTCTTAATGAAACGTCCTTAGTATGATATGGACATTCTTTCTTTGGCCTTTGTAGTACATTAATCTCACTAAAATGTTTTGCTATCATTTCAAAGTAGTGCAATAGTGGGTTAAAAACATTCCTTCACATAGAACATTTGCACGCGACACTCATTTGAAAAGAAACTCCACGAAACAAAAAGGACCAGTGTTGATCATTGACTATATGTTTGCTACCTATTGTTTCATAAAATTAGTCATCCTCCTATAGATAAACTCCAAGACGTTGAATACTGCATAGATTATAATCCTCCTTTGCGTACGTCCATTTTTATCTTCTCTCATTTCTTACAAGTTCATAAGTGAAGGAAATAATTTAGGAAAGAAACATATAAGAATATATGTAACGTAAATGTTCATTTCTGTGTTATTATGGAACTCTATGCTCTATTCACATGTGTATGTCTTTCTGTTATCTGTTTAGATTTTATTTCTGGGCTCTTTTCTATTTTATGATTTGAAGATGTGATATAGTGAAGTTAAGTAGCATTTAGTACTTCATGTGCCCAATGTGGCGTTTTAGGAAAGAGAGTAGAAACCCATGTGGTGTGATTTTTTATCCAATGCAGTGGGATGATGAGATATCACTTAAAAATTTCAGCCCTATGTAGTTATTCTATTGGTCTTAGCTGCATAAAAATGTTAGGGAAAACAGCTTGTTGGAAATACACAGATTTTTTGCCACAATTTATAGTTCTTGTATGATTGTTGATGTTATCTAAAGAAGGCTATTGATCTCCCTGTTTTTTTCTCTTTTATTACTTGTATTTTACTTGAATATTGATACCCTCTTCGTGAAAAAGGGAATATTGATGTGTATGTGTGTGTGTGTTTTTTTAAAATTTTTGTTAATTTTTTATTTTATTTGTGTGGATCAGATACCGACTTTTCGGATAATCTATTACTTTTTTCCTTCTTTCTAAAGGCTCCGGTCATTTACTGTTTTTCATAAGTGCATTTTCTTTAGTAATTTTCTTTTTCCAAGTGTTCTGCACCACCCAGTACGCAACAAATTGTCACAAACAAAGTGACACGATACATATTGACCTCATTGATCATGGTGTATGATCTATTGATTGACATGTATCCAATCATGATCAATTGTTGAAAAGTGTGTTGTGTCAGTTTGTTGTGACAACTTGTTGTAAAACTTGCATTGGCTAGTTAAATATTTTTGAGTCATACTGTGATACTTTCATCTTATTGTTAAACCATTATCAATGATATTTGATCTACTTATTTAAATGGTTGTTGACATATATTATTTCTTAATTGATTGTCTTTATACTTCAAGTGAATACTTTTACCGGGTAGTTTTAATACTCTTATTGATTGTCTATTAATCTTCTTCCAGTGATTCCTAATTTCATGTTCTTTTCTTTGCTAAAAGTTTTGTTATAAAACGGATGGAGATAACTTCAGATGCAAGAAATGAAATGTAAGCAATCAAACATAAACAATCAAAGGAGATAACAGAAACAAGAAGAACACAGATTTAACGTGGAAAACCTCTTAGTGGGAGAGGTAAAAAACCACGGGCAGAAAAGAGATATTTTATTATGCACTGAATTTTACAGATTTCAACACACTCGGATAATGAGACAACAACTGTATTTATAGGCACAAATCCCTAAACCCTAGCCGCTGGGAATCTTTGTCGATCTGCCATAAATACCCTTACACATGTCCTCCTTTTAATGACACTTTGTATATTTTTGTCACATAATGAAATTAACAGATGTGGGACCTGCTTGTATTCGAGTACTCGGCAGACTATCACCTGGCCGATAGTCACCCTCTTCGACGAAGCTCGCTTTCGAGACTCCACCCTCTTGATGCACGCGAAACGAATACACTTCTCGGTGACCATCACTCAAATAAGTCTTGATTGGTTCCACCAGATGTAGAGTTTAAGTCACTTTACTGACAAATCTCCACCTTGACTTCAACTCTCCCTGAGTCAAACAGATTGCATAACCAGATGTACTTGTACCGGATGCATTCGTCAATGCCGGATGTACTTGTACCGGACTATCTCCACAAAGATCCACTCCACCGATGCGCCTCGGTAAAGTTTCGAAAGCAGATTATAAGCTTTGAATATTCGGTAAGTCCAGGCAAAGTGAAACTTACTCTGCTTGAATCGGTTTAGTGAACATATCGACATGATTCTCCTTTGTGCCAATCTTCTTCACCACAACCCTCTTCTCATTCCTCAAGAAATGATACACGACATCAATATGCTTGGTTCTCTCATGATGAACTGATCCTTGGCTAAACATATTGCACTAAGATCATGTCACAATATATATCACCTGATCTGATGCAACCCCAAATCACCGACTAGCCCTTCAACCGGATACCTCCCTTAGTCGCTTCAAGAAGAGCCATGTATTCTGCTTCATGAGTTGATAAGGCTCTCAGAGCTCAAGAGTAGCTTTCCAATTAAACCACGCATTTCCCAATGTAAACACATAACCAGATCATTGATCTTCTACTCATCAACATCACTGCATAATCGAAGATCACACGAATAACTTTATGACCACTCACCAGATCACCTCCATAAATGAGACCAACATCACCGTACCTCTCGGTACTGAATATCCTTTTAACAAACTTTCCAGTGTTCCTTTCCAGGTTGAGCCATAAACTCGCCGACAACACCGATCGCTCGAGTGCGGATCAGGCCTAGTGCACACCATGGCATACATCGATCGCCAACCGCACTAGCTTAGGGAACTTTGACATATACTCCTTCTCTTGGTGATCAGTGAAGCATAAACAGACAAATGAACATTTGATGCCATAGGAGTATCTATTGGTTTTGCAGCAGACATCCCAAACTTGGCCAATATCTTCTGCACATAACCCTGCTGAGACAAGAATAATTTCTTTTGCCTTCTATCTCTCCAGATCTCCATCCCCAAGATTTTCTTGGCTGCACCCAAATCCTTCATTTCAAATTCAGCACTGAGAAGGTTCTTCAGATTTTGAACATCAGACTTCCTTGCTGCAGCTATCAGCATGTCATCCACATACAGGACATGATAGATATATGATCCATCTTTCAATAGATCAAGTAAACACAATGAATCATATGGGCTTCATTGTAACCTGTCTTTGAGCATGAAAATCACAAACCTTTTATACCACGCCTTGGAGCTTGCTTCAAACCATACAATGATTTCTTCAACTTGCAAACATAATTTTCCTTTCAGGGAACTTGAAAACCCTCAGCCGTGTCATGTATATCTCCTTATCCACCTCACCATGTAGAAAAGCGCTTTTCACATCTAATTGCTCAAGTTCCAGATCTCTTGTGCCACCATTGCTAGTAACACCACTGATTGAAGTGTGTCGACCACCATCGGTGAAAATATTTCATCAAAGTCAACCCCTTCCTTTTGATCGAATTCTCTTGCAACCAAACGTGCCTTATACTTGACCCCTTCGCGCTTTGTTATTCCTTCCTTTTCTTGAAAATCCATTTACAAGTCACAACTCCTTGTCGTGAGGGTGTTTGACCAATTCCCAAGTCCGATTCTTCAATAATGACTCCATTTCATCTCCCATGGTCGCATGCCACCGAGATGCTTCAGTACATGTCATCGCTTCCTGTAAGTAGTAGGTTCAAAGAACCCTACTTCTTCAAAAACTTGGAGTGCATATCCAGCCAAATCATCATATCCATATCTCCTGGAGGTATCCCAACATTAGATCTTCTAGGCTGCAATGCCTAGACTCTGTGATCAATGTTTGTATGACGCCCTGCGATGTCTCGAGAGTGGCTTGGATCGGATTCTCGTTCATTATCCGGATCGAGATATAGTGTTGATTTGGATCCACCGATTGTTGCATATCAAGAGACTCCACTGAAGCTCCACCTGCTTCTCAACACTATCAGTTCAAAGATCGGTTTCGCACTCGGTAGACCTCCCCACCGATGAGTTTAACATAGAATTTTCATCAAACACAACGTCCTGCTGAGGATTACTCTGGACTCTGCGATGACCAAATTCTATATCCTTCACTCCATCACCATACCCCACAAACACTCCTTCTTGGCTCTTGGCTCCAACTTCCTTCACCGACATGATAGTAAGTCAGATTTTCCAAAACCCTTAGAATCGAGTAGTCAAGTGAGGCTTGCTCGACCACATCTCAAATGGTGTCTTGAGATTGATTCCTGTGTGAGGCTCCTGTTGATTAAGTAGCAAGTCGCCTTAACACCTCTCTCGCCCAAAATCTCCTTGATAAACCAAACTTGAGAAAGCATACATCTTGCCCTCTCCAAAGTAGAGTTTGATTCATCCTTTCACCTACACCATTCTCATTGAGGTGTATTCCTTACAAGATGATGATGTCCGGCAATACCTCACCGTGCACAAAATGAATCAAAATCCATCCAGTAATTCAGCACATTATTATCTCGACGAAGCTTCTTGATTTTCTTGCCTAACTGATTCTCCACTAGGGCCTTCCACCGCTTGAGGTTCTTGAATGCATCACTTTTGTTCTTCATCATCACCACCCAAGTCATCCTTGAATAGTCATCTATGAATGACACAAAATATCTGTGACCACCCAATGACTCAACTCTTGATGGACCCCAGCATCCTCAATGGATATAATCAAGTGATGCCTTTGTATTGTGCAACCTGTGAGAATTTACTTATGCAACTTCCCAAACACACAATGTTCACAAAAATCCAGTTCTTGACCTTATATCCCCAAGAAAACTCTTGAAGAAAGAATCAGCATACCCTTTCACCCATGTAGAGTCATTAAGCGAACAGGCGCTCCGTGAACAAGCTCGTGTTCGCTCGTTAGTGTTCGTGATCGTTTGTTCGTTTAGCTTAACGAGCCGAGCTCGAATATGATTGTAGGCTCGTTTGCTTAACGAGCCGAGCTCGAGCTTGGTTCGCGAACGTTCGATTATGTTCGCGAACATGCTTATTATGTTCGCGAACATGCTTATTGTTCGCGAACATACTTATATAATGTTCGCGAACACGCTTTATATATACTTATAATATATGTCTAACGAATCGAACTCGAGCCGAATTCGAGGCGAATTCAAGCCAAAGTCGAGCCAAAAGACAAAAATATGTCTAACGAAACGAGCTCGAACGAGCTCGGTCAGCGATTCATGTTTTAAACGAGCCGAGCTCGAACAAAATTTTTTGTTCGTTTAACAAACGAACGAGCTCGAACGAGCTCATGAGCTTAACGAGCTCGAGTTCGAACAGCCAATACTCGGCTCGGCTCGGCTCGTTAACAGCTCTACACCCATGTGACCTAGTCTCATGTGCCACACCGAAGTCTGGCTGAGATCAGAATGAATCTGAGGATGCAACAAAGAAGAAGTGCAGATCTGATGAGATCCTTGTAATATATACAAGGTTCCTCTTGATGCCTTTGAGGACTACAATCGAATCTTTGAAGACATTCACCGTCCACCTTCACCCTTGAAATTGAACCCTTTGGCATCCAAAGAGGGCGAGAGAGATACCAAGTTCTTGGTCATCTGTGGAACATGTCTTACATCCTTCAGTGTACAAAATTTACCATCCTCTGTCCTTAACTTCACTGAGCCAATTCCCACAACTTTGCAAACCTTGCTGTTGGCCATATAGATTTGACCACCATCTATCTGCTCATAAGTAGAGAACCACTCCCTGTTTGGACAAATATGGTAAGATGCTCCAGAATCAAGTATCCACACATCATTGTGGTGTGTAGAATCTCCTGCAACTAGAACCAGATCCTCATCGATTGCTCAAGAGCCAAAAAGTTTGCGCTGCAATGCCTTCCTGCTGCTTCTTCTTCCTTGGACAATTGGACTTCCAATGTCCCCGCTCCTTCAAGATATTACAGACATCGAGAGACTTAGGACCTTTGGACCCCGACTTCTTTTTTTTCTCGCCCATACCCTTTTCCACTATTGTCGCTAGCTACTAGCCCAAAGAAATTTGATCTGTCATCCCAGCAGACCTTGTGTGTCTCGAGCTCCCCGGCATGTAAGGCGGACTCACATCCTCCAAAGCTACTGTATCCTTCCCAACTATGAAAGAATCGCACAAAGTTTTCATATGATGCCGTAATGACACCAACAGATTAGGTCTGCATCTTCATCTTCAATTTTAACATCAATATTCCTTAAATCAAGTAATATTGTGTTCACCGGTCAAGATGTTCCTCGGTGGACTCCTTCATGCATCTTCAAACCGAACAACCTCTGTTTCAACAACAACTTGTTGGTCGCTGACTTGGTCATATACAAGCTTTCAAGCTTTTTCCACAACTTGGTGCGGTGTCTTCCTCAAAGAACCTCGGTGATAACATCATCGAGATAAGCACAACATGATGGTTGAATGTGCTTTCTTCCGTGATCGCATAATCTGCTTTGCACTGTATTTGGTTTGTCGATAAAGGATTCCACAAACCTGCTTTGTTTCAACGAGTGCACGATCTTGATTTGCCACGCACCAAAACTGCTCCTTCCTCAGTAAATTTATCGATTTTTACGTTTCTCGCCGACATCTTTTCTTGCTAAAGATAACAACTTTATCACGATCCCTAGCACCTTGCCAAGGTCTTGGTGAAGATGAAGTTGATCGCATGCATTGTTTTCTCGTAACTCTGCCTCTCGATACCACTTGTTATAAAACGGATGGAGATAACTTCGATGCAAGAAAGCAGCGAAGCAATCAAACATAAACAATCAAAGGAGATAACGAAAACAAGAAGAACACAGATTTAACGTGGAAAACCCTCTCGGTGGGAGAGGTAAAAACCACGGGCGTAAAAGAGATATTTTATTATGCAATCGAATTTTACTGATTTCAACACACTCGGATAATGAGACAACAATCAGATTTATAGGCACAAATCCCTAAACCCTAGCCGCCAGAATTTTTGTCTGATCCGCCATAAATACCCTTACACGTGTCCTCCTTTTAATGACATCAGTATAGTCATCACATAACGTGTAATTAATGATGTGGGACCTGCTTTGATTCGAAGACTCGGCAGACTATCACCTGGCGATAGATAGTCACCTGGCCGACGAAGCTCGATGAGACTCCACCCTACCGATGCACGTAAACGAATACACTTCTCACCGACCATCACTCACCGAGTCTTCGATTGGTTCCACCAGATGTGTAGAGTTTAAGTCACTTTCTTGACAAGTTTTTTGTTTTGGGTCTCCTAGCTATGAGTCAGATTATTGTGATGGTCTTTGATATGTCGTGGCCTCTTCTATTGGTGGTTTGATAACTACATTACTCTTAGGATGTGTGCTTAAGGCATGAATATAGACCATAGACATGATGATAATAATCATTACTTGTAATTGCATAACAATTTACATGATCATTGTTCCTATTATTCTGGTTTTAGCATTTTTATTCAGCTTGGTAAATTGGATGCCTTAATGAAGTATATATCATTTTTGACAAGTCTCTGGTCTATGGTATTGTGTTCAATCTGGGTGATTTAGATGCCTTAACCATTTTTGTACTAAATTACTCATTTGACTATGTTATGGTTTGTTACTATATAATTTTTTTTAAGTTCACCTTCTGAATACTTGATTTTTTTGAAAGAAATGTAGCCAATCAATATGTTGATTTTCTTGAAACATGTTTGTATGCTCTCTTTCATAAAATTATTGTGTATGCTCTGTGATATCTTAGAACCAATGGATATTGTTATCTTCTTCTTTAGAGCTTGTTCTTATAAAAAGTTAATCTAGGGATCATTAGAATTAGGGGTTTCAAGTACTTCGTTCAATAGTTTGATACTATTTATGTCTAGTAATTGTAGACAGTGTTTAACTTATTGATTTACTTAGTTACTTTGCATGAGGCATGCATATGTTTGTCTCGGTTATTGTCTTGACCGTTGCATCTTCCTTGAGATGTGGCATCTTCTCAACTTGTCGGTTTGATTAGTTTACCCAATTACATGGACTTTTATTTGGAATTTTCAGATATTTTCGTTCTATAATATAATTAACCGTTTTCTGACCAATGGTAGATTCGATTCACTGCTCAAAGTGTGTTACTATTTTCACTATGTTTTGTTGGCCCAGAATGTTGTTGATGGTTTCTATCCCTGTTCGATGTGACTTTATTTGGGTTAACATCTTAGTTAGGCCTCTTCAAGGTTCACAGAGGGTAAACTCCTAGTGTACAGGAATATAGAATATGCAAGTGCCCTGTATAGCTTAAAATCTTATACAGTTAAATAAATGATTGAGGTAGTTATGTTACTTGCCCAGTTTGACCCCAAGTTGATTATTTACTTTGTTTTTAAGTTTCTGTAAAGTTGTTCCTATAATGTTTGTGTTGCTAATTATTCCTAATTTAGATGCAGGATTTTGAAAGATTTATGCTTTTTGAAGTGATGTGAACAAGGATTGATATGTATCATATCCACCGATGCTTTAACATGCAGTTATATGTTTTTGTTGGCGTTTTGAAAGTGTACGGTACTCTAGGGTAACAACCCGGTAATCGTAATTCTTGGTGGAAATATCTTTGTACATCGGTATTTGATATTAGGAAATCCCTACATTATGCATCTACATGTATTTTGGTTTTTGTGAATCTGTCAGTAACTTGGCTTTTGTAATATTTTGAAACACCTAACGTTGTGTATATATTTTATCTCTAATATAAGATATTGTTGTTAGTTAATTTTTTGGCTTGTGACGCAACTATATTCTCATGTTATTATGACGGTCAGATAGTATTATAATGTTGAATTTCGTCTGTCATTAAAAAAAATTGTGACGTTATATTTGGTCATTAGATATTTGTCAAAAATTATGACGAAACCTATTTAGTGAGGGAAAATTATGACGGTAATTTTTGTCAGTAAAATATCATATATTAAAATGAAAATGAAATCTATAATGAGGGGAAAAAATATACTTAATGAGGGAAATTCACTGTCAGTGAAAATGTTTTTAAATGACGGTAAAACCATGTCATTAAATGTGTGCACTTTGTTATGACGGGCTTGAACATCCTGTCATTATTATTTTTAACGGCGGAGGCGGTAATGAGAGGAAATTTCCCATCATTAAAAGCTTTTAATGACGGGAATTAGACATTTAATGACGAGAATTCCCCACATTAAAAGCTTTTTTTCTTATAGTGAATTTGGCAATGAGTTTACTGAGCAGATTATACTCATTCTTGACATTGATATTCAAGGATGTTGCTGTAGATTTTTTTGTCTTTATAGATTCAACAAAATCCAACCTTGGTAGCTCCATGAAAAATCTGGATTTGTATGGGCTTCATTCCCTGGACCAAATCCAAAAGCATCTCTTAGCAGGTTTGAGGAGACTTCAATCTCTTGGCCATTTACAGTAGTTATAAATGCCTCTTGGTCATCTTTTATCACCATGTTTCTCCAGAAATTGCAGACATTTGTATATGAGATTCTCTCCAATATGAGATTTAACACATTCTCCAATCCTTCATATCTCCGGATTCTCCTTCCAAGATTGACTGTTAATTATGTCTTCTTAGCATCAACAACATATCCTTTGACACTTTGACTTGTGCCAAGATGAATATCTTTATCAGCCATTGTAAATTTTTTTAGAAAAATGAAGAAGAGAGCTTGTAAATCTGTGTTCACACTTGTGTATATTTAGAGAAAACAATCTGAACTTGTATGTATATACTCTGTGTGTATATCTATATATATAGGAAAAGGTAGTGGGTGAGAATCACTGTGCACGTACTGTAGCATTAACCACGATTAATCTTGGAATAAATGTGATGCTGCCACATGTCCCACTAACTGATCCTATTAAGTGTAGTAACCGTTGGATAATATAACCGATGTGATAAAGGATAAGAATAATATCCAATTACTCCACTGTTGACTTTCATTAAAGTCTGACTTTCTTTGTCACGTTTCATCCAGCAGACTTGATCTTTAGTATACATGAGCTTCAGTAGACTTGAGCTTCAGCAGAGTCTCTTTGGAAATACTCTGCTGATCTTATGTTGGCTCAACAGCCTGCTGATAAAAATGCACTGCTAATTTTCATACAACATAGTTTTGTCCAATTGACAATACAAGATGAAATTTAATACCAATGACTGATCTGCCATGTGAGCTCACCCAATAGGGCAAAGACCAATCCCCTTGGCAACTTCATTTGTTCAATTGTCCAAACTATAAGAGCACTTAGGAATTGTTGATACCAATGACTAATCTGCCAAGTGAATGCACCCAGCAGGGCAAAGACTAATCCCTTTGGTGAATTCCAGTACTCTGCTGACCAATAAAAATTCAGTCAACTTTGATGATGCCAAGTTCAGTTCTTAACTTAGCAAATCTTTCACTGTCCAAAGGTTTTGTAAAGATGTCAGCAAGTTGATTTTCAGTAGGGATATATTGAACCACCACATATTTCTTTTCAACATGATCTCTTATAAAATGATGTCTTACATCAATGTGCTTGGCTCTTGAATACAAAACAGGATTTTCTGTGATTGCAATTGCACTTGTGTTATCACACATTATGAGAATTTCTCTTTCCTCAATCCTATAATCCCTTAATTGCTGTCTTAATTAAAGTACTTGTGCACAAAAGCTTCCAGCAGCAATGTATTCAGCTTCATCAGTGGAAGTTGATATTGAATTTTGTTTTTTGGTAAACCAGGAAACAAGTCTATTTCCCATCAACTGACAAGCCCCTGTGGTGCTTTTTCTATCAATCTTGCGCCCAGCATAATCAAAATCTGAGTAGGATATGACCTTGAAACTTCCATCTTTTGAATACAAAATTCCTACACCCAAAGTCTCTTTAAGATACTTGAGAATCCTTTTTACTTCAGCTAAGTGACTTTCTTTAGGTTTTGATTGAAATCTTGCACAAACACCTACTGTAAAGGATATATTAGGTCTCATGGGCGAGAAGGTACAACAGACTGCCTATCATCCTTCTGTATAAAGTCTGATCAACATCTTTGCCTTCTTTGTCTTCATCCAATCTGATACTTGTGCTCATAGGAGTTGATACTTTGGTGCTACTTTCCATACCAAATTTCTTCAGCAGCTCATTGGTGTACTTTATTTAATGTATGAAGATTCCATCTTGCATTTGTTTGACTTGCGATCCCAAAAAGTAGTTCATTTCTCCCATCATACTCATTTGGAACTTACTTTTCATTAGGTTAGCAAACTTCTCACATAGTACTTCATTTTCTGAACCAAATATTATGTCATCCACATAAATCTGTACCAGCAGGGTACTGTCACCTTCATTGATTCTGAAAAGTGTCTTATCAATGGTCCCTTAACCATTGTAAATCTTGGTTTGCTTGATTTACCGGAACCCCACCTTCAGTAGGGTCTGATGTTGAATCAGTAGCGGGATTAGTGTTAGTTATACCATCCGCAACGGAAGCGATTTAAGGATCTAGATCTATAATTTACACGTAAAAAAAAATAACTAGATCTACTCTACAAGGGGGTTGTAGAACATACCTCTTGGATCTCAAAATCCAAGTACAAGAACCGCAATATGAAGAATGAAAGATGGTGTGAAGAGCACCATGATCTTCCGCACGTGTGATCCAAGCAACTCCCGGTGGAAGGAAATTCTCGTCTCGAATCCTTCCGATATGCTACCCGGAAAACCTCCAAGGTTTTCCCTTTCTCTCCCTTTGGCTGAAAAATTATCTCTTCCTCTCTCTAAGAGATGAAGTCGAATTTTATGTGTGTTTTAGGCTTGGGAGAACTCTCTTTATATAGGAGAGTAATTCTTGTCCTCCAAGGATTTAATAATTAATACAAAATCAATTATAATAATCCTATTAAATAAAAGATAATCCTAGAAATATTCTAGAACAAATCTAGAATAATCTTTATCTTTATTTTTTACCATGAATATTTATCCAATAAATATTTTGTGCACATGTCTTATTAATTCACAAGAAACCAATTTCTTGCTCACTAAGACAAGGCTATGGCCAAAAATTATATTGTGACCTAGTCACTATGATTTTCGACTACACACACTAAATTGGGCCAAGATTATGAAAAATGTCTTTTTCACATATTTAATTATTTAGCCTAACTAATTTAATAGTCCACTAAACAATTAATTCACATATCGTTTTAATTAAATTCTAACAAGAACTAAATTAATATTATTAGGATTCAACGTCCGAGAATAGCTATGCTATATTGGAGGCACGTCGGGGACCATGGACAAATAATCAGCGGCTATGATAAATCAAATAAATAATTATCTTATGAACAGAATAATTATATTCGATAAATCAATCACAGGAATATGCCATCATAATCCCGTGACTGCACTCCTCCGATTATGAGATTATATTTATCTCTTCACGAGAATGATAATAAGCGTCCATTGATATAATCATTACATATGGATTAATCCTCCATGATCGCTCATTCTAAATCGGGAAGTTACCGTTAACCCTTTTCGTAACCTCTTATCCTTATTTACCATTAACCCCCTAGTGATCAATTAATTCATACAACTCACTGGTAGCTAATCAGTGTAATATGAACTCCATGGATCGATCAGTTTCTAGGATTAACAAATAAGGAAACTATCTATATTCTTCCAGAAATGAAAGGAATGGATTCTGTATCTGTGATAACACAGACTACTCACTCAATCCAGTACAATGCCAAGATAGGGTAATTCAGACCACAGACTCAGTGTAATCCTTAACCGTCAAGTCAAACCTCATACTGATTCAAGCCGTTGACTGTGATCACCTCAGGATTAAGATATATCCATAAATATGATCATCGATTGATTTGAAAAGACTTCTCGATTACGGAATTATATCGTGAACTCTAATCAAATCGGTCCAGCCCTATATGATATATCTATCATATATAAATGCCCCACTAGGTTCTCTTAACCGAAAGTCCGGATAAGACAATCACACCTATTGTGTTTTGGGCGCATTAATAACACGTTAAAGGAGAGACCCGATACTCTCGATTAACTTCACTACGGGCTAATTGTATTTTAAGTACATCTTCCCTAACTCAATCCTCCCATGTATATCCCATACACTGAGTTAAGTGATTACATAAACGATATACTTTAGGGTTTTCTGTAGTGTAAATACTATTGTCACATCGGTGAATATGAGAATAATAAATATGAATGATAATATCATTTCATTTATTAAATAAAACAATTACAAAATTGTCTTTCGGGCATTACACCTAACAATCTCCCACTTGCACGAAAGCATGTGATTAATTGTTTTAGAGCACACCCTATTATTTAAACTGCAACAAACTACATCTCCCACTTGCTCTAAAGCAATGGAGACCCATCCCGTATTCTAGTACCCATTAAGCATATCATAACCATTGCAGATGACAAAGTACACTCCGAGTGTGCCGTCGTAGGATAGGTCAGTGACTCGGGGAGTACCTACATCTTAATATCATAGGTCTTAATGATTAGTCAGGTTGTCGGCTCGAGACGATCCGTAGAATCGAAACGTCACCGGTCCATCTAATCATATGGTACCTTCCCAATATGCTTTTGACCTCTAGTGATTTCAAAACTCCTGATAAGCTACCCCTTTATCGTTTGCACAATGATGTGGTATCGGCTTCCAAATCTAGAATCACTCCCAGATATGAAAAGGAAATCCTTAAGCTATATCGCCTCTCTAGCTACTACAAAAGCCGCTAATCACCCAACTAGTTAAAGTAGAGTTGGCATTGCTGGATTCCTCCAGGCAATAGCTTCAACACAAGAGTAAACACTGAGCCCGAGATCGACTTAACGATCATCCTCAATCTGACTTAAAGTCAAAATCAGTGTATCACACATATCCAAGTTCACACATGAATATGTCCGCATATTA
This sequence comes from Gentiana macrophylla, assembly GCA_026214975.1. Classification (NCBI taxonomy): domain Eukaryota; kingdom Viridiplantae; phylum Streptophyta; class Magnoliopsida; order Gentianales; family Gentianaceae; genus Gentiana; species Gentiana macrophylla. The sequence continues at coordinate 51,324,371 of CM047813.1, forward strand.
TTCCTCGTTCTCTTCAAGATACTAAAGGACATACTAAACTTGCTTTGTTAACCATTGAATCTAAGATTCGATCAAAGTTGACGCTCAATAACTCCGACCATCTTTTACTAGAAAGAGAATCTATCACATTTCTCTTGATCCGAAGATTTAGAGAGTCATTCCTGAGGCATAGGGTAGAACTTCCTCGTTGAATGTTGCATACACATATGCATCATCTTAACCAATAAGATGGATGGGAAACCAGTGATTGATTCTAATGAATTCGACCGAGTCAAACTCTTTAGAATGTTGTCCAAATCTCTGTTGCAGAGAATTATGGCATTGTCAGATTCTGACTTCAGATAACACACCCATGTTGATTCCAACTGGTGTAGTGTTATCCTTCACAAACACTAATGTATATATTCACTACTGTACTAAAATTGATATCCAGTCTACAAAAGACTTATCAATATTCTGGTCAAATCCACATATTGTAGAAATATATGACTTCCAATGACCGAGAGGTTTGTCGCTTATCCACAAAGGACATAAGCCTTGACAAATCATCCTGTCATAAGTTCATAAGGCAATACCTTTCTGCTTTGAATGAATCTAGACTCCGTTTGTTTGGTAAAAAGTCCTCAGAAATCACCCCTATTTTTCTCGATTTTGAACGAAATCATGCAATACTAAGTGGTAAGAGAGTCCAAGGTCTAATTAACTCTCTACTTCTTAGGGAATTACCCCTAGACCACTCAATCTTTGCTCAAAAAGATAAACTTTCCTATTCATTCTACTCTTTTCCACGTAGATCCAATTACTCCCACTGGGCCCTGAGACGCCAGTGGTTCTACAAGAGCATGAACAGTAATCGAGTACCGAACTCCATTCACGTGGTTATGGCTATTAAACCAACCTCTATTATCGTAATCCTATCTCGCTCACAAAAGAGCCATAGGTCATCAATCGATCCTCAGACTACAAAGTCCGCAGAACCCGTAATGGCTAATAGATAAACCATACTCCCAATACTTACCGGGTGGATCGAAATTCTGATCTAGTTTAGTAGTATTTAGTGTTATCACCAACAACCGATGTTGGATGTGGTCCGATTTTAATCGATTAGTAACTACCTTGAGTAAACGCATTTTCAAGGTTCAAGGTTTTGTTTGTTTATGGACTCTATCGTAAAGGATGCAACAGTATAACTATCCCTTCCCGATTTTAAGAATCTAACCTTTATACACAATAGGTTAAAAGATATATCACGAATGGTCATTGACCGAACGTATGTGCGAAATTCCCAGTCTTACCTTCAAGCACCGTGTGCTAAATGCTTATATTTATGGAAGTGGGGTGACCCGAATCCACACCTTATCCGTAAATTCCAAAGCATATTCTAGGTAGACTTCTCGGTCTTACATTTCAATGTAAACCGTTATTTCGCTTCCAATAACTTTATTGAGTTAAGCAGTGTATTGTAGCACATCTAAAACTATGTAAGGCATTTTAACGGTTTCTCACTTAGTGAGAACATGTCACAATAAGGCAAAGGTGAGCATCGCCTCAAGGACTATGAATGGCCTATTCCGAGTATAGAATACTCTATCTCTCATGAAAACAGAGAGAAACCTCAAAATATTTTGGATAAACTTACCGGAGTGTTTGAATAGTTATCGACAAGAAGTCACTACTGGAAGCTCCTACTAGCTTGTATCTTTCATCCGACCCGAAGGTCGTCATGAACAAGCTATGTTACTTCTTTATAACCATTATCCTTTCCCGATTGAAAGGAAACTTAGTCATTGAACCTTTGAGACAATATAACCAGATCGGAGGAAGGAATCACCCCGAGCCGCCTTTAGGTCTCATCTTTTAGGGACTATGCACTAACTATGGAATATGAAGAAACGTTTATCTAAATATCGAAACCAATTGCTTTTAATAGTTCTTAAGATGTATTTTATATACATATTTCAAAGCGATTCTAAGTGGTTTTGACTTTATCAAACAAAAGTCCGAGTCTTGGATTCGTATTACAAATGGTATATTCACTTTCTATACGACAAACAAATTATCGAATAGAAGGTAAATCCATTCGTTCCAACGAATCTTAAACCGAAAATAAATATTCCGCGATATCCAAGGATTGAATCCGAGATTCATTTCCTTATATCACTCCCACTATTCTAGCTAAAATTAACTGCCCGTTGTTTACTCCTTTAATCGTTAAATGCACTTCTACCTTGTTCTTCCAAAGAACTTAGCTCGAGAAAATCACCAAGGATTCATAGGTTGGTGATCCAAAATCACTATCCTTATCCTATGATTTTCAGTTAATTAATTTTTGGTTCAGCCTTAAAGTTTTCTCAGTTTAGATGACTAACACTTTTAGACATATTCTCCCATTCTTGACTTTCCGTGAATGGAAACAGTCTTGAACAAGCGGTTCGTTTGAGTAGACACTACTCTTGAACCGTGGGATGTCTATTTCGAGTGTTACTCGTCGGGACTTCTCGGATACCAGAAAAAACAACAAATCATAACATTAAAGCTCCCACTAGTTTATCGGTTTCAAATACCGTCTAACGAGCAATGCTTTATTTTTATGATTTTCCGCTTTTTTCCGATTTAGAAAATCTTTCGTATATAGTTCCAATGTTTCCAGAAAAACAACAAATCATAGAACTCCCACTAGTTCATCGATTCCAAATATCGTCTAACTAGCGACATTTCATGACTTTCCGGTTTTTCAATTAGAACGGTTACGTGTGTAGTCAATTACACTTTTCTAATGTTCTAGGAAAACAACAAATCATAAAGCTCCCATTAGTTTATCGATTCCAAATATCGTCCAACTAGTAACACTTCATGATTTTCCGATTTTTCAATTAGATAATTACTCGTGTAATCACTACACACTCAAAATTCACTAGAAGAATTTCAAGGTCCGAAATCACCTTTGATCAAACTAAGTTTGTCTTTCGTTTGACACGAATGACACTAGTGACATACTTATATGTCACTCTGGTTTTTAAAAGGCTTAAGAGAAAATATCTCTTTCGAAAAATAATTGCATTATCGATTAACTAGTTCAACGTCCTAGTTACTTTCCACTTTTTAACGAAGTCAATAGTAGTCAATTATTATTTTTTAAGCAATTTAGTAAGGGATATAATGTTGTAAATAAAATGACATGTATTAATTCAAGTTTAACACTACTATATGATTTTATTTTAGGAATTGTAAACTATAAGTAAGTCTACTCTACCATTCCAAGGTTTTACCTCGCATCTCAGTGCCACCGTAGGGTAGGTCAAAGAGATGACGGTTAAATCGAGACAATCTCATCAATAAATAACTTGTGAGAATCGAACATCCCACGAGAATCGAACATCCCTTTATTCATTGACTACCTTCCTTTTTTAGCCTAGATATAATCAAGAATATCCTTGATGAGTGTGACCTACTATATCGGATCTCTTAGGTACGCCCCGAGTGTGCCGTCGTAGATTAGGTCAGTGACCCGACGAGTACCCGGAAATCATATCCTTTTGGAGACCAAGCCATGAATGTTGATAGGGGTGAACACCATCCGTAGGGGGACGAAATCAAAGCGCGTGGCGCCACCCTCTCTCACTTACTTGTATCTATAGTAGAGGCCGTGGGGTTGGTTGTCGCCTCCCGCTCCCACTCAATATTTTTGGAAGTGGTGGTGGGTTAACTAACCACGCTTTTGATGTTAACATAAAAGCACATCAAATCAAGGATTCGAATGGTGTCGGTAACGTGAGGCAAGCCTACCCGCCCTATTCGTTGGAACATATGTGACGACCGGACGAAGTCGGGTCAAGAGAGACCTATCGGGATAAGAAGGAATCACCCTAAGCTTTACGCCGTTGGTGTAGCTTAGTCTTGCCGGACCCCGTGCATACATCACACTAGGAGGGTTAAGTCGGTCGAGCGGCTCGCTTGACCACCCAACCTATAAAGCGAACCATTTTTATCCAAGATTTATTGTTCTTTTACCATCATTTAATCTCGTAGACACTACGAACCGAAAACGTGATCTCGTTTGGGCTTTTAAGGCGGTTCACCGAGAACACACACCGAAAGGCTTAACGATTTCATAACCCGTCCTCGGATCTTTAATTAGTTACTAAATTAATTAATTACCACGTATTAATTAAATTTCAACTAATTACGCGAGTTTGTATACATGCCTATTTTAATTACCAAAATTAAAATTCTACATGTATGCATGGAGTGGATTTATGATATGATGTATGTCATGGCAATTCCGATTTTATATCTATTTTATGATCAAACACATAAAAAATAAATTGCGGAAAATTTAAACACCGAGATGGATTGTTGGTACCCGACTAACCTATTTTCTAAGGAAAAGTGTAACTAATTCTAAGTCTTCAAAACTCGAACTTCGATCTTGATCTTGAAAATTCCGGATCTCGAACATTCGATCTTGACACGAACCACAAACGATGAGGAGAGGAGGCCGTAATATACCAATATATTTAAAATATATCTATATTGATGTTTTATAAAAAAAAAAAAAAAAAAAAACTTCTTCTTTTTTTTTCATTATTAATATAACAGGCCACGGCAAAACAAATTTAAATTTTTTTTTTTTTTTTTAATAACAGGCCCTCAGCCAAAGTTAAAAAAAACTTTTTTTTTTTTCTTCTTCACGGCAGAATTATCAAGATTTTTTTTTTTTTTTTTTTTACAGCATTAGGCCTTGCGGCCAACAAAAACAAAAAAATTAGGTTACCAAAAAAAAAAATTTGCTGCCGCCTTGTTCCAAATCCAGCCGACGATGAAAAAAAAATATTAAACAAATCGTCCTCCTCCCGTTTTACCTTCTTGATTATATTCAACACCATGATCTTCGTCGTCTTGAACCCGGAACAAAATTAAAAAACAAAAGGTACTACCTTTTTACATAATTAAATTACAAATTCTATGCTCAATTGATACTAATCAACAAGAGCTACAAAATAGATCTACGGGTAAACAATACCAACCCCAATCCCTCTCTTCAACCACGACAATCACAAGGCATATATCCATGATATTTTCGAAAATAAAAATTAAAAACGAAAATAATGCAATCTACAAATGCATATTCCACTCCTTAGATCTAATATTTTATACGTATAGATATAAATCACCAGGCGACTGATACCACTGTTAGTTATACCATCCGCAATGGAAGCGATTTAAGGATCTAGATCTATAATTTACACGTAATAAAATAACTAGATCTATTCTACAAGGGGGTTGTAGAACATACCTCTTGGATCTCAAAATCAAAGTAGAAGAACCGCAATATGAAGAATGAAAGATGGTGTGAAGAGCACCACGATCTTCCGCACGTGTGATCCAAGCAACTCCCGGTGGAAGGAAATTCTCGTCTCGAATCCTTCCGATATGCTACCCGGAAAACATCCAAGATTTTCCCTTTCTCTCCCCTTGGCCGAAAAATTATCTCTTCCTCTCTCTAAGAGATGAAGTCGAATTTTATGTGTGTTTTAGGCTTGGGAGAACTCTCTTTATATAGGAGAGTAATCCTTGTCCTCCAAGGATTTAATAATTAATACAAAATCAATTATAATAATCCTATTAAATAAAAGATAATCCTAGAAATATTCTAGAACAAATCTAGAATAATCTTTATCTTTATTTTTTACCATGAATATTTATCCAATAAATATTTTGTGCACATGTCTTATTAATTCACAAGAAACCAATTTCTTGCTCACTAAGACAAGGCTATGGCCGAAAATTATATTGTGACCTAGTCACTATGATTTTCGACTATACACACTAAATTGGGCCAAGATTATGAAAAATGTATTTTTCACATATTTAATTATTTAGCCTAACTAATTTAATAGTCCACTAAACAATTAATTCACATATCGTTTTAATTAAATTCTAACAAGAACTAAATTAATATTATTAGGATTCGACGTCCGAGAATAGCTATTCTATATTGGAGGCACGTCGGGACCATGGACTAACAATCGTGACTCCGATAAATCAAATAAATAATTATCTTATGAATGAATAATTATATTCGATAAATCAATCATTGGAATATGCCACCATAATCCCGTGATCGCACTCCTCCGATTATGAGATTATATTTATCTCTCAATGAGAATGATAATAAGCGTCCATTGATATAATCATTACATATGGATTAATCCTCCATGATCGCTCATTCTAAATCGGGAAGTTACCGTTAACCCTTTTCGTAACCTCTTATCCTTATTTACCATTAACCCCTAGTGATCAATTAATTCATACAACTCACCTGGTAGCTAATCGCTTGTAATATGAACTCCATGGATCGATCGCTTTCTAGGATTAACAAATAAGGGAATCTCGTCTATCTACTTCCAGAAATGGAAGGAATTGATTCCGTATCTGTGATAACACGTACTACTCACTCAATCCAAAGACAATGCCAAGATGGGGTAATTCGGACCACAGACTCGGTGTAATCCTTAACCGTCACGTCAAACCTCATACTCGATTCAAGCGGTTGATCGTGATCACCTCAGATTAAGATATATCCATAAATATGATCATCGATTGATTCGACAAGACTTCTCGATTACGGAATTATATCGTGAACTCTAATCAAATCGGTTCAGCCCTATATGATATATCTATCATATATAAATGCCCCACTAGTTTCTCTTAACCAAAAGTCCGGATAAGACAATCACACCTATTGTGTTCTGGGCGCATTAATAGCACGTTAAAGGAGAGACCCGATACTCTCGATTAACTTCACTACGGGCTAATTGTATTTTAAGTACATCTTCACTAACTCAATCCTCCCATGTATATCCCATACACTGAGTTAAGTGATTACATAAACGATATACTTTAGGGTTTTCTGTAGTGTAAATACTATTGTCACATCGGTGGATATGAGAATAATAAATATGAATAATAATATCATTTTATTTATTAAATAAAACAATTACAAAATTGTCTTTCGGGCATTACACCTAACAATTAGTAGATCCTTGAACCGCATCAGTAGTGTTGCCAGCTGGTTCTTTGACAGGGGCTTCTTCAACTCCAGTATCAGAGACCTTTAAATCACTTATGTTATTTTTGAACATCAACACATTCTGGATCAGTGACTTCTAGATTCACAGCAGGTTCTGAAACTTCATCATCTTCCATTCCGATGAACTTAGGCTCATCAAAAACAACATGTATTGATTCTTCATGTTTCAATGTCCTTTTGTTCAGTACCCTGAATGCCTTGCTGACTGAAGAATATCCCAAAAAGATTCCTTCATCTGATTTTGATTGAAAAGTTTTCAGTTGTTCCTTATGATTTAAGATAAAGCATTTACTCCCAAATGGATGGAAATATGATATATTTGGCTTTCTTCCATTCCATATCTCATAAGGTGTCTTCAGCAGCTTTTAGTTCACTGAGGTCCTATTTTGTGTGTAGCATGCTATACTAATTGCTTCAGCCCAATATCTTTCAGGTAACAATGTTTCACATATCATATTCCTCCCTGCTTCCTTCAAAGTCCTATTTCTTCTCCCAGCAACCCCATTTTGCTGAGGTGTTCCAGCAGCTGCCAACTGATGTAGCACACCATTCTGTTCACAAAATTCTCTAATGACTTTGTTCAGGAACTCAGTACCCTTGTCTGATATGATCTTCACTACTGTCAAACTTTTCTCATTTTGCAACCTCTTCAAAAGTTCAGGCATCTTTTGAAGTGTTTCACTTTTCTTGTTCATGAAAATTACCCAAGTGTATCTTGAATAATCATCCACAACTACCAGAGTGTACTTCTTTCCTGATACACTTGTTGGTATTATTGGTCCAAATAAATCCATATGCATCAGCTCCAAGACTCTCTTTGTTGATTGTTTGGTTTTTGACTTGAAGCTCGATTTTGTCTGTTTACCTTTCTGACAAGCATCACATATTCCATCTTTCTTAAATGTGATTTCAGGTAAACCAATCACCAACTTTTTTTCAAAATTTAAATGATTCAACTTCTTGTTCCACAACCAATTGAGTTCTGACTTTGTATGCACAATAAGACGTGTTTCTGGAACAGCAGTAGACCAATCCACCACATACATGCTTTTTTGTCTTCTTCCAGCCAACACAACTTGTTCTCCCATTTCACTCATGACAGTGCAGTAGCCTCTGTCAAAAGTTACTTTGTAACCCATGTCACAGAATTGTCCAGTGCTCAGCAGGTTGTAGTCCAAACCTTAATTTCCCAAACTTCCTTTGCAGGTAAGGCTTTTAGAATTCTTGCATTAATCTCTTCTTTTGTGTAGACTACATTCAGCAGGGTGAGTCCATCCATGATTGCATTGAACCTTGACTCCATTTGTTCAATGGTTTCATTTTATTTCATTTTGAACTCTTGAAATTTTTGTTTGGCCACACTGATCTTGTTTTTCTTGATAGCATCAGTGCCTTCACAAATTAGTTGCAATCTTTCCCACAACTCTTTTGCTGTTTTGGAATCTTTCACCTTCATATACATATTACTGTCCAGAGTTCTGTAAATGATATCTATAGCCATATTGTTCAAGTTTGCTCTTTTTCTATCTTCAGCACCCCACTCTCTTTTTGGCTTAGGAACAATCTGAGTTTGACCATCCACAGGTATGGCTTTAGTGATTTCCAGTGGTCCATCAATAAGCACATCCATCATTTCATCATGTGTTGCAGCTAGAAAAGCCTGCATACGACATTTATACTCATCAAAATGATATAGAGAGCACATCAACATAGTCCTAGCATACTGGTTGTTATCCATGATGCAAAGCTTTGAAAAACAGAAACTTGAAAAAGTTTTCGAAGATTTTTCACAAGCACAACAAGTAGGATTACTTCAGAACAGAAGCACTGCTCTGATACCAATTGTTGGTCCCATGAAAAGTCTTTGGTTATGTTTAGAGGGGGGTGAATAAACTTAACACTTAAAAACTTTTTGGAGTTTTACAAACTCAGCAGGGTCAATAGTCTGTTGACCACTCAGTAGTCTGCTGACTATTAAGGTTACTAAATTTGTTGTAGTGGAATATATTATATTAAGCCTTGTTACTTGTTGTTAAAAAGATGATACTAAATATTGGATACTCAGTAGTGCTAGTAGTGTGATTCAGTTGCTAGTTTCAGTAGGTTGATGTGATTAGTATGCTGATAAAGTAAATTGCAGAATGTAAATGCAGTAAAGTAAAGTAGGCTAGATTTATAGTGGTTCCAGGTAGTGTAATCCTATGAGTCCACACTTCTCCTGTGATGTTGGAGGAAATTAACTAGAGATTCTTGAGGTTGCTGTTACAAAAATCCTTAAATTGTTTGTCCTTCACCAATGAATATGGCTTCACAAACTGAACAGTTGAAACAGGTGAGATTGCTGCTCCAAAGTATTCCACTGGTTCTTGAAGGGTAGGATTGCATCTTCACCAGCTCCACCACAGACAACAGTTCTTGACACTTCAAAAGTGCTTCTCTGTCTTCAGCAAACTTCTTGAAAAAGAAGGGTTGAATCAAGTAAGTGATTCAGCTTTCAGCAGCTTTTGATCAGGATAAAATGATCAGCAGCTTAAGGTCTTCAAGTGTATATACTTGATGTAACTTGATAGCGGGTTACACTTGAAGAAAATTCTTGATCGGCAAATTTAAGCTCAATGTATGTTTGCAGGGTATTTTCTTGCTCAAAAACTTGATTACTTCGTATGGATTCTAATGTTGTTCATCTTCTTCAATCTGAATAAAGAGTTCCCTATTTATTGGTGTGAATCCTGTGACATGTGTTTGAAATTCAAATATAGCCGTTTCTGATTTGTCTCTATATTGACTTGCTTTTTACCTCATACATAGTATCGACATCATCGATCTTGCTTTTTGACAAAGGCAAATGTCAACTATTTGACTTATTTCCATTGGATAAAGACCTGAATCTTTCCAACGTTCTTTTAATATTGTCCATTGATTTATTGATTAATCCAAGGCTTGTATATCATCCTTATCCATTTAATTTTCCGAAGATAAACTTGGATTAATTCGAATCTTGCATTCAACGTAGACACACAGGAGTGTAGTCTGGCATTGATGTTCAAATCATCACCGACTTATGGTGTCTCATTGTGTTTTACAAACACTTCAGCTGACTACTTCTCATCTAACTTTTTATTGTGAAGTTAGAGTACACAATTTTGATCATAACAAAGTTCCAATCACCACTTAACTTATATGGACCTTAGACCTTCAACACAAGGTATATGCAATCAGTTTAGGTCATCACAGACTTCCCTAAATTCTGATTCCATATCCTTGACTTTAAATACTAAGTTTGATCACTTAGCCTTCAATAACTGAGTTTGAGCCCTCAGCTTTCAACCAACAGCAGGTTCCTGGATACTCTACTGACCTAGACACTCTACTAACCTAGACAGGACTGCTGATAAAGTCAGCTAACCTCTTTACAGTGCTTGTTTGAACAAACCTATACAAAAATCAAACTCTAGTAAACCTATACATTTAATCTAGACATCTTTTTGTCTTTGCTCTATAACAGCTAGTTTGGCACTCATCATTAAAACTGGAATATGTCCAACACTTCAATCTTGCTTTAATGGCAAAGCACGCTAGGCGAATATTATGCAACCCAAGTACTATCTCCGCAAGAGTAATAAAAGCTAAATATTAGCATAGATCATAGGTGTTCGAAATGGCATCTATCACCTCCAACCCCTCAGCCATATGGAGAAGTATTCTTTAGGGACAAGATCTCGTCTTCAAAGGCCTTAGGTGGAAATTGGAAATGGTGAAAAAATGGATATTTTCATGGACCCATGGCTATTCTTAGCTCCAAGCTTTAAAGCTCATACAATAGTAAGTGCTCTCCCTTCAAACTCTGTGAGCTGCTTAATAAATCACAGCACCAAGAGTTGGAAAATTGATATGATCATAGTAGCATTTTCTCCTCCTTATGAAGCTGATATTATTTTGTCTATGTCATTGTCGGTACGTAAGAAATGTCGAGGACAAACTTATATGGCATTACACAAACAATGGAATTTAATATGTAAAATCTGGACAATATCCAGCTCGAAACCTGAAAATTCAAACAGTAAATGAAGGGACCGCATCTTCTTCCCATGATTATAAAATAAATGCAGAAATCTTTGTGGTATCTAAAAGGGCAACCTAGAATATATTCCATTTTTGCCGGAAATTCTTAATATTTGATTTGCTAACAACTACAATCAGTTTACGGATTAGGGGAATTGGGAATGAGATTTGCATGGTTTGTATTGTGACGAGGAAACGACATGGCACTGCTTTTTGATTGTACTGTAGCGAAATATGTTTGGAGTCAAATTCCAGAAGGTCGATTTTGGCGGAACCCGTCGTTTCGAACATGGCAAGATTTTTTAGAATTTTTGGTAGGCAAGGAAGACGAATGTGGTGTAGCTAGAATTATCTGCAATTTATGGTGGATCTGGAGAAGTAGATGTGCTTGAATATATGGAAAAAGAAGAATTCCACTCCAGGGTACATCGAGCTGAATTGGAAGCTTTCGCGTACATTAAGGCAAATCAAGTTTCAGAATCACAGATGAACAGTGCGAATGACAAGAAAAGATAGGACCCACCTACACCTTCAATGACAAAATTTAAAGTTGACGTAGATACTCATGAGAATGAGGTTGCAGTGGGTGGAATGTTACATGATTCTGATGATATTGTCTTAGTGAGCTTTTCTTACAAGCTGGATGGAAGATATGAGGTAGCGGTTGGGGAGGCTCTTGTCATATACCAAGCTATCGTCTTTGCGGTTACTTGAGGGGTTTTTATGTCATTTTTTAAGGAAATTTTATGTCGTCTACAATAAGTTGACCTCGGATAGTGCTGATTTCTCCTATGTGAGCATTTTCTCCCAGTTGAGGGGTGTGTTCAAGATTATCGTAGCATTTTGACATGTTTCACTAGCTATAGTTTCTCCTTTGTTAGAAAAGAAGGCAACACACAAGCTCGTCTCCTGGCAAAGAAGTGTTTGGTTTTGATAGGACTTATACAATGAGACTTTAAGCCGACTTTTCATATAATCATGGTATGCTTTGTTGACAATTGACTCTACGCATAAAAATCCTTTTTTTCCCTCAAAAAACATTCAAATATAATGAACACGTGCAACACACGTGCATTTTGCTAGTTAAAAATAAAAATTGTCCTATTTGCCTATTATTTTACTTTTGAATGTCCTTTTGGCTCGATCCCCCAATTGTATAAAATCTTTATAACATATAATTTTTAATATATATAAATATATATATATATATATATATATATATATACACAGGCAATTTACTATAACTCTACTGTAGTTGTTTTACAATATTCATTACTAGTGTTTATTATCTTTGTTTACACCATTCATCAATTAACCCTTCTTTTTTCTACACTACAACCATCCTATTTCATAAACGTATGTATTGGGATACAAAAATGCACATCTTAACACACACACACAAAAATTCACAAATCAAAAAAAAAAAAAACACACAAAAAAAGTTAACCAGATTTGACAAACTCATTTACCCAAGTAGGGGAACCAAATTTTCCAGCAAACACAGGAAATAAAATTCCTAATAAACTTAGACCAACAAACGGTGGGCTACAGAGAGTTCTCATTTCTAGAGATATATATGCACAATGATTCTGCACTCATGCGGGAAAGACATTTCTTTACCAATGAGATCAATACGCCCACTTTACAGTCTGAGAAGAAAGAAGATCACGTCCTTCAAACCCATTTTGCACCCCAAGAAAAAAAACGAAGAGATCATCTATTTACACCTTGCAACCATCAAAAGTACGAGAAAACTTTGTAGCCTGGTCCTTCTGAAAACGAGAATCAGGAAAAATTAGTCCATAGATTTACCTAGCTTAAACTTTCACATGCAAAAAACATGGGGCTAGCAAAAAAAAAAACCCTGCAATCACTAGAAGGCGTATTTAATAAAACCACAAGGTAATAATAAAAAAAAAGTACCAAATCAAGATCGAGGAGCAGCCATCTGCTGTTTCTTTATCCTCCGGTCCTGTTTCACAATACTGATATCATGAGGGGTGATAAATATCCATTGAGATCCATGAGCCAAAGCGAAATCCACAAGGGTATCAAGACTGATCTTCCTGCTGATTGCATCCATAAACACATCAAATTCATCCATAGCACGAAATGGAGCTTCTGTCATCTCATGGAGTGCGAGTGCAAAGCATAATGTTGAAAACGAGCGTTCTCCACCTGAAAGTCCTCTAGTGTCGGAAACACTCTTGTTTGAACCATCTTGGGGCATTGTCACCTCAATGGCAAGGGTCTTTTCTTCATAACTAAGCACAACTTTACCGCTGATCCCTTTCTTCCCCAAGTGAGAGTTAAATTTCCATGTTAGCTCACGCTTGGCAAGAGTTGCGTTCCTCTGAAACTTGATTTGACGTGAAGCTAGGGCGCCTTTGCAGGCATCCAGGTTCTCTTTGAATGCATTGTACATTTGTTGCTTTCTCATGATTTTGCGCCTCTTTTTCTCGTGCAACTGTTTAAGATCATCAATGGAATCCGAGCAACTTTCTCTCTCACGCTTGAGCCTTTCCGTCAATCTAATTAGCTTAGCACTAAGTTGTTCAGGACTGGTTCCACACCAATCTCCAAGTGCTTTGATTTCAGCCTCAGGGCAAACTATTGAAGCTTTTCTAAAACTCACCTCACGCTTCTGTTCAAGTTCTTGATAACTATCCTCTGCTGCCTTGAGCACAGAGACAACTTTTGTACTCATGACATTCTCAAAGTGCACCTTCTCCTGTTCTGCCTCCTGGTATTCTTTTTCAATCACCATAAGCTCTCCCTCTTCTTTCTCCAAGGAATCAATATCCTCCTTTGCTGAATCACACAAGTTCTCAAATGAGATCTTCAGGTTATTAGCCTTATCCGCTACTTCTTTAAAAGTTGTCTGCGCCTTCTGTAGGAAGATCTCCCTTTCTTGAACTTCTTCCTGAAGCTTCGACATCTCATGATGAAGTTCATCAACATTAGACGTACTAGCAGCATAACTAACAGCTGCAGCAGCTAACTTCTTCACGTCTTGCATTTCGAGCTCCTTAGACCTCATCTTGCGCTCCACATCTTGACGTCTCCTCTTTGCACTATTCAATTTTTCCTGAAGCGGCTGAAGTGATTCATTTAGCTTCCTTTTTTTCCCCTGCCCATCCTGACGTTGTCCTTCGGCATGTAACGCATCACTTTCAAGATCCTTAATCTGCGTCTCAAATGAACCAAGACGAGCGACTCTTGAATTATTGTTCAGAGGAAGGACGGTCTGGACAGAACCTCGGGCAAACATTTTATATCCATCAGAAGTATATACTTCTTTTAAATTTGAGATCTTTTTACCAAATGCAACGGCTTTCCCTGTATTGTAATCTTCAACAAGCACTAGCCTCTCCGCATTTCCTGTATCAATCAATACATTCATAACAGTATGATTGTCCGAGCGTAACATGGATATAACTGTAGGATGATCAGTTTGTGGTAGCATGTGACTTGGAACATTCAAACTTGGCCTTGAGAAGTCATATATCAAAATTCTAAGATCCCTATACCTTGCTTCATTGGCACATGCTTTCAGCCGCAGGAAATCTTGGTGATTAGTCACAATGAAGGCATTAAGCATCCAGCCAATTGCATTTTCAATGGCAGTAGCCCTATCACCCAAACCAAGGTCAAATGATTTCCAATGGGGCCAATGGGTGGCCTCTGGAATTTATTTTTCTGTGCTTTAACCACCCTCAAGAGCTCAATCACCTTTTGTCCCCCAAAAGCCATAAACCTGTTGGTTTGTTGTTGTTTCAAATCACGGATTTGGGCACATATATCTTTATGCATCTTTACATCATTTTCAATCTGAATCGCAATGGCTTTTACCTCATTCTCTACAACAGATATTTTCTCTAACAGGGACTCCTCTTCTTCCCTCAAGCTCTGATATATTAGCTTAACGCGGTCAATTTCATTCTGAATCTCCCTCATTTTCTGCTCCATTTCGCACTCCACGGCTTGTGTATCTATTGTGTCCTGTTCCTGCATATCTTGGATTTGTTGCTCGAGTGCCCTAACCCGTATAACTAGATTCCTGATATTGTTCCTTTGGCGATCACAATCCCCTTCAACCTCAATCTTCTCCTTGATGGACTGCCGCATTTCCTGCTGCAATTCAGCCTTCATTCTCCGAGCTTCAGCCGTCCTAACCATCATATCCTCTATTTTGGCTTTCTTGTCAGACATCTCGTCACGGAGTTGCTTCATCTTCTGCTTTTGCTTATCTATACGTTCTTGACAAGCAGGAATTCTACTTTTCATTTTCTCAATCGTCCTAGCTTGCCTCTGTAGTTGCTGGTCCACGTCATACACCCAAGACCAAGCTAGTTTCTTCCTCAATCCTTGGACCTCCACAGCAATTTCTTCTATCTGCTCCATGCTTCTAATCTTTGCTTGTATGCCATCAATTTCCCTTAGCAAAGGGCTCAATGATTTCTCCATCTCACTAACAAGTTCAGTGGATTGGTTGATTCGATTTCCAATATCGCAAATCAACTCAGACAATTGCTCTAGAAGAGTAGCTTTAAAATAAAACCTAAATTTATCTTTATTACTACCTGAATTCAGGAACTCCCTGCTCTTGTCTTGGCTCATAATCACGCAGGGATTCTCCACGTCGATATTAAAATGCTCCACAATTTTCACAAGCTCTTCTTTACCATTTGCTATTTTCTTACCAGAACAGTTCTTTAGAGTAATGGTACTGGATGATTCCGAAATTCTCCTTTCCAATATAATGACATCACCGTAGATTTCATGCCTGAATGCATCATCACCTTGGTTTTTCAATTCGACGTGCACCAGAGCGTAACTGCATCCAATCTTGATAAAATCCTTTAACGTGTTCGCCCTTTCTGTAGCCTTAGCCCTGCACCCGAACGCAACGCGCAGCGCCGTCAGTACTGCACTCTTCCCACTTCCATTCTGTCCTGTGATGAAATTAATAAACTCCCCGAGTTCTATTTCTAAATTACTGTGACACATGAAGTTCTCCACCCGGATCTTGGAAATGATGCCGGATTGGAGACGCCTCGCCGGAGGAAGTGAGTCGGCGGAAACCCTAGCGTCACCCATTGAACGACTTTCGCGGTTTTTTTACTAACCAGTGTGATGAAAGGATGATTTAAGTGGAATTTTTATTGGTTTTGGTACATAGGATTTGCATTTGGACCAATATAAAATTTGTAAAAATCAATATACATAGAAAAAATAAAATAAAAAATAAAAAGGGTTAACTATTGATAATGACATCTATACAATTTCATTAAATTAATGGTTCAACTTAAAATTTGATAAGTAATTAAGGACAAAAACATTATTTTATACCTAGATTGCCCTTAAATTTCCCCTCAGTCAGCTACCATTCCCCTCAAGCGGCCTGACAACTCTTCAAAGAGTTTGTTATCAGCGAGTTGAGTACAATGAGTGGATTGTAAGGCAAATTTCGTGTTTAATTCCTGAAATGCAACAAAGAAAACACAAAATCGCAACAAATCGAAATTTTATTAACTTATGAAAATAGAAAGTGGTACAATCACTTTGAATCTTTGATTTTCCCTTTTTTTGTTGACCAAGTCTCCCGGAAATAGCGGAAAAGCTTTGGATTTGGTGATGATTTATGTTCTCCCGGATATGGCGGAAACGTTTTTAGTTTGAATTCAAGACTCCGGATATGGCGGAAGACTTCAAAGTTGATTGAGATTGAAAGTGTAATATTCCGATTTTCGGGAAATGGCAGACGTGTCATTTTGCTAAAACGAAATATTGTGTTCAGTTCATTTTATTCGGAGTTTAAGTATTTTATTTGTATATATATATATATGTCGAATTATATACATATATATTAAGGAAATCTGCAATTCTTTTAAGGGCAATTAAGGAAATAGGTTATTTTTGGGAAAACTTATTTAAGGAAAAATAATTCTCATTATACATTAAACCTATTAGAAATCAAAATTTCTCTCCCACGTTCTTGAGAAAACGCGGCTAAGAGCAAGTGAGGAGCGAGAGAGACTTTCTACGATATCTCACGGAGTTTTCAACCGTTTTCAGATCCGAGAGAAGCGTTGGAATCGTCGTGAAAGGAGCGTCGTTTCAACACTCAAAGATCGTAGCTTTGCTAAGGTTTGTAATTTGACCTATCTCATTGTTCTTGGTTGAGTTTTGAAGATCAAAACTCATACCTTTCGTAGTTTGTTGTATAAAAACGCGTGATCGATTTTAATGTGAATTCGGATTGGTCATATAGGTTTCTCTGCAAAAGGTGTTTGAGTTACTGTTGTTTTTCCTGAGTTTTGGATTTGGAATAGCTTGCTAAAGGTAAGAAGGTCTTCCTACATGTTAATTACGGCTTATAGGATTTAAGTTATGATTTTATGGATGTTTTGATGATTAGAATTCATGCTACGAATTGTTTCAGAATCGTAGGAGGTTATGGTCTGGTAAAGGTCAAGTTTTTATGCTATTTTCAGAGTATATTCATGTTGAATATGTTTGGGAACGATTAGGGATCGATTAGGGCTCAAAAACTATGGCGCACAAAAGCTTTAGTGCGACGCATCGACGATGGAACAAACCGAATTTCACATTCAGAGAGTTGGTGCGGGGGCACACTCGTCTTTGGCGCACTTTGAGTCCAATGCGGGCGTACTGCACCCGTCTTTGGCGTCTTCGACGGCGCTTTTGAGTTTTACATACAGAGGCTCAGTGCGGGAGCCCTGGACCCTGTTTTAAGGTCAATTGTGATTTTAAGCTAAGTATTGAGTTTTAAATGTTAATCCTTTGATCTAGCAATATTAATTAAACATAAACAAGCCCCGATTGAGTTTTGCTGCGTTTGGTTCCGGCACCGGACGTACTCTTAAAGTTAGTTGAATTCCAGGACAGTCGGAAAGGCATGAAATGGCTTGTGCTTTGGTGATCTAGAGCTCACCAATGTCTTTGTACTTGATAGGGCGTGATGTCTAAATTGCTAAGTGAGGGAGTAGAGTTGATAAGGTGAGCTTTGCTTTGAAAACATTTAGGTGGCTAGTAATACATAATAATAATTACATAAGTGTAGTAAAAGCTAAAACGTCACTTATTCTCGGTAGACACTATTTCATATCGGCGATGTGATACGTCCATAAAAGGTGAACAACGCTACTGGCTCAAAAGGCTGAAGGGTAGTGGAGGAAATTCATCGGACGTATATGCATACCGGGGAGATCCCGGGACTATCGGTGCTAATCACCTTAGTTGGCAAGTATATCTCATGATGGATATTCATCATGCACAGCGTCATTGAGTAATGATGTAACCAAGATAAGCTAAGCTAGAAACGTATAGTTATGACATGTCGATGGGCGTGAAGTGAACCTTAGATCGAGTCTGTCTCATAAGATAATCCTTATAATAAAACTGGTTATAAAGCCTTAATTAAATTGTAGCTTTTATTTCTTACTATGTACAATGTACTTACCTCAAATGGATGTTTATTTATGTGTTTGGGGGAGAGAAGACGAACAGGTAAATCTGGAGTTCGAGGAGGACTTTGATGACGACGTTTGAGGACGCCGGAACTGAAGAGTGTTATTTAATCATGTTTTATTCATTATTTCTAGACATGGAGTTGGTTGGAATTTTGTAATTTCTTTAGGTTTTCCGTACGTTTTGGTTTTCCTTTGGCTTCATTTTCCAATGTAATAAATGTTACATTTCTATCTTTAGATATTGAGTTTCTATTCTTGGTTGTTTGAAAAAAAATTACCCGAGTCTTTTGCTTCCGTGTTGCTTAACTCGATACAACGTAGTAGAGGTGTACGTATAAAGTGAAAGTTATTTTATTTTATACGTGCCGAACGTTCCTTTTTCCGGATAATATCAGCAAGAAATACCTTTTGGATACCAACCAGTTCCACCAGTTAGACCAGTTTTTAAGCAAGCACCTCCAGTTGATTGGTATACAAGGCTGAGAAGGAATCGAGTTCAAGACTTCTATGGGAATGTGGAACATTCAAAGGTTGAAGAATGGTTAAGGAGTTTCGAGAAAGCTTGCAGGAACATAAATGTTCCTAAATCTGAGATGATCCAGTTGGCTGTTGGTTTTCTTTTAGGTGCGGTTGAAGCTTGGATTGAGGTTGTAGAGAGTAGCAGCGGGAAAGTAAAATATTGGGAAAGCTTTAAGGTTATGTTTTACAATGAGTATTTCCCAGCAACAGTGCAGGCAGACAAGGCGAGCTAGTTCTTGAAACTTAAGCAGGATATTTATATGACAGTATCTTAGTACACCAACAAGTTCAACGAGTTGGGAAGGTTTTACCCTGAGCTTATGAAGGTTGAAGAGAGGAAGATGGAACTCTATAAAGAAGGTTTATCCTACGAGATACAATCTGGCATGTTGGGTTTCACAGCAAAGAACATGGAAGAACTTCTGAATAAAGCATTAGAGGTTGAGGCTTTCAGGAAGAAGGCCACCGTCGTTATTGGGAACAAGAGAAGTTTTGGAGCAAGTCAAGGCAATCACCGAGGAGCACCGCAGCAGAATGCTAAGAGGACGACATCCTCTGTGGCAGGTAAACCTCTAAACAGAGCACCGCTTTGCTCTAAGTGCAATAGGAATCACTCAGGTGAGTGTAAGGCTAATATAGGTGGCTGCTACTACTGTGGAGAAACAAGACATTTTTCTAAGAACTGTCCGACAAAGAGGTCTACAAGTGGGCAGAAACAGGGAAATGGGAAAGGCGGCCCAAGTCGCCCAGTTTGAGTGGTTGCAGTGGATGCTGAGATGGCTGAACCAGATGATAATGTTATTTCAGGTACCTTTATTGTTTATTTTGATTTATTAGAGTACTTTTATAGCATGATTTAAATCATGTTGTATTTGTATTTAAATAAATGAATTCACATCATAGGTACAATAATATTAGACAACTTAGCAGTTACGGCTTTGTTCTATACGGGAGCGTCTAACACCTTTGTGTCAACTATGATAGCTAAGAAGCTTAACTTACCAATGGAAACTTTAAGAAACACTTTGGAAATAACAACCCCTTTAGGAAAGGTAACTAAGGTAGCCAAGTTGATGCCTCAAGTGGATGTGTGAGTAGGAGCGTATCGTTGTAAAAGTGACTTTACGGTTTTGGATTTTTCGGACTTCGATGTAATTCTTGGAATAGATTGGCTATCCGAGAATTATGTTCACTTGGATTGTAAAGAAAAGAGAGTGACCTTTAAAGTACCAGGAAAATCGGCTAAGACTTACCTAGGTAATGTTTACAAGCCTAGTAGGAAGCGTCACCCTATAATTTCAACAGTTAAGGCTATAAGAGCTTGTCAGAAAGGTTGTGAAGGCTACTTGTTGTACACAGTGGATGTGGAACAAGTGAAGCCTAAGTTACTCAGGTTGGATATGAGTACGGCCTTTCATCCTCAGACAGATGGGCAGTGAGAAAGAACCATCTAAACCCTTAAAGATATGTTGAGAGCTTGTGTTTTGGAAGTAGGTGAATCATAGGATGATTTCCTACCTGTAGCACAGTTTTCCTATAACAACAGTTACCACACAAGTATAGGCATGCCACCGTTTGAAGCTTTGTATGGAAGAAGATGTAAAATGCCACTGTTTTGGGATGAAGTCAGGGAAAGACAAGTCACCAGGCTAGAATTGGTTGAGCAGGCTAAAGAAAGAGTTCAGTTGGTTAAAAAGAATCTGAAGGCATCACAAGATAGACAGAAGAGTTGGGCAGATGTTAGAAGAAGACCTATTGAGTTTGAAGTCGGTGAAAGAGTTTACCTACGAGCTTCACCGATGAAAGGAGTGAAACGTTTTGGACAAAAGGGAAAGCTAAGCCCTAGGTATGTTGGACAGTTTGAAATTCTGGAATGGGTCGGACCTTTGGCTTATAAGCTTAAGTTACCGGAATCAATGTCAAGAGTCCATAATGTTTTTCATGTTTCGATGTTGAAGAAGTGTTTGACAAAGAGTGATGTTGAAACTATAGTCGATCCTGAAGTTCTTCAGGATAATCTTGCGTACGATGAGAAACCGACCAGAATTTTGGAGTGAAAGGAAAAGATGATTAAAAGAAGGATGATCCCTTTGGTTTTGGTAAAATGGAGCATTCATTCACCCGATGAGGCAACTTGGGAAGTTGAAGACGATATGATCAGCGAGTTTCAGATTTTATGGACTTACCAGGTATGTTCTAGTTTCGAGGGCGAAACTCCTTTTAAGGGGGAAAGAATGTAATATTCTAATTTTCGGGAAAGGGCATACGTGTCATTTTGCGAAAATAAAATATTGGGTTCAGTTCCATTTATTCGGAGTTTTAGTATTTTATTTGTATATATATATATGTCGAATTATATACATATATGTTAAGGAAATCTGAAATTTCTTTTAATGGTAATTAAGGAAATAGGTTATTTTTGGGAAAACTTATTTAAGGAAAAATAATTCCCATTATACATTAAACCTATTAGAAATTAGAATTTCTCTCCCAAGTACTTGAGAAAATGTGGTTGAGAGCAAGAGAGGAGCCAGAGAGACTTTCTACGATATCTCACGGAGTTTTCAACCGTTTTCAGATCCGCGAGAAGCGTTAGAATCGTCGTGAAAGGAGCGTCGTTTCAACACTCAAATATCAGAGCTTTGCTAAGGTTTGAAATTTGACCTATCTGCTATTCTTGGTTGAGTTTTGAAGATCAAAACTCATACATTTCGTAGATTGTTGTATAAAAACGCGTGATCGATTTTAATACAAATTCGGATTGGTCATATAGGTTTCTCTTCAAAAGGTGTTTGAGTTGCTGCTGTTTTTCCTGAGTTTTGGATTTGGAATAGCTGCTAAAGGTAAGAAGGTCTTCCTACACATTAATTACGGCTTATAGGATTTAAGTTATGATTTTATGGATGTTTTGATGATTAGAATTCATGCTACGAGTTGTTTCAGAATCATAGGAGGTTATAGTCCGGTAAAGGTCAAGTTTGATGTTGAATAATTTTGGGAACGATTAGGGATCAATTAGGGCTCAAAAACTGAGTTTTTAGGGGATCGGCCGTGCTTAGTGCTTGGCGCACCAAGCCAGTCTTGGACGACCGGTGGACCAAAAACTGAATTTCACATTCAGAGAGTTGGTGCGGTGCACTGCACTCGGTCTTTGGTGCATCAAGCCCGTCTTTGGTGCACTGGAGCCCGAGTCTTGGTGCACAGAGACCAGATCTTTGGCGCCTTTGACGAGTAGTTTTCGAGTTTTACATACAGAGGCTCAGTACGGGCATACTGAACCCCAGTGCTGGCACACTATACCCTGTTTTAAGGTCAATTGTGATTTTAAGCTAAGTATTGAGTTTTAAATGTTAATCCTTTGATCTAACAACATTAATTAAACATAAACAAGCCCGATTGAGTTCTGATGCGCTTGGTTCCGGCACCGGACGCACTCCTAATGGGAGTTGAAGTCCAGGACCGTCGAAAAGGCATGAAATGGCTTGGGCTTTGGTGATCTAGAGCTCACCAATGTCTGTGTACTTGATAGTACGTGATTGTTAGGAACATTTTATTATGTTTTGATGATGGTCATACTAGTTTTTATAGCAAGCATGAAATAAGTTAGAATTCTCTGTATAAGTCTTTACCTAGAGTCTGACATGTTGTATAATTTGAGTAAGACAAGTATTGTACTAGTTGGTAGGATGGCGAAGTAAAACAGATATTTGGCAGAGTGAAGCCATCCAAGTACCAGCAGAGAAGCATGAAGACATTATGGTCTGACTTATAACCAAGGAAGTTTGTGATGACCTTGGATAACTCTAAGTTATAATTCAAATGATGAATTACATTGTCAAATATGGTGTACACTGATCTCACCCCAAAACAAGGATCGATGAAGTACAAGAAGTACCTGGAAGATCAAAGAGAATAACAAAGCAGTAAACTGGCAAAGTAAACTGACTATCGGCTGAGTAAAAATAAAGCAGTGAAGGAAGAACCAAACAGCCAAGTCAGAAGAATCACTTAACCGTTCAGGGAATGGCCAAGTAAAATTTACTCATTTAGATTTCAAATGATGAAGATCATGCATTAAATGCACAATAAATTGAGGATCAATCAAGGACGGATTTTCTGATGAACGTTTGAGGAAAAATCTGATCACTGAAATAAAAAAGAATATAATTAAGAGAGAATCAAGAATTAAATCAAGGATTATTCTCCACATTAAATAGCCAATAGAGGGAAATTCAAATCAAGGATTATCAAGGCTATAAATAGAAGACATTGATAGACAAGAAAAACAACGATTGAATCCGAAGAAACAAGCAAAAGCATTGTCAATTTGAAAAGCCTTCTATCTGTACTTAAAAGAGACATCTAGAGATCAACTCAGAAATCAGAGCTCAAATTTCACATCAAGCACTGAGATTGATCACAAGTCTGTGAATCCAATTCACATCAACTGAGGCAATTGAATCAGAGGAATTTGAGAAGGTTTTGCAACCTTTGTGATAGCAGCTGAAAGATTTGTTCTCAAGGAGCAGTGATAGTGACCGAGTCACTGAAGCTTTTGAAGCCAGGGAGTGATTGTCTTGAAGATTGTGAAGCTTGTGTAGTTAAGGACAATCATACTATTGTATCTATGAAAACAATAGTGAATTACTCCAATCATCACATGAGAAGAGTGGATTAACAGATTACACCACCCTGAACCACTATAAACCTTTGTGTCTATTTACTTTCAGTAATTTACTTTACAACACTTTATTTCATTACATACTCTATATCTGTGATTGCATAATCTACTTTGAAACAACATTTTGAGAAGGGACTTATCCGCTGTCCAAAAGCTTTTAAATACAAGAATAGTTTTTGAAACTCCACTATAGTCATTCACCCCTATCGACTATAGTTTTACCTTCTCTCTCTGGACCAACAATTGGTATCGAGGCGGTGTTCCTAGTATCGTAACCTGTTGGATCTAATTTTTGGTAACAAGGAGATCACATATTTTCAAAGTAGTTTTCAAACTTGTGCTTTCTATACATATCTATTATTTGTACTTATGGATTCCTCAAATTTCATGTCAAAGGTACCTGTATTCAATGTTAATAATTTTGATGAATATAAAATAAGGATGTTGTCTCATCTTGCAGCAACTCATGAGGATATGCTGGATGTAATCAATGATGGACCAATCAAGATCACAACTGTGATAACCACAGGAGCAGATCAAGGAAAATAAATAGATAAACTCAAGAAAGATTGGACAAAAGATGACAGGAGAAGAGCAAATCTAGATTTTGTTACAAAAGACATGATCTTGACTCTGGACAGTAACATGTTCATGAGGATCAAAGATTGCAAAAAAGCAAAGGAGATGTGGGACAAATTAGCATTGATCAATGAAGGATCAGAAGCAGTTAAAGAAAACAAATTATTTGTTGCAAAATAGAAATTTAAGATCTTCAAAATGAAGACTGGTGAATCCATTGATCAGATGGATAACATATTTTCAAGCATCATCAGTGAACTGCAGCAACTTGGACATACATATCCATTGAAGGAAGTCTGTCTAAAAATCTTGAGAGGCTTACCTGAGAAATGGAAGATCATCACATCAGTAATCAGAGGGACAACAAATCTTGCAAACTCTGAAACCTTGACTCTGATGTCTCAATTAAAGGGTCATGAATTTGAGTTGAACGGTGAAGACAAAGACACCAAAGCGAGGCACACAAGGCCGCGTACTCCTTGTAGCACCACAACAAACCAAAACAAATGATGCAAACGGCAAAGAGACACACGAGGAGCCGAGGAGCAGGTAGCTTTATCTTTAAAACTTTTGACAGGTTTAGCAAAAAGAAGCAATTCAAATGAGGTTCATCATCAAACAAGAAGTCAAGCTCAAGCAAAGACATGAAGAAACGAGACGATGAATACAGATGCTTTAACTGTAAAAGACAAAGATGAGGATAAGAAGAAGTATAAGACAACTGAAAAGAGAAAGAGTAAGAAGGCACTCAAAGCTGAAACTA
The DNA here is from genome assembly GCA_026214975.1 of Gentiana macrophylla. NCBI lineage: Eukaryota > Viridiplantae > Streptophyta > Magnoliopsida > Gentianales > Gentianaceae > Gentiana > Gentiana macrophylla. The sequence continues at coordinate 51,349,564 of CM047813.1, forward strand.
GTAGTGAAAGGAATGAAGAATCATCTGAAAATGAGTCTTATGATGATTAAGATGACAACTCAGACAATGAAAAGGCTTACTTATGCCTTATGGCTAAAGAATCAAATGAAACAGAGGTAACTTCCAGTTCATTTATCATAAAGAGATCCACATCTGACACTGCACAATCCTCTATTATCCTATTAGATTCTGCAAACCTAATCCAAAATCTTATGAGTAAATTCAAAAAAAATTGAGATTACTCATGAAATTCTGGAACAGTAGTGTGAGAATCCGAGAGAGGAAAATAGAAGGCTAAAAGAAGAACTGGATAAACTAAAAGCTGAACAAACAAGTAAGGAAGTAAACTCACCTGATCAACAAACAGCAGATGTACATACATCTAGTGTTGAAATACCAACTGAGAAAACCTCCCAACCAGTTAAGATCACCACTGCACCACTTAGTGCACCAGCTTACAAACCCCCAAAAAGGTTTGGATCTAGATCTGGTCTTGGCTACAACAGTCAGGTTAAAAATAGAAACAATGGACAACATAATTCTAAATCCAGGTCCAACACTGGACAAAAATTCAGAAAAGGACAGACCATAGTTTCAATCACTCATCCTGAACTAATGAAGTCAAAACCTAGTGTAGTGAAACAGTAGAGTAAATCATCAATCCTGCCAAATAAAGGCAAAGGGGTTCAGAAAGGTAAGGGAAGACTTTACCCTTCTGAGGATGATTGGAATATTACACCCCCAAAATATAAGAATAAACCATTTCATAACATGCATCATGTGTTCAAGAAAATCCACCCAAGGCATATTCCTGGACACAAGAAGCAGCATGGAAATAAGTTTCCTTCTACATATTGGAGAGTGAAAGGGTATGCAAATGCATCCAAAAGTAGAGAAAGGTATCAGAATACCTCTAGGAGAAACACTAGAAGTTATTCTGCCATGCCTTATACATATGAAGTCGATGACTTTAATTATCCAAAAAGAAGATCCTTTGGATACACACTAGGAGTAGGAGGCATGACTGCTAACAGGTATGGACCCAAACAGTGTTGGGTAACTAAACAAAATTATTTTGTTTTGTAGGATGTTTGGTACATACACAATGGATGTTCCAGACAAATGACAGGGAACAAGGGATGGCTCACTGACTTTAAAGCTTTTGATGGACCCAAAGTCACCTTTGGAGGCAAAGAAAACCCTGGTAAAATTAAGGGGAAGGCATAATGCTCAAAAACAGCTTGAAGATTCAAAATGTGGCTTATGTTAAATGACTGAATTTCAATCTACTATGTATTAGTCAATTTTGTGACAAGGGAAGAAGAGAAGATAACATTGAAGATAACATGTATGTAGTAGATTGGGACACAACAAGAGCAGAAACATGTTTGCTTGTCAAAAGTAAACAATCAACCAGCTGGATGGAATAGGAGATTGAATCATCTCAACTTCAAAACCATCAACACACTATCAAAGAACAAGTTAGTTGAAGGCTTACCAGAGATCACATTCAAGAAATAAAGTCTATGTGATGCATGTCAAAAAGGAAAGCAAATCAAAAGCTCCTTCATGTCAAAGCCCTATCAATCAACAACAAGAATCTTACATCTATTGCATATGGATCTTTTTGGACCAATCACAGCAGTCAGTGTAAGTGGAAAGAAATACACTCTGGTAGTGGTAGATGACTTTTCCAAATTCACCTGGACCATATTCATGAACAAGAAGAGAGAGACACTCAAAAAGTTTCCAGATTTGGTAAGAACAATCCAAAATAAGAAGGAACTGAAGATCATAAAGATCAGATCAGATAGAGGCACATAGTTTTTAAATGAAATTTTCAGAACCTACTGTGAAGAAAATTGAGTACTGCATCAACTATCAGCAGTAGGAACTCCACAACAGAATTGTGTGGCAGAAAGAAGAAACATGACACTCAAAGAAGTAGTCAGAACAATGATTGCAGAAGCATGCTTGCCAAAGAGATTTTGGGCTGAAGCAGCAAATACAACATGCTATACTCAAAACAGATCAATCATCAACAAACATCATGGAAAAACTCCATATGAAATATGGAATGGAAGAAAACCTAACATTTCACACTTACATATGTTTGGATCTAAATGCTTTGTTTTGAACAAGAATCAGCTGCACACTTTTGATGAAAAAGCTGATGAAGCAATCTTTATGGGATACTCAGACACTGGCAAAGCTTTCAGAGTGCTCAACAAAATAACTTTGGTGATTGAAGAATCAATTCATGTATTCTTTGATGAACCAAACACAAATGGAGAAAGCTTTCAAGAACTTGAAGAAGAAGCATGAAAAATACAGGTTTATATGAATACAACAGTACCAGCTACCATTCTGAATCACAATTTTGGAAATCAAGATGAGCCACCAGTCCATACAACATAAAAGGCACCATCACAAGAACATGAAGCTGATACACAAACTGAAGTTGTGGAAGCCCCAAGTCAAGAACAACTTCAACCTGACCTCAACTGGCTAAGAGACCATCCTGAAGATCAAGTCATTGGATACATTCATACAGGAGTCAGAACTAGAAGACAACTGAAGAATATGCTAACATGTTTTCTATCGCAAGTGGAACCCAAGACAATTGATGATGCAATCCCAGATGCTGACTGGATTACAGCCATACAAGAAGAACTAAATGAATTGGAAAGAAATGAAGTCTGGGAACTTGTTGACAGACCAGAAATAGCCAACATCATTAGAACAAAATGGGTATTCAGAAACAAGATGGATGAACAAGGAACAGTTGTCAGAAATAAAGCAAGGCTAGTTGCAAAAGGGTACTCTCAAGCAGAAGGAATAGATTATGATGCAACTTTTGCACCAGTAGCAAGATTGGAAGCAATCAGACTATTTCTAGCATTTGCAGCCCACAAAGACTTCAAAGTTTATCAAATGGATGTCAAGAGTGCATTTCTGAATGGACTTTTGGAAGAAGAAGTATATGTGGAACAACCTCCAAGTTTTCAACTAAAAGGGAAAGAAGATATAGTTTACAAGCTTAAGAAGGCACTTTATGGACTCAAACAGGCACCCATAGCCTGTTATGAAACACTATCACATTTCCTGATCAACAATGGATTCAACAAAGGAACCATTGATAAGACTCTCTTCAAGCTAGAAGAAGGAACAAGCACCCTGTTAGTCCAAATTTATGTTGATGACATTATCTTTGGATTAGAAGATGAGTAGCTATGTGAGAAATTTGCAAACTTAATGAAGAGCAAATTTCAGATGAGCATGATGGGAGAACTGAATTACTTTCTTGGACTACAAGTAAAGCAAATGAAAGATGGAATTTTTATCAATCAAGCCAAGTACACAAAAGACTTGATACACAAATATGTCATGGACACAAGTGGCACCTCAGATACACCAATGTGTGCAAGAGGTATTCTTGGAAAAGATGAAAATGGAAATGATGTTGATCAGAAGCTTTATAGAGGAATCATTGGATCCCTACTTTATCTAACTGCAAGCATACATGTTATAGCATTTGTAGTAGGAGTATGTGCAAGATTTCAAGCTCAACCAAAAGAATCACATTGTTGGTCCCTTGGAAAGGCTGACACAAGTTTAGAGGGTGGAGGGTGAATAAACTTGTCACTGATAGGGGGGTGAATAAACTTGTCACCAAAAACTGTATTTAATCAAATTAAGGTTCAGTTTTAACTTGTGTGGAGTTGAGCTGAAAAAGCTGAGTTTCAGGAAATTTGACTTATACAAAACTAAGTCAACTAGCAGCGGATATAATTCTAGCCTTTTTCTTGATCTTGTAATTCTCTATGAATGCTGAGTGTGTAAAACTGAATTCTGGTGAATGTCAGTTTGTGAACTGTGACTTGTGTAACAATCAGTTCTTTAGTATGCTGTCAAAACAATAATAAATGTTGTAATGAATAAGTATCAGAATGTAAATGCATAAAGTAAATGAAACAAGAGTTATAGAGGTTGATGGAGGTCAAGTTAAATTATTAACTCGATGCCTACTAACACACTAGCAAGAGAACTAGGTTCAATTGTAGTATAGCTAGATAGAGTCGAGGTCGATCCCACAGAGACTCGGCACAAATAAAACACAACTTTATCCTATTAGAACTAAATTGAAAGGCGGTCTATGACCAACTAAATGCGATAAATAAAATAGTGACTTCCACAAGACACAAAAGACCACAAAGAACAGACTAAAGACTACTAAAACACGGATAATACGGTTGATATTATCTAAACAAATAGTATTGATTACGCTAGTAGATTATAACTCCCCATGTGAATTAGGATGATTACGAGATAAAACAAGCGTTAAAGATTGATTATTATGACTACGAGTCATCCCCAAGGTAGATTTAGCTCGGTTAGGCCCTCAAATCATCGTGCCTCCGTTACGTGACTTCTCTTTTAATGCCTCCATCTCATATAACCCGACACAATTACGAAACTAGGGATGCCGGTATAAACCGTAACCTCATCTAAGCAACATTCCTAGGGTAAGGCGTACTTTTTAGATGCCGATTCAATCTATATCCTAAGTAACAATCACTTTTTGGGTTTCATGTTAAATTATGATGACAAATAATTAAGTTGATCAAGTTTAATTACTCGTTTTAATTCCAATTCAGAGAATCGACGTAGTCGGCCGATCATAATATTGCCCTACACATTACCACGCTCGGTCAACGAGCGACGAAGACTCGGACGACCGAATGACATGTCTCGATCGACCGAACACGCTTACGTGTTGGTACAAATCATGATTACTTCTTAACGTTTCTAACCTAAACACATGGGTTCGTAAATTAATCTACATCACGCAATCAATACAAATAAAACTACTCCATAATAAAATACATCAGATCTACGAATAAAGATTGCATAATTGAATAGTCATACCCTCGAAGACGAGAGTGACTCCCACTCTTTAATGCGCTCCCCAACCGGAGAATCCAATGAATCCACAATGAACGAACATAAAGAAAAGAAAAGAAAACTAAAACTTAAATTGTATAAATTGTTTTGTGTTGTAGTGGTGTGTATTCTCAATTTCGTAGCTGCTGCTTATATAGGAGTTGTAGCCGACATAGGGAGAATCCAGAAGATTGACATGCATTTATCAAATTAGGCTCGGGTGACCGAACCTACACGCTCGGTCGACCGAATGGCTAGGTCGGTCGACCGAGCCTTCCCTTGTTACGCGTTTTCACTCCGTTTTATCTGACTTGTTCCCCACTCCATGCTTTTGAATTGATCTGATTAATCTTTTCTTCAATGCTCCAATTTTGTTCTCTTTTATCTTGAGATTTCTCGATTGCGTGATAATTATCTTCCCGATTCGTTATGATCTGCAAAATCAGTATTTATCACACAATTAATTGCTCTTTTATAATAAAAACGGCTAAATACCAATTATCACATTAATAATCACTTATCATTAAATAATAAATATAAACAAGTGATTTAATACGAAATATATATAATTAACTCTGATTTAAGGTTAAAATTGATGACATAAATAGGTATATTTTAACTGTCATCAAAATGCCCCCCACTTAAACTTTGCTTCGTCCCAACAAAGTATCAATAAGTCATTCCCCAAGACAACATTTTCCGTGGTCAACTCATACTTACACAAGAAACTCGAAGTCAACTCATACCACTATGCTCATCGGATAAGCATTATTCATTACTCGCTATGAATCGAAGTGATTGTGTGCATGTGCATTGGTTTTATATAAATGTAGCAAGATTAGAGCTTATGCAGACTTCATATCAAAATTCACCAACATCAGCATTCATACTTCTTATGTCTCGCAATGGTTAAAGCACTAGAACAATAAGCAAGAGCGTATCTATAGGGTTTTGGGACTTGGAGACCGAGTACTACTCAAAGCCTCTAAAAATTCGATTTTTTTTTCAATTTTGCATATTTTTCGAATACTACTAATCTCAAGGAAGAAAACTTTTCGTAGAGTATCCCCCTATCTTAGATTAAGCATAGCATCGAATATTACCACAAGCGCAGGGCTACTTTGGTAATATTACTACAAGCCCAGTGTTTTAATGCATTGTCAAAACACAGGTACGTCCCAAGCTTATTACTCCGCTTTTGTTGGCTAGAAGATCAGAATACATCAGTCGACAAATATCGACACTAGGTCCTCATAACCAATTATCTACGCAATGTACACATATTTCTTTCAAGTATTATAACTCATGCGGTACTAAACGATTCACATGTTGAGTAATTGAACAATACCAAACTACTTGCAATTGTTGGCATGAATATCCTTAAGTTTACTAACAATTTATCGCAAAAGTATAATATGACCACGTACTCACGCAACTTGGTTCCTTTCCTATCAATTCTAAGTATAAGAACTTCACAAGTTAAAGGGTACGAGTTAAACAACTTGGCATTTATCCATAAAAATTTTTAAATTTGGCTCAATTTTGTCTCAATATTTCGTTCCCCTTGACTTTTTCAACATATATTTTCAACATATAGCTAAGTCCCTTGCCCCCCACTTAAACATGGCATTGTCCTCAATGAAAAAAATAAATGAGAGTTCAAGATGAAAGACTTAGCTCTGGAAACGGCTCCCAAGTAAAGGAACAATATCGGAGTAATCATCGGCACAGTGTGGAGAGACAGACACATTCTGTATAAACAAACAAGCTCCATGAAATCGTCAAATACCATGTCTATGGAAGTTATAAAATAACGTGGCAGTAATTAGATATAGATATCTAAAAACAGTTTAAGCCACTTTACTTTATACTGCCATGGACAAGACCAAAAGGGATTTAAACCTAAATAAAAACTCACATGACGGCTATCAAGGAAAAAACCTCATTTATTCCGAACTTAGACTCGGAACATGGCGAGATGAAAAAAACCGTGATAGGCGCATGCTACTTTATTAAAAAGAAAAACGAAAAAGATAGTTATAGGTAGTAGTTCTAAATTTATAGTCGCTTAGCTCGACTCGATTCAAGATGGTTTATTCATAGACAGGGTCATCGAGGTACAAAACCTCCCCCTCAGCATCAGGCGGAAGCCCTTGATAATGCTTCACACGATGTCCATTCACCACAAATTTGGACCCGTCTTTGAAATTGAATAGCTCCACCGCTCCAGAAGGAAAGACTTGTTGTACTTGAAATGGGCCACACCATCTTGATTTTAACTTACCCGGGAAGAGTCTTAAGCACGAATTGTACAAGAGAACCATATCACCCTCTTGAAAGGTCCTCTCCAGAATTTTCTTGTCATGGAACTTCTTCGTGCGCTCCTTGAAAATCTTGGCATTCTCGTATGCCTCTAAACGAAACTCCTCCAGGCGAGTTAATTCTAACATCCTCTTCTCACCGGCCAACGTCTCATCAAAATTTAGCATCCTTGTTGCCCACATGGCCCGGTGCTCCAGCCTCCACAGTAAATGACATGCCTTTCCAAAAACAATCTCATGCGGTGACATTCCAATCGAGGTTTTATATGCAGTCCTATAAGCCCATAAAGCGTCGTCTAAACGTAACGACCAATCCTTCCTAGTCGTATTGACAGTTTTCTCCAGGATACGCTTTATCTCTCGATTGGTGACTTCTACTTGTCCACTGTCCAGGGGTGATATGCGGTTGCTAGCTTATGTCGAACCCCATACTTAATCATCAGCCTTTCAAAAGGTTTATTACAAAAATGACTACCATTGTCGCTATAATGCATACTAAGCGTCCCAAACCTTGTAAAAATATTCTTTTCAAGAATCTAACCACAACCCTAGCATCGTTAGTAGGAGAAGCAATGGCCTCAACCCATTTGGATACATAATCAACAGCAACTAAGATATATCGGTTAGATAATGATGAAGTGAAAGGTCCAACGAAATCTATTCCCCAAACGTCAAAAAGTTCTACTTCTAAGATGCTCTTAAGCGGCATCTCATTCCTTCGTGAAATATTTCCTGTCATTTGACAAGCATGACATGCTTTTGCATATTGGTGTGCATCCTTAAACAATGTCGGCCAATAAAAACCGCATTGGAGGACCTTAGCCGTAGTTTTATCTCCCCCGTAGTGTCCTCCAACTTCATAAGAATGACAATGCTTCAGGATATCATTATACTCTTCCTCTGGCACACACCTTCGAAAAACATTATCAGATCCTAGCTTAAACAAATAAGGCTCATCCCAATAATAGTGTCTAAGATCTTTAAAGAATTTTTTCCTTTCTTGGACAGTGAGATTTGGTGGTAAGTACTTTGCGGATAGATAATTAACAAACAAACTAAACCATGGTTGCTTCTTCTCCTTTACAACCTCTATTCGCGAAGAAACTGCAACACAATCATCATGTCCCCCGATGGTGGTGATGGAGAAAAGTTGTTCATCAGGAAAAGATTCTCCTATCTCAGGTAATTCCTCACCATCCTCTAATAGTAAGCGCGATAGATGATCGGCCACCACGTTCTCACTTCCTTTCTTATCTCGGATTTCTACGTCAAATTCTTGCAGCAGTAGAATCCATCTCAACAATCTAGGCTTTGAATCTTGCTTTGCTAGGAGATACTTAAGAGCCGCATGGTCAGTCCACACAGTGACTTTAGATCCCACTAAGTAAGATCTAAACTTGTCAAAAGCAAAGATAACGGCCAAAAGTTCCTTCTCCGTTGTTGCGTAGTTTCTTTGGGCAGCGTTCAAAGTCCGACTTGCATAATAGATAGGCCTAAAAATCTTATCTTTTCTTTGACCCAAAGCGGCGCCAACAGCAGTATCACTTGCATCACACATTAGTTCAAACGGAAGATCCCAATCCGGTGCGACGAGCAGGGTGCGAATCGATCTACTTTGTATTTCGTTGAAAGCTTTTATGCACTCATTAGAAAACACAAATGGCACATCCTTGGCCAATAATTCGGTAAGAGGTCTAGAGATTAGGGAAAAGTCCTTAATAAACCTTCGATAAAATCCGGCGTGGCCTAAAAAACCTCGCAAAGTTTTAAGATTAGTAGGCGGAGGTAATTTCTCGATCACCTCTACTTTGGCTCTATCCACCTCTATACCGTTCTTTGATATGCGGTGGCCTAGTACTATACCTTCCGTAACCATCAAATGACATTTCTCCCAGTTAAGCATAAGATTCGTCTCTTCACATCTCTTCAACACTCGTGCTAGATGTGCGAGACATGAATCGAAATCGTCTCCAAATACGGAGAAATCATCCATAAAGATTTCTAAGAAATCTTCCACCATATCCGCAAATAATGACATCATACATCATTGAAATGTCGCGGGGGCGTTACACAATCCAAATGGCATTCGATTATACGCAAATGTCCCATATGGGCATGTAAACGTTGTTTTCTCACGATCTTCGGGTGAGATGTGGATTTGATAGTATCCCGAATACCCATCAAGAAAACAATAGAAAGCATGTCCGCTCAGTCTCTCGAGCATTTGATCGATGAAGGGAAGAGGAAAATGGTCCTTACGAGTCGCATCATTTAGTTTCCTAAAGTCTATGCATACTCGATGACCGGTGATTAGCCTCACAGGAATTAACTCATTCAACTCATTGGCTTGCACCGTCAATCCTCCCTTTTTGGGAACTACATGGATAGGGCTTACCCATTCGCTATCAGCAATTGGAAATATAATTCCCATTTCTAGCATTTTTATAACCTCATCCCTAACCACTTCTTTTAATTGTGGGGTTAAACGCCTCTGAGGTTGTGCAACCGCTTTCTTTTCAGGGTCCACTGAGATCTTGTGCATACATACGCTAGGACTAATGCCCTTAACGCCGCCTATGGTCCATCCAAATGCTCCGCGGTACTCTCTCAGAACTCTCATTAGTTTCTCTTCTTGTAAGACCGTCAAGGAAGAAGATATAATTAGCGGCAAAGTCTCATCTTGAAGAAATACATACTTCAAATTTGCAGGAAGAGGTTTTAAAGTCAAATTTGTGGGAGGTTCTTCCAAAGAGGTCTTCAACTTTTGACCAGTGAGTTTGAGTTCGAAGTACTTATGCCACATTGGTCTATGATAGAATCTTTCAATCTCCGCAGCACTTACTTCCTCTACAGGCCTTGGGGTTCCTCTACTACATCCTGGCCATATCATCTTCTCCTCCTCACTACTTACGTACTTGACTTCATCTTCTTCTTCCAAGACAGCTTCCAAGAAATCCTTGATACTTTCATGTTGTTGAAATTCTTGAACGATCCTATCAATGGAATCTAACATAAAACATGCATCCTCTCCATCATCAGGTTGCTTCATAGTGTCGAAGACATGTAATGCAACTCTCTCTTCATTCACTCTTAACACTAACTCGCCCTTGTAAACATCAATTAGCGTTCTACTAGTGGCCATGAAAGGTCTCCCTAATATCAAGGGCACTTCGTAGTTAGCTTCCATATCTAATACCACAAAGTCGACAGGAAATACAAACTTTTCAACTCTTACTAGCACATCCTCAACCACTCCACACGGTTCTTTGACAGAATGGTCAGCTAATTGCAGTGTGATTGAGGTCTTCTTAAGATCTTTCATGCCTAGCTTCCGAAAAATAGATAGTGGCATCAGGTTCACGCTAGCTCCTAGATCACACAAAGCTTTGTTTAAACATACGTTACCTATGGTGCAGGGAATGAGAAAGCTTCCCGGATCTTTGCATTTTTGGGGTAACTTATGTTGGAGAATGGCTGAGCACTCCTCATTAAGGCATATGGTCTCTAAATCTAGAAGTTTCCTTTTAGTTGAGACGGCGTCTTTTAAAAACTTGGTGTACTCAGGCATTTCAGCTAGTGCTTCAACTAGGGGTATATTGATTTGTAACTTACTAAACATATCCACGAACTTCTTATACCTCTTATTATCAAACTTAGGCTTCGGCTTTGGTGAAGGATAAGGTAGAGTTGAAGGATCGACATCAAGAAAATTGGATACTTGTTATCGTAAAGTTCAACTCTAGGGCCAAGAGGTTCTTTATACGCTCTTTGCTCAGGCAAAGTCTCGTAAATATTAGTCTCATTGCTTGGCTCACCATCCTTATTCTTTGTGACTTTCTCTTTCTCTTTCCGAGGGGATGGTGGAGTTACCTCTTTTCCACTTCTTGTCATGATTGCATTCAAATCCTTAGGGTTCTTCTCAGTGTTGCTTGGCAACCCTCCAGGAGGTCTAGTTGAGACTTGCTCAGCTAGTTGTCCTATCTGGTGCGTGAGGTTTTGGACTAGAGCTTCTTGATTGGTCACTTTAGCATCGGTCTTCTGACAATATTGGCTAAAGTTAGTGGCTAAAACCATAGATTTTGAAAGTTGTCCCATATTGTCGGTGTTACATTACTCGGTTTTCTATCGCAGCCTTCCCAACCAAAAGTTTTAGTTTGTTTGTGGTACATAAGTGGTAGGCGGTTTAGGCCTTTCTCTGCATTAATGTCACTATATCGGAATCCAGGATGGTTATGATTAGGCTGTACCCTCCCGATATAATTGGCTTCTTCAAGCATCAAAGATTCTCACTTTGAGGTGCTACATCGATTCCACCCCTTTCTACTCTTGTCATCCTCTCTTGCATCCCATCTACCTTATTGTTGATAACAGAAAGTTGTTCTAAGATTTTGGTAGATGCAATATCATCAAATATGTCAGTGACCATCTTCACAGTGAGCTATGTCATTGCCTCCCATTGGCTATTCATCGCTATTTGCTCCATCTTCCTTGTGCCTCTCTCGGAGATAAAGAACAAACGCTCCATTCTTTGGGAGGCGTCTACTCTAATTTTCTCGCTCTCTCAACCCATGGTAAAAGTTTGCATTAAAAGCCAAAGAGAGATGTCATGATGAGGACACTTCCTCATAGCTTCCTTGAAACGTTCCCAAGCTTGATCAAAACTTTCCCTAGGTTGTTGCTTAAATCCTAGGATGTCTTGGCGTAACTTAAAGGGTTTTCCCAAGGGAAAATACTTATACATGAATTTTTGCAACAATTGTTCCCAGGTAGTGATAGACTCAGCCTCTAAAGAGAGAAGCCATTGCTTAGCTTTATCTTTCAAAGTGAAAGGAAAAGCTTAAGACGAATGTTACCCTCCGGGATTAATTCGTTTCATCAGGCTAACGATTTCCAAGAAATTCGTCACGTGAACACCAGGATCCTCGTTCTGAATTCCATGAAAAGTGGAATAGTTGGTCACCATTTGAATTACATTAGGCCTAGGGTGATAGACTTCCGCAGCATCTTGTGGTGCTACGATAGCGGGAATGAATTGCTCAATAGTGGGCGTTGCATAACTTTGCAAAGTACGCCTTGCTCCTTGAACTAGGGCTTGGTTCTCATTATTAGCATTTGCATTCACATTATTGGCATTATTGATAACAGGATTAATAACAGGATTAGGTACCTGGTTTGGATTGACTGGATTTCCTTCCATTTATGCTTCATATTCAGAATGTTCAGAATGATCGGTTGTATGTCCTTCTTCCACTCCTTGCTCGCTTTCCTCAAGATTTGGATCCTCTTCTCCTTGTTTAGCCAGTTCCCTAGCTAACTTCCTATTCCTTCTCGCAAATTTCTCTATTTCAGGATTATAAGGCTCAAGCGGTTCCTTCGATTTCCGAGTAGTGTACTATAAAATAATAAACAACAATAAAACAATTAATCACTAGTAAAGGCTAGGCCTTTAACTAACTTACTAAAACAGACTCAAAATAAGTTTGAGAAAAGAAAACGTAAATAAAACAGAAGCAGAATGTTTTAAAACTAATACAGAATCAGAAACAGAAAAGAAAATATATTCTCGGTCGACCGAGAGCTGTGGTTCGGTCGACCGAACTCTCCTTTTTTTATTTTTATTTTTTTTATTTTTTACGACACTGTTTAATATACAGACTCTTATTCACAGAATATTCACGAATCCAGTTCTAACAAAATAAGCTATATCTTAATTTAATGACTCGAGTCCCCGGCAACGGCGCCAAAAACTTGATGGAGGTCAAGTTAAATTATTAACTCGATGCCTACTAACACACTAGCAAGAGAACTAGGTTCAATTGTAGTATAGCTAGATAGAGTCGAGGTCGATCCCACAGAGACTCGGCCCAAATAAAACACAACTTTATCCTATTAGAACTAAATTGAAAGGGCGGTCTATGACCAACTAAATGCAGTAAATAAAATAGTGACAACCACAAGACACAAAAGACCACAAAGACAGACTAAAGACTACTAAAACACGGATAATACGGTTGATATTATCTAAACAAATAGTATTGATTACGCTAGTAGATTATAACTCCCCCATGTGAATTAGGATGATTACGAGATAAAACAAACGTTAAAGATTGATTATTATGACTACGGGAGTCATCCCCTAAGGTAGATTTAGCTCCGGTTAGGCCCTCTAAATCATCGTGCCTCCATTACGTGACTTCACTTTTTAATGCCTCCATCTCATATAACTTCTGACACAATTACGAAACTAGGGATGCCGGTATAAACCGTAACCTCATCTAAGCAACATTCCTAGGGTAAGGCGTACTTCTTAGATGCCGATTCAATCTATATCCTAAGTAACAATCACTTTTTGGGTTTCATGTTAAATTATGATGAAAAATAATTAAGTTGATCAAGTTTAATTACTCGTTTTAATTCCAATTCAGAGAATCTGACGTAGTCAAAGCCGATCATAATATTGCCCTACACATTACCACGCTCGGTCAATCAAACGACAGCACTCGGGCGACCGAATGACATGTCTCGGTCGACCGAACACAGTTCTGTGTTGGTACAAATCATGATTACTTCTTAACGTTTCTAACCTAAACACATGGGTTCGTAAATTAATCTACATCACGCAATCAATACAAATAAAACTACTCCATAATAAAATACATCAGATCTACGAATAAAGATTGCATAATTGAATAGTCATACCCTCGAAGACGAGAGTGACTCCCACTCTTTAATGCGCTCCCCAACCGGAGAATCCAATGAATCCACAATGAACGAACATAAAGAAAAGAAAAGAAAACTAAAACTTAAATTGTTTAAATTGTTTTGTGTTGTAATGGTGTGTATTCTCAATTTCGTAGCTGCTGCTTATATAGGAGTTGTAGCCGACATAGGGAGAATCCAGAAGATTGACATGCATTTATCAAATTAGGCTCAGGTGACCGAACCTACACGCTCGGCCGACCGAATGGCTAGGCTCGGTCGACTGAGGCTTCCCTTGTTACGCGTTTTCACTCCGCTTTATCTGACTTGTTCCCCACTCCATGCTTTTGAATTGATCTGATTAATCTTTTCTTCAATGCTCCAATTTTCTTCTCTTTTATCTTGAGATTTCTCGATTGCGTGATAATTATCTTCCCGATTCGTTATGATCTGCAAAATCAGTATTTATCACACAATTAATTGCTCTTTTATAATAAAAACGGCTAAATACCAATTATCACATTAATAATCACTTATCATTAAATAATAAATATAAACAAGTGATTTAATACGAAATATATATAATTAACTCTGATTTAAGGTTAGAATTGATGACATAAATAGGTATATTTTAACTGTCATAAGAGGTTCCAGGTGGTGTAATCCTCACAGTCCTCTCTTCCCCTGTGGTGTAGGAGGAAAAATTCCACTAGAACTTCTTGAGGTGATTTGTTACAAAAAGTCCTAAACAAAAGTCCTTGGCTAATCCTTGCTTCACGATCTAAATAGTCAAAGAATAGGATGGATTTCTACTCTTCAAATGTTTGAGCCACTAGTCCTTTAAGGGTTACGTATGCCTCTTCACCAGCTACCACCACAAACACAGTCTACCCGATCACGATACAAACTGTCCTTGGCAAATCCTTCACCGAATGCTTCACACGGTCTAAACCTTTGATGAAGAATCAAAGTTGGGCTGAGAATCAATAAATTGATTCTTGTTTGTGGTTCCTCAAAGTGTCTGAATCTAGATAAAATCTATGTAGCTTGAACACCTGAAGAAATTCTTGATTGATCTTGTTAGCGCAATGATGATATCAATTCGAATGAACGAGACTAGTGCACAAAAATGCTTGTAATCTTGTTACTTCTTGATAAATCTCTGTATTTGATCCTTGGTGCAAAGTCCTCTATTTATAGTGTAAGGTCCAACGTTCATCTTGCTTGAATTCAAATTGTATCAACGTCTATCTTGTAACGGCTATATTTTGTGATCGTTCTGACTTGTCAGTATTTCATCCAATAAGGTTTCTTCCTTTACAAAGTTCGACTGTACTATCAGTTTGTTGGATGAATGACTTATAAAACTGAGTTTCTTGATCATTTTTATACTGAGTTCGTCAGTTGTCAGTTTCTTGACTGACTTGGAGCATTAACTGAGATTTTACTCTTCTTCAAATATCAGTACTCCAATTCTTCATCTGATTATACTTGACTTAACCAGAGTACACCATTCAAATCGATCATCTAAGATATCATTGTCCTTATGATCCTTAGGTCTTCATACAAGATCCATAAAGTCAGTTCAGGTCAGCACAAACTTGCCTGAAGTCTAACTTTACAGTCTCGACTTGGTCTTCATAAGCTGACTTTGAACCCTCAGTTCTTCAATCTACAATAACTGAGTATGTGTCCCTCAATTCTTCTGTCTTCTAGATAAGCCAACTGAGTCTGTGTCCCTCAGCGAACTTACCTTCTTCAGTTCTGAGTGAGCTTCAGTTCTTGGTGTATTCTGAGTCAGTTTCTATGACTTGTCTTTCCAGTTTTCTAAGTGATTTCCAGTTTTCAGATTTACGACACTTCTATCTATTACAGTGCATGTCCGATATAACCTATATAATTATAAGACTCTATAAAAATCTACGCATTCAGTTCTAGACATCTTTTAGCTTTTCACTATAATAACTGGTTTCAGCACTCCATCAATGGGGTTAAGATAATAACTGATTAAATATGATGAATTATCATCAAAACATAAATTTATTTCCAAAAATTTCCCCCTTTTTGATGATGCCAAAACTCTCCTTAAAAGAAAAGCTTAAAGATAAGTACAATTAAAATCAATGTAAAACTGGAAACTGGATTTCATTAAGATATGCAAAAACTGGAATAGTTACACATTAGTAAAAACTGAAATAGGAGCTAAACTATTTTCTGTGCTCTTTGTGTAACTTAATTATATTTCCTTTCCTTATCGTGAAGCTGAAACGCTCTTTCTAGCTTCGTGTCTTCCTTGTAGAAAGTTCTGTTGTAGTTTACTTGACTAGAAAGCTTCCACTTTCTCCATAAGACTGACTTTCGTAAAGCTGATTCATCCCTGTAGTAATTTTCAAATTCTGCAACATCAGCTTTCATTTGTTCAGTTTTGTCTTTGATCTGCAACTTTTCTTCAATCTTCTTGAACTTCTTATAGTGTGCAATCCTTTGATTGTGATACAGATCAGATAAGAAGTATGCAAGAGATTCTTCATAAGTTTTGTCTTTGTACTTCAACTTGACATTGTTGTGATCATTGACAAACTTCATCCACAAATCCTTTGTTAAAGTAGCTCTTATTTCTCCAGGTTGACTGTATTTTTCAACGAGCTGTTTGTCAGTTAGTTATTTTGCAAGAACATAAGGATCTGCTTTTGATTTATATTTCTCAAGTTCTTCTTCCAGCTTCATCTTTTCATCAAGTAATCTCAGCTTTTCTTCTTCAGCTTTCCCCTTTTTGGCATCATACAACTGATTTACCAACTAATGGGTTGCATGTTGGTCTGCTGAGATAGTCTTTTGAGAATCAAGCACTTCTTTCAGTTGAGTTTCTAACACATAAATGCGCTAATTTAAGTGCCATTGTGCTTGAGCATGTGTCTCTCTATCTTCCATGGTTGAGACTTCAAGTTTCTCCTTAAGACTGAGAATTTCTGATGCTGAGCTAGGAGATGATTCCTGAATGATATCCAACTTGGTGTGGACTGAGACGCCTGTCTTCTTTCGATAATCCAAGTATTCAGAAATATTTTTCAAAAGGCCATTGTAAGCATCCTTTTGGTTGAGCATAATCTTCAGATTTTCTTGTACTTTGCTCATTTCATCTTTTGTCAAAAATTCAGATGGATCTGTTGCTTCTTCTTGTTGACTATTAGGCTTAGTATCATCTTTAATTACCATGAGTTGCTGATTCTCATCCTTTCCATCAGTTTGCTGGTTGTCAGTTGATTGGTTTCCAACTGGCAAACCTTTTTGCTGATTAGCAGTTTGAGCTTGAGGTTGAATTTCACTTTGCAAATCTATAGCTTTATCAGCTTCTTTCTTTGATTCATTATCTTTGTCATCATCCTTCTTCTGTTGATTATCTAAAACTGATGACATGGCTGATTTTCCTCGTTTAGCTATCTCATTGAATCTTCTGAAACACTTTGTGAGAAACTCATTTAATGGAAATAGAGTGTATAAATCCTTGATTTCGAGCTTTTCCAGCAATGACTTTTCTTCACTTGCTAGAGTAGCATCTCTACAATCTTCAGTATTGAGTTTCATCTTCATCATCCTGATGATTCTGTCAGCTTCGAAAAACTGAGATGGTTGTTGAGCTTGTTGTTGAGCTGGTTGCTGCTGAGATTGTTGTTGCTCCTTTTCAGCATGTATAACGGAAACTTGTTTCTCTGAAATTGTTCATTGTAATCGAGAAAAAATTTCAGTTGCTATAACGTCCTTTCAGGTGACTCCAGGTGTCAGTTGTTGTTCCCCCTCAGTTGGTGCTAACTGACTTGAAGTACCTGGGAACAAACATTTGCCAACTGACTTAACTACTTCTAAGTCATCTTTTCGTTTGACTCCTTTGTGTTCAGCTATCTGCCGAGACACAGTTTGCTTCTTTTCTCCAGGCTGAGAAGCTTTTTCTTTCCTTGAATGGACTACAGCTGAATCTCCAGTTGATGTATCCATTCTTTGTATAGATGCACCTGTAGTTTGTTCTGCTGCATTAACTGCCTTGAGTTTTCCAAATAGTGCTGAATAACTCCACTGAGTGGCTTTTTGAGTCGAAATCTTCCAATTGTTTCTCTCCCTTTAGCTTGAGCTCTTTGAACGCTTTCCAATTCAGCTAAGTGTTGCTGCTTTAGCTGTTTAAACACATAACCTGCCCAATTAAATTCAAATTCATCCCAAATTATGTTCATCAGATAAATGCTGTCTTTAGATAACTTGGCTATTCCTTTGTGTTGGCCAATGATGTGTCTGTTGAGCCATTCGCTGAGGAATCCAAACACTGGTTTGAGTTCATTGAAATGAGTACCAACAGTTGCTGGTTCCTTACTTAAGGAGATTGCTGGAGAAAAACGCTCATTTGGAGTGGTAAACAACTCAAATCTATTGATTTCACAACTGGTTCCTTGAAATCAAATAGCAACCTGATGACTTGTTCATTAACAATGATTCTTTTACCTCAAACATTTGTGATTAGGGAGTTCCTTATCAATCTCATGTTCTCCCAGAACTGTAGGATCCCTTCTAATATTGTTGTAGTTAATGAGAATGATGACGAATTTCCCCACAAATGTGCAGATGCTGGAACATTTATGTATTCGGCATTCTGTTTAGAAACACAAAAAATATCTATCAATATCTTCAAGAAACCCAAAGTAATGCCCCGTTCCCGGACACCGAGTCCTTATCCGGAAATCGAAACGTTCGGCATGCATAATATTAAATAAATAATATTACACGTAAGCCTCAACTATGTCGTATAATATTAAAGCAAACGGAAGCAAAAAGACTCGGGTATTTTTTTTTCAAACAACCAAGAATGAAAATCAAGAACTAAAGAGGAGATGTGCTATTGTTACATTGGAAATAGAAACCAACAAATCCAAAACGTACGAATTCCAAAGTACTAAAAGTAAACTACAACATCCAATAGTAATCCAAGTCTATGAAATGAAAGGGAAATAAAAGAATAATAAACAAGATCTTCAACTCCGGCATCCTCAAACGTCGTCATCAAAGTCCTCCTCGAAGTCTTGACTAACCTGTTCGTCTTCTCTCCCCCAAACACATACATAAACATGCATTTGAGGTAAGTACATTGTACAAAGTAAGAAGTAGAAGCTACAACTCTTTTAAGGTTATTATTAAAAGATTATCTTGGTGAGACCGACTCAATCTAGGGTTCACTATGTGCCCATCGACACGTCGTGACTATACGTTTCTCACTTAGCTTATCTTTGTTACACCATTATTCAAGGACACAATGCATGGTGAAAATTCCACCACGAGATATACTTGCCAACTACGGTGATTTGCACCGATAGTCCCGGGATCTCCCCGGTATGCATATATGTTCGATGGATTTCCTCCACTACCCTTCAGCCTTTTGAGCCCGTAGCGTTGTCCACCTTTTATGAACGTATCACATCGCCGATTTGAATCAGTGCCTAACCGAGAATAATTGACGTTTTAGCTTTTACTACACTTATGTAATTATTATTGTGAATTAACTAGTCACCTAAGTGTTTTCAAGTAAGCTCCCTCACATACACTACTCTCTTTCCTATACCACTAGACACGGACAAGTCATAGCAAATACACAGACATTGATAAACTCTAGTTCATCAAAGCACAAGCCGTTTCATGCCCTTCCGACGGATCCGAACTTCAACTCCTTTTAAGAGTACATTCGGTGTTTTAACTGAACGAATCAGAAGTTCAATCGAGGCTTGTTCATGTTTAATTAATATTAACATATCATTATTAAGGGTTTAAAATAGTGAGAACATGATTATGAAACCTGAAAACGAGCTGAAACGATAAAGGCAATAAAATCAAGGTACACAGGTCGAACGCCCGTTTGACTCCCTATGGACGCCCGTTCAATATCGAACTCCCGTCCACTAATCCCGAATGCCCGTCTGTAAAAATGGCTACATCCTGATTCAAAAATCTAACCTCAAATGCCTGTCTGCCTTGTGCAGACGCCCGTCTGAGCTACTAGTGTCGCAAATGCCCGTTTGCCTAATGCAAACGCCCATCCGCCTAGGTTTTCCCTAAAACGCTAAATCTTAAAAAACATGATTTCTAAACCGTTTCTAGCCTAATTAACATCGAAATTAACACAGAAAATCACAGAAAAACTCATCTAACATTACCATAGCATCTAGGATCATTAATCAACAAAAAAACACCTCTTTCTTACATCTAACCATCTTAAACCTTAAACTAAATCTCAATAACAATAATTGAAATTGTAGGAAGATCATATTACCTTTTAGCAAGCTTAATCCAAACAAAACGCACAGAAACAGCAGCATACTGATCCTTTTCTGCAGGAAAACATGTGATAAATCCAAACATAGATTAGATTCGATCACATGCTTCTAAACGATAAAAACTAGCAATTGATGAGTTTGAATCCATCAAACTTGAACAAGAGCAAAACTAGGGTTTAATCATACCTAAAAAAAGCTCCAACTTTCTGATATTGAAACGTCAACCTCTTCACGACGATTCCGTTGCTTGACTCTGATCTGAAAACCATTACGAATTGACTTAGCAATCGATTGAAAACCTCTCAGCCCTGACTCTTGCTCTCACAGACGCAGAAGGCAAATTTGGTGGTGGAAAAACTGATTCAAAAGGTTAGGGAAAACTGATTGGGTTTATTTTCCTTAAATAGGAAAATCCCAATAATTTACCTAAATCCTTATTTTCCTTAATTACCCTTACTAATCAGATTTTCTTTCCCCATATATATATATTTCGAAAAATACATATATACAATTAATAAAATACTCAAACTCCGAATAAAAGGAACCGAACCCAATATTTCATTTTCGCAAAATGACACGTCTGCCCTTTCCCGAAAATCGGAATATTACTTCTTCCCCCCTTAAAGGAGTTTCGTCCTCGAAACTAGAACATACCTGGTTAGTCCATAAAATCTGGGAACTCGCTGATCATATCGTCCTCGACTTCCCAAGTAGCTTCATCCGGTGAATGATTGCTCCATTGCACCAGAACCAAAGGAATCAACCGCTCTTAATCATCTTTTCCTTCCGGTCCAAAATCCTGATCGGTTTCTCATCATAAGAAATATTATCTTGTAGGATATCCGGATCAATCGTGGTCTCAACATCTATCTTGGTCAAACACTTCTTCAGCATCGAAACATGAAACACATTGTGGACTCTTGACATGGATTCCGGTAACTTAAGCTTATAAGCCAACGGTCCAATTCTTA
Organism: Gentiana macrophylla; assembly: GCA_026214975.1. Classification (NCBI taxonomy): domain Eukaryota; kingdom Viridiplantae; phylum Streptophyta; class Magnoliopsida; order Gentianales; family Gentianaceae; genus Gentiana; species Gentiana macrophylla. Next base: position 51,370,810 of record CM047813.1, read on the forward strand.
CTAGAATCTCAAAAGGTCCAACATACCTTGGGCTTAGCTTTCCCTTCTGTCCAAAACGTTTCACTCCCTTCATTGGGGAAGCTCGTAGATACACACTTTCACCAACTTCAAATTCAAGAGGTCTTCTTCTAGCATCTGCCCAACTTTTCTGTCTATCTTGAGCTGCTTTCAGGTTCTTCTTAACCAACTGAACCCTTTCTTTAGCTTGCTCTACCAATTCTGGCCCGGTGATCTGTCTTTCCCCAACTTCATCCCAAAACAGCGTCGTTGTACATCTTCTTCCATACAACGCTTCAAACGGTGGCATGCCTATACTTGCATGATAACCGTTGTTGTAGGAAAACTCTACTACCGGTAGGTAATCATCCCATGATCCGCCTACTTCCAAAACACAAGCTCTCAACATATCTTCAAGTGTCTTGATGGTCCTTTCTGACTGTCCATCTATCTGGGGATGAAAGGCCGTACTCAAATCCAACTTGGTTCCAAAAGCTGCTTGTAAACTTTTCCAAAACCGACTGACGAACCTCGAATCGCGATCCGATAGAGATAGGAACTCCGTGTAACTTCACTATATTATCCAGGTATAGTGTCGTCATCTTCTTCAAAGGCATATCAACTTTATACGGTAAGAAATGGGCGGATTTGGTCAATCTATCCACAATCACCCAAATCGCATCATGACCGCCTCTTCTCTTAGGTAAACCGGTGATGAAATCCATCATGATCTTATCCCATTTCCATTCGGGGATATCCAAAGGTTTAAGCATTCCTCCTGGTCATATGTGCTCTGCCTTTACTCTCTGACAGATGTCACATTCTGTAACAAACTTGGCTATGTCCAGTTTCATCGAGGGCCACCAAAACTTTTACTTCAAGTCTCTATACATTTTAGTGGATCCTGGATGAACCGCAAATGCAATCCCATGTGCCTCTTCCATAACTCTTTGCCTCAAATCACCAACATTAGGCACACACAGGCGATCCTGATACCAAAGGTTTCCGTTCTTGTCTAACACATAGCCAACCGTAGGCTTTTCTCTTGCAATGCGTTTCAAGTCAACCCAAACTGGGTCTTCATCTTGCTTTTCCCGAATATCATCCATCAACTCAGACCTCGCTAACAATGGTGCCACAAACTTCCGGTCTTCAATCTGATCAAAACTTCGGATTTGCAGCCCATCTAGCCTTTCTGCCACGACTTCAACACTTGAAACTGCAAACACTGGTTTTCTGCTCAAAGCATCTGTCATTACAATTGCTTTACCCGGATGGTACTAAATATCCAAGTCATAATCTTTTACGAACTCCAACCATCTCCTTTGTCTCATGTTCAAATTCTCTTGGGTAAAGAAATACTTCAAGCTCTTGTGATCGGTGAAGATCCTCGCCTTAACTCCATACAAGTAGTGCCTCCAAGTCTTTAGGGCAAACACTACTGCTGCCAACTCTAAGTCATGTGTTGGGTAATTCTTCTCATGCACCTTCAACTATCTGGATGCATAAGCAATCACCTTCCATCCTTGCATCAACACACAACCCAAACCTTGTCCCGAAGCATCTGTGTAGACATCATAATTATCAAAGATCTCTGGAACTGCCAAAACTGGGGCTGTAGTCAACTTCTTCTTCAATGTCTTAAAAGCCTCTTCACACTCACTGGTCCACTCGAACTTTACATTCTTTTGAGTGAGCCGGGTAAGTGGTGTAGCTATCTTCGAGAAGACTTGCACAAATTTCCTATAATATCCAGCCAAACCAAGGAAACTTCTAACCTCTGAAACTGTAGTCGGTCTGGACCACTTCTCAACTGCTTCAATCTTGGCAGGATCAACCTTAATGCCATCTCCAGAAATGACATGACCCAAGAAACTCACCTGATTCAACCAAAAGTCACACTTAGAGAACTTAGCATACAACTGGTTCTTCTTCAATGTCTCCAACACTATCCTTAAGTGTTCCTCATGCTCTTTCTCATCCTTAGAGTACACCAGGATGTCGTCTATGAATACTATCACAAACTTATCCAAATATGGCATGAAAAAACGCTGCATCAAATCCATAAATGCAGATGGAGCATTAGTGAGTCCAAAAGGCATAACCAAGAACTCATAATGTCCATACCTCGTACTGAAGTCTGTCTTCGGTATGTCCGCTACCTTGATCTTCAACTGATGATATCCTGACCTAAGATCAATCTTTGAAAACACTCTCTTGCCTTGCAACTGATTAAACAAATCATCAATCCTTGGCAAAGGGTATTTATTCTTGATGGTGAGGTTATTCAATGCTCTGTAGTCTACGCACATCCTCATACTACCATCCTTCTTCTTGACAAATAACACTGGGGCTCCCCAAGGTGAAGTACTAGGCTGAAATATATTCCTCTCAAGCATGTCCTTAAGCTGAACTTTCAACTCTTTCAATTCAGCCGGTGCCATTCTATAGGGTGCCTTAGCAACTGGTGCCGCTCCTGTTATCAACTTGATCTCAAATTCAATCTCTCTATCCGGCATGTTTCCAGGTAACTCCTCTGGGAACACTTCAGGGTATTCTTTGACTACAGGGGTTTTCTCTAACTCGGGCTTCACTTGTTCCACATCCACTGCGTACAACAAGTAGCCTTCACAACCTTTCTGACAAGCCCTTATAGCCTTAACCGCTGAAATTATCGGATGATGCTTCTTGCTAGGCTTGTACACATTGCCCTGATATCTTATCGGATTTTCCGGGTATCTTAAAGGTCACTTTCTTTCCTCGGCAATCCAGATGGACAAAATTCTCGGATAGCCAATCTATTCCAAGAATCACTTCAAAGTCTGAAAAATCTAAAACTGTGAAGTCACTTTTGCATCGGTATGATCCCACTTGGACTTCCACTTGTGGTATTATCCTAGTTACCTTTGTTACCTTTCCTAACGGTGTAGTTATCTCCAAGGTGTTTCTTAAGGGTTTCGAGGGTAGATTCAACTTCTTAGCTACCTTAGTCGACACGAAGGTATTAGACGCTCCCGTATCAAACAAAGCTCTGACCACTAGATTATCTAACATTATCGCATTACTAAGATGCATATTCATTCATTTAAATAAAATTACAAAGATGAGTAAACGTGCTATAAAAATATCTTAACAAAATAAACAACAACAATAAGGTACTTGAGATAAGATCATCCTCTCAGTTCTCATCTTCTAGCATCAAAGAAACAAAAACACGAACTAGGCGACTTGGGCCACCTTTTCCATTCCCTTGCCTCTGTACATTCGAACTCCCCTTTGTTGGACACATCTTAGCAAAATGTCCTAGCTCTGTGCAGTAGTAGCAGCCGCCTGTATTAGCCTTACACTCACCTGAGTGATTCTTGTTGCATTTAGGGCAAACTGGTGCTCCGGTTGGTGGTTTACTTGCTGCAGGGGCTGTCGTCTTCTTGAAATTCTGTTGTGGTACTCCCTGGTTATTGCCTTGGCTCGTGCCAAAACTCCTTTTGTTCCTAATAACAACTGTGGCCTTTTTCCTGAATGTCTCAACCTCTAAGGCCTTATTCAACAACTCAGCCAAATTCTTGGCTGTGAAACCTAACATACCAGACTGTACCTGATACGATAACCCTTCCTTGTATAGGGCCATCTTTCTCTCTTCTACCTTCATTAGCTCGGGTAAAATCTTCCCAACTCGTTAAACTTGTTGGTGTCTTTGCGATACCGTCCATATAGTTACCCTGCTTAAGCTTCAAAACCGACTTGCCATGTCTGCTTGCACGGTGGCTGGAAAGTACTCGTTATAAAACATGGCCTTAAAACCTTCCCAGTCTGTCACTTTACCATTACTGCTCTGTATAGCATCTATCCATGCTTCAGTTGCACCCAAAAGGAAACTAACCGTCAACTGTGACATCTCAGTCTCAGGGGCATGTATGTTCCTACATGCCTTCTCAAAACTTCTTATCCACTCTTCGGCCTTCGAATGCTCAACATTCCCAAAGAAATCTTGGACTTTGTTCCTTCTCAACCTTGTATACCAGTCAACTGGCGGTGCCTGCTCGAAAATTGGTCTAACTGGTGGGGCTTGTGGGTACGCTGGAGGGTATCCATAAGGCACTTGCTGCTGGTACTGGGGGTGTTGTGGGTATTGTGGAATCACTTGGGGCTCAGTCTGATGGGGGTAGTATGCCTGGTGGTAACCCTGATGGTGTTGTGGTGTAGGCTGTGGTTGGTGGAAACCAAAGGGTGGGTGACCAAAACCTTGCTGAAAGTCAAAACGGGGTGACAGAGGTACAGTAGGTCGAAGGGTGTGGCCTACTGGAGGTGGATAGGGGGTCTGTTGTTGTTGGTGAAACACTAGTGGTGAGGGGTGGCTCACTAGTGGAGGGTAAGCGGTATGTTGGTGTGGGGGGTAGCTTACTGGCAGTGGTACTGAACTTACTGGAACCTCACTTACCAAAGAAAACGGAACCAAACTTCCCACATGCCACTGTGGGTGTTGCTCCTGATGAGATCGTAGTGGCGAATTCCGATGGGAATCCGGTGTGGGGGTCTCTGTATGAGGGGGTGGTGACAAGATCCGCTGAGGTGGATGATTCGGCCTCACAACACCGCCTCCTACGACTGGTGTCAGACTCTCTCGTCGAACTCCAGAGGTTTCTGCACCCGCTCCAGTTCTCGTGAACACCATCCTGATGATTAGAGAAAACGAAAATGTTACTAAAAGATCTAAAGAAACTTATCTCAAAAGAAAGGAAGCCTAAAAGACGCTTCGTCTCTGATACCAACTGTAACGCCCCGTTCCCGGACACCGAGCCCTTATCCGGAAATCGAAACGTTCGGCACGCATAATATTAAATAAATAATATTACACATAAGCCCCTACTACGTCGTATCAAATTAAAGCAAACGGAAGCAAAAAGACTCGGGTATTTTTTTTTCAAACAACCAAGAATGGAAATCAAGAACTAAAGAGGAGATGTGCTATTGTTACATTGGAAATAGAAACCAACGAATCCGAAATGTACGAATTCCAAAGTACTAAAAGTAAACTACAACATTCAATAGTAATCCAAGTCTATGAAATGAAAGGGAAATAAAAGAATAATAAACAAGATCTTCAACTCCGGCGTCCTCAAACGTCGTCATCAAAGTCCTCCTCGAAGTCTTGACTAACCTGTTCGTCTTCTCTCCCCCAAAAACATAAATAAACATGCATTTGAGGCAAGTACATTGTACAAAGTAAGAAGTAGAAGCTACAACTCAATTAAGGTTATTATTAAAAGATTATCTTGGTGAGACCGACTCAATCTAGGGTTCACTACGTGCCCATCGACACGTCGTGGCTATATGTTTCTCACTTAGCTTATCTTTGTTACACCATTATTCAAGGACATAATGCATGGTGAAAATTCCACCACGAGATATACTTGCCAACTACGGTGATTGGCACCGATAGTCCCGGGATCTCCCTGGTATGCATATACGTTCGATGGATTTCCTCCACTACCCTTCAGCCTTTTGAGCCAGTAGCGTTGTCCACCTTTTATGAACTTATCACAACGCCGATTTGAATCAGTGCCTAACCGAGAATAAGTGACGTTTTAGCTTTTACTACACTTATGTAATTATTATTGTGAATTAACTAGTCACCTAAGTGTTTTCAAGTAAGCTCCCTCACATACACTACTCTCTTTCCTATACCACTAGACACGGACAAGTCCTAGAAAATACACAGATATTGATAAACTCTAGTTCATCAAAGCACAAGCCGTTTCATGCCCTTCCGACGGATCCGAACTTCAACTCCTTTTAAGAGTACATTCGGTGTTTTAACTGAACAAATCAGAAGTTCAATCGAGGCTTGTTCATGTTTAATTAATATTAACATATCATTATTAAGGGTTTAAAACAAAGGAGAACATGATTATGAAACTCGAAACGAAATAAAACGATAAAGGCAATAAAATCAAGGTACACAGGTCGAACGCCCGTTTGACTCCCTATGGACGCCCGTTCAATATCGATCGCCCGTCCACTAATCCCGAACACCCGTCTGTCAAAAATGGCTACATCCTGAATCAAAAATCTGAGCTCAAACACCCGTCTACCTTGTGCAGACGCCCGTCTGAGCTACTAGGGTCGTGAACGCCCATTTGCCTAATGCAAACACCCGTGCGCCTGGGTTTCCCCAAAACGCTAAATCTTAAAAAAAACACGATTTCTAAACCGTTTCTAGCCTAATTGACATCGAAATTAACACAGAAAATCACAGAAAAACTCATCTAACATTACCATAGCATCTAGGATCATTAATCAACAAAAAAACACCTCTTTCTTACATCTAACCATCTTAAACCTTAAACTAAATCTCAATAACAATAATTGAAATTGTAGGAAGAGCCTCTTACCTTTTAGCAAGCTTAATCCAAACAAAACGCAGAGAAACAAAGAAGAAAGCGATCCTTTTCATAGGAAAACATGTGATAAATCCAAACTTAGATTAGATTCGATCACATGCTTCTAAACGATAAAAACTAGGAATTGATGAGTTTGAATCCATTAAACTCGAACAAGAGCAAAACTAGGGATTAATCATACCTGAAAAAATCTCCAACTTTCTGTTATTGAAACGTCAACCTCTTCACGACGATTCCATTGCTTGACTCTGATCTGAAAACCGTTATGAATTGACTTAGCAATCGATTGAAAACCTCTCAGCCCTGACTCTTGCTCTCACACACGCAGAAGGCAAATTTGGTGGTGGAAAATCTGATTCAAAAGGTTAGGGAAAACTGATTGGGTTTATTTTCCTTAAATAGGAAAATCCCAATAATTAACCTAAATCCTTATTTTCCTTAATTACCCTTACTAATCAAATTTTCTTTCCCCATATATATATATATTTCGAAAAATACATATATACAATTAATAAAATACTCAAACTCCGAATAAAAGGAACCGAACCCAATATTTCGTTTTCGCAAAATGACACGTCTGCCCTATCCGAAAATCAGAATATTACACCCAACATATTTCACAACTTGGTTAGCTTCACCTGTGAGAGTTTTCCCATTTTGGCATAAATAAAAAACTTTGTCATTACAATCTTTATCAATAAAATCATGATCATTAAATGTTATCTCCTCTTTAAGAACATCACCTTCATTTTAAAATATTGGAATAGGATTACCATCTGAACCATAACCAAAATCATCACAAATGATTTTGTCTTCAATGACATTTTCTTGATCATCAAAAAGTGGATATTCGTCATAATTGGAAAAGATTCTTGAACTTGTTCATCCCATGAACTTTCAGTTTCAGTAATTTCTTCATCAATAATGTCATCATAAATTTTTAAATGAGACGTGCATCCGGTGTAGAATAATGTCATTATAAAATTGTCTTTCGGGCACTACACCTAACATACTCATGATGAAGCACAAGAGTGAAGCTTCAAGACTTTCATGCAAATGAAGGCTTTGCTTGAGAATCAGAAAGGGAGGAAGATCAAGAGACTTAGAACTGATAATGGACTGGAATTCTGTTTTTCAAAGTTTGATAAATTTTGCAAGAATGAAGGCATTGATAGGCACCATGCTGTCAGAGATACTCCACAACAGAATGGTGTTGCAGAAAGATTGAATCAAACTCTTCTAGAGAGGGAAATGTGCATGCTCTCTAATTCTGGTCTAACAAGAAGATTTTGGGCAGAGGCTGTTAACACAGCATGCTACTTAATCAATAGGTTGCCTCAAACTGGGATCAAACTCAAAACACCAATTGAGGTTTGGTCTGGAAAGTTAGTAGACTACTCTGGTCTAAGGGTTATTGGAACCACAGTCTACTATCATGTCAGTGAAGGTAAACTGGAACTTAGAGCCAAGAAATGAGCGTTTGTTGGATATATAGATGGAGTAAAAAGGTATAGAATCTGGTCATCAGCTGAAAATAGGGTTATACTTAGTAGGAGTGTAGTATTTGATGAAAATTCTATGCTTAACTCATTTGTGAGGGCCACTCTGAATCTGAAATTGGATCTGAAACTGAGAATGTTGACAAATAGCTGGAGCTTCAAGCAGAGTCTGCTAGATTAAAAGACTCATTATGGAATAGTCAAGACTTAGCGTATCCAGTAGTCGGATCCAGCCCGTCTCACGACAAGGGGTCGCAGATGCTCAAACATTTGATGTTGGTCAGCAGGGTATAGCTCTCAGCAGATCTAGGAGGACCATTATCAGAACCCCAAGAAGATATGAATTTGAGGAGGATATGGTTGGATATGCACTACAAGTAGCTGAAGAAGTGGATTGTTTTGAACCAAACACCTACAAGGAAGCTGTGACATGTTCTGAGGCATCCCAATGGCTTGTTGCTATGGGAGAAGAATGGAGTCACTTCAGAAGATTGAGACTTGGTATTTTGTCAAACAACCATAGGATAGAAGGGTGGTCAGCTGCAAATGGATCTTTAAGAAAAAGGAAGGAATGATATATGCTGAGAGCATCAGATATAAGGCACAATTGGTTGCAAGAGGGTTCAGTCTGAAAGAAGGGGTAGACTATGAAGAGATATTTCTCCAGTGGTCAGACACACTTCCGTCAGGGTGCTGTTAGCAATAGTGGCACATCAGAATCTTGAACTTAAGGAATTTGATGTGAAGACAGCCTTTTCTACATAGAGATGTAGATAAGGAAATTTATATGACTCAGCCAGAGGGTTTCCAAGTTCCTAGAAAATAAGGATATGTTTGCAAGTTAAAAAAAGTCCTTATATGGACTTAAATAGGCCCCATGCCAGTGGTATAAGAAGTTTGACAGTTATATGGTTCAACGGGGTTATGACAGGAGTCCATATGATTGCTGTGTTTATCACAACAAGTTGAAGGATGGTTCAATCATCTATCGGTTGCTATATGTGGGTGATATGCTGATAGCTACTGCAAACAAGTCTGATATTCTAGATCTGAAGAATCTGCTCAAGGCTGAATTTGAGATGAAGGATTTAGGGAATGCAACAAAAATTCTGAGGATGGAGATCTATAGAGATAAGAAGCAATAAAAGCTATTCTTGTCTCAATAGGGGTATATTGAAAAGATATTGTCCAAGTTTGGTATGTCGGCAGCCAAACCAATAAATACTCCCATGGCACCAAATCTACATCTGTCTGCTGTGTTTGCTCCACAGACAGCTGAAGAGAAGGAATACATGTCAAGGTTTCTATATGCTAGTGCAGTGGGCAGTTTAATGTATGCCATGGTCTATACTAGGCCTGATTTGGCTCAGGTAGTTAGTGTTGTCAACAGGTTTATGGCTCAACCTAGAAAAGAACACTGAAAGGCAATGAAAAGGATATTTACGTACCTTAGGGGTACATCTGATATTGGACTCATTTATGGAGGTGGTATTCAATGTTTTGTCACAAGGTACAGTGATTCTGATTATGCTGATGATGTGGACAACAGGTGATCTATGACTACATGGCACTGACAGAAGTAGCAAAGGAAGCAATCTAGTTGAAAGGGCTAGTCAATGATCTGAGTCTACATCATGATCAAGCCAGGGTGTATTGTGAAAGTCTCAGTTCAATATGTTTGGCTAAGGATCATGTTCATCATGAGAGAACCAAGCACATTGATGTTAGGTACCTTTTTAAAGGAATGAGAGGAGGGTCAAAGTGTAGAAAATCAGCACTGATGTTAATCATGCTGATATGTTCACTAAACCAGTTCCAAGGGGCAAGTTTCGATTGTATCGGACTTGTTGAATATCCAAAATCATTAATCTGAATCTAGAATACTCACCAAGGTGGGGTCTCTGAGGTATTCAAATCTGAAGACAAAGATGATTTTTGGCACTTGGTTGTGCATCTGGCCAGTTTGCATGAAGTTGATGTCAAGGTGGATATTTTAATGGTGACTTAAATTATGCTGCTAAAGTCTGTATGTAAACTGTGATCTGGTCAGCAAAGTGCTGGGCAATCTGCTGGAATTGGTGTTCAGCTGAGGGAAGTCAGCAGGGTTGATCAACTTGCTGATGCTCAGTCTGTTGAGATGGTTCTCAGCAGACTTGGGGAACACGTCTGCTGCATGGTTTTCTAGTTTTGGTTAAGTTACTTATGGGGTATTTCAGTGATTATCTGGTTTGTCTGTTTTGTCGGTTAGGGTTTGATTCCCAAGGTTATAAATACCATATGTATTAATTTTAACATGATGTAACTTTCTCGTGATAATAAAATATCCTCGTTTGTCTGTGGAGTAGTCGGCACATTGCCGGAAACCACGTTAAATCTGTGTTCTTCTTGTTTCCGTATTTGTTTACTTGTTAATTGCTTATCTTTACTCACAATCACCATCACTTCTTGATCGATCCGTCATAACATTTAGGAAGTCTTCACATATTCCTATGGCACAAATTCCAAATATACATTCATGTATCTAATAAGTACACATTTATTTAGATAAAGATTAATAAAAAAAATAGCAAGAATTGGTTCTCCATGCAAAATTCCCGCATGACATGTAATTCTGCAACCCTTTAGTAAAATGACCATAACTTATTGTATGAATATTATTTTTGAACACCGTGTTTTGCATTGGAAACTAGACTCGAAGGGCTTTCCAACAGTATATGTCTTGCATAGTAATTTGTAACCAATGTGAGCAGATAATTTTGGGAAGCTGTCTTGATACACAAAATTTTCTTGTGTCATTCTCCTTGGTTGGAAAAACTCGTCCCGTGTTTCATTCCTCGATCAAATGGAAGTCCAAATAATTTTATCCATTTTTTTGCGTAAAGAGAGTCAACAGAATAACTCTTTTTATCATATATGAAGAATCGATATGCGCCTTCATTTTGCGATACCCATGACAGTATTGTTGTAGATAATGAGAATGATGAAGAATTTCCCCACAAATATGCAGAATCCGGAACATTTATACATTCGACATTCGGTTCAAAAACAAAAAAAATATGCAATCACTATCTTCAAGAAACCCAACATATTTCGCAACTTGGTTAGCTTCACCTGTGAGAGTCTTTCCATTTTGGCATAAATAAAAAACTTTGTCACAACAATCTTTATCGATAAAATCATGATCATTAAATGTTATCTCCTTTTTAAGAACATCACCTTCATTTTTAAATATTGGAATAGGATTACCATCTGAACCATAACCAAAATCATCAAAAATGATTTTGTCTTCAATGACATTTTCTTCATCATAAAAAAAGTGGATATTCATCATAAATTGGAAAAGATTCTTGAACTTGTTCACCCCACGAACATTCAGTTTCAGTAATTTCTTCATCAATAATGTCATCACAAATTTTTAAATGAGACGTGCATCCGGTGTAAAATATGCTATTGCGCAACCATGAGTCATCTTCAACATTAATGGCATTTAGACAACGTCTCACAACCAAAGATTCTCTCTTATCCCCATAAGTAATTTCGTCTTCATTATCTGATTCATCATAAATTGGGGTTGTCTCACATGGTTCCTCCTCAACTTCTTCTTTTTCAACAAGAGTGATAATTTTACGATTTGGACAGTCAGGAGCAATGTGCCCTGCATTTGAAACATTGATTTCAATTGCCTTGGCCACTTGATTTTATAGAACCGTCATAAAATTCTTTGGCTACAATAGAATTTAAAGGATATGTGGACTTGAAGGGTTGGAGGACGGAACAAATATCTTACTGTATGTCTTGTGTCGTACCATTTAGCTAGTAATATGGATGCACAAAAAAACAACACCTCTTGGCTGTAGTATACTATATATATATATATAGTGCATGTTGAGGACAAAGAAGATACAACACATGATGCATAAAATATTATCGTAAAGTACGTATATGTATATATATATCTATATTGAAATAATATTTGTAAAACCAATGACCATTGAGTAGAGCAACATGAAACATTATACCAAGATATAAACACGATACCAAGATGATGCAACCATAGGTTGGTATATTTGAAATTATTCGGTACCCTTATTTGAGGTTACTATAAATAACTAAACGTTCTTATCAGAAGACAACCAAAGTTTTAGAAAACTAGTTGTTGAACATACCTCATTTTTATACTTCGAAATAGTATTTTGTAAATATCTCCCTTCCGGAACATAGTTTTCAAAACATGTTACACTATCCTTAGAAATCTTAGATAAAAAAATGAAAAATTAGGTATAAGCCCCTTTTTTCCCCCTTAATTAAGTCTTAATCCTGGTTCAAATTATTAGTTGCAATAAGGACAATAATTTTCCGTGACGGACTCATTTGCCCTTCATTTATGTTTTCATATTTAATAGGCGTTACTTTGCTTTCATCATTAAATGCTTATTGATTCTTTTAAGTCTTGAATTTCATTGTTTCGACTGCTTTTTTGGCGTATCTTTATTGATTTTCTGCTCAATTTCATCTTCCTATATTTCCTTTTCAATTTACGCGTGAATTGTGTTTCGCTTTGATCTTTAGCTTGAAGGTAAGTTTTCATCTCAAATTTTCATTGATTTTTATTTTCGTAGTCGACTATTTTCGCTTTCAAATTGCTTTTGTTTGTTTGTAATCTGTTGTTCTTCGTTTATTTTCCATTCAAGTCAAATCGCATTGTATTTTTAGTTTGATACCTCATTTTGATTATGTTTTCAGTTTTATTTTGAGATCGATTTCCATTGGAGACACATTTTTTTTTCTCTTTATTGCTTTTAGAATCCTGATTCTCATTTGTGTAACCTATGTATGTACAGACTGCTCTGTGAATACTGAATTTCTAATTACATTGTTGAAGCGTGATGTTATGAGAGAAAGAGCATGATTTCTTTCGTTCATTGTACATGTTACTGATACTGTGTTAGAAAACAGTATCAGTAACAGTATCAGTAACGCATTTTCATTGTTAATGACTTATTTCTTTAGTGTTAGTTTTTAAGTTTTCCTTGTGTTTCCTTGCAGATTGTGTGAGGATGGTGGTTTTGCTTTGCAGCTATGCATTGGAGACTTATGTCTTGCCTGCTTCAAACCGATTGCTTTGAGTTTATTATTGATAAGATTTGTAGGAAATGGCCTTCTTTGAATCCATCGTGTGTTAAGTTGTACTACAAGTTACCTGGTTGTTCTAAGTGTATTTTATCTAATGATGAAGATTTGGTTTCGTTGTTTATTGTTTCGTTCCTTTAATGGGCATGGTCTTCATCCGGATGTTGTACAAGACAAAGAATATTTCTTCATCAACTTCTAGTACTGTCTCACCGATGGTGGTGATGTTGTTTCCTCAAGCTCGAATAGTTGTTTGCCTGTTGTTTTTGTCTTGATGGTGATGAAGATTTTATGTCGGGCTTAGTTCCTCGCTTAAGAAGGCTAGGCTTGAGCTAGTTTGGGATAAGATATCTTTTAAATCTGGGACAGTGTTTTATGGTGGTGCCTCGGAATTCAGATTATCTTTGCAAAAGGTGTCCATATACACTGGTTTTCAATATGTTTTAAAAAAGAATGACATCATTAGGATAACAGCTTATTGTCCTTTCAAGGAAATATATAATTGTGCATGGAAGGTTCATGGTTTAAAATTGAATACGAATGGCTATTTTTATGTTAGAGACTCATGCACTGTTCATATTTGTGGTTCTGCTGGTCGTTCTTTTGATGGTTCACGAATGAGTTCTGAGCTTGTTGCAGATGTTGTTGAAACTATGGTGCGCGATACACCTACTTTGAGTCCTGGTGCAGTTAAATGCGATTTGTTCTCCCTATTATCGTTTAGGGTTACATATTTCAAAGCAAGAGTTGGTGTGTCGAAAGCCAAATCAGCTTTGTTTGGAAATGTGCGTGAATCCTTTAACAGATTGCCTGCATATGTTGCATGTCTCTTGGATTCAAATCCTGGCTCTCGTGTTGTTTATGAAGTGGATCATGGATCATGTCGTTTTAAACGATTGTTTGTTGCTTTTGCTGGTTGCATACGTGGTTTCAATGCTTGCCGTCCTCTCCTTTTTCTGGATGGAGCACATTTGAAGGGTCAATTTAGGGGTCATTTATTGGGTGCTACTGGGAAAGATGGTAATCAAGGTATATGCGTTTTTACTTGCTATATAATATGTTTGATTAATAATGAGAGTAACACAAGATATCGATGTCGATGTCGATGACGCGAATACTATCGAGATCATAAACTCTGACATTCATATTATTTTCTTTTATGTTAGGTATCTATCCCCTTTGTTTTGCTATTGTTGATTCTGAGGACATTGAAAATTGGAACTGGTTTCTCATCAATCTGAAGGCTATTTTGGATCCTATGCGGCAGCTTACATTTATGAGTGATAGGAATCCTGGTTTGATTGATGGTGTTCGTACTGTTTTTCCGGACGCTTACCATTCATATTGTTTGTATCATTTGAAGCTTAATTTACGTGAGAAGTGTGCTGAATTTTCAAAAACAAGTTTTTAGGCATCGAATGGTTGAGTTGCTTCAAAGTGGGTGCCTATGCTTCTACCAAATCTGAATTTGATTCTAATTATAACTTAATGCTATTTGAGGGTGGTGATGCTGCGAAAGCATTTTTTAAAAATCTGAAGCATGAGAATTGGGCTAATGCTCACTTCAAGGGTTGTCGGTATGGATACATATCATCTAGCACGGCAGAATCCTTTAATGCGTGGGTTGTGAAAGAGCGTCATCTTCCTGTTGTTAACTTGGTTGATGCTATCCGTATTAAACTTATGCAATGCTTTCGTGGTTTGTGTTAGTTTTACTTTTCTTGTTCTCATGTTAATGTGTTTGTTCACGATCGCTTAGTTTTTTAATGTTGCTGTTGTAGATAAGAGAACTTTAGCTGCATCATGGTCTACTGCTATTTGTCCCACAATTGATGCCATTCTATTGCGTATCATGGATCAATGTAAGTAGTGGCATGTTGTTAGATCGACGGCTTTTGTTTACGAGGTTCATTCTTCACCGAGTGCTTCAGTGAATTTGAGGGATCAGACATGCTCTTGCTCTATTTGGCAAAGATTTGGTTATCCATGTGGTCATGGAGTTGCTGCTGTCATGAGTACAAGACTGTTTTTACATGATTATGTCGATGTTTGTTACAGGACAAGCTCGTTTGTGGATTGTTATCAATATGCAATTAATCCTGTTCCAGATACTTATTTATCATCTCAAATATCAGCTTCATCTGTTGTGTTGCCTCCATTCTCTAGGAGGCAGCCTGGAAGACCTCGGACTAAACGCATTCTTTCACGTGGAGAGTCATCAAAACGTTCAAAGCGTGCATATAAATGTAGTCGTTGTGGTTCTTCTAGTCACAATAAGAAAAGATGTACTTCATTGCTCAATTGGGCTGATTTTATACAGTTGATGATTGTAGAAAATGGTTGTGGTGTTTTGTATTGTACTGATTTTGTTTACTGCTATGAATTCTACATATCAAGATCGATATCGATCATCGACATCATTCTTCGATCTTTATCATATCTTTATTTGACAGTTGCATTGAATAATAATGATTATATTTGCTTGAGTAATAGTTTTGTAATGTGTGCCATTTCTTTACTGATTGTTCAATATTTTTTGTACTTGTTTAATGAGCATGATTCTGCATTAAGAGCTTCTTATTTTGATAAAGATTTGAATAATTAGATTTGCAATTAGAAACTGACATAATAATAGTCATTTGTAGTTTGTCTAATATAATATTGAGAAATAAAAGACCATTCATTGACAAAAGTAGTCTGCATCATTCAGAGTAACATTCAATATGTACTTGACAACAAAAGTACTTCAATTGTTGACCATTCATTGACAAAAGTAGTTAGAATAACCAAGAGTAACAATTTAACTTTAGTTTACATTTTAAGAATAATACTAAGGTACCAGCAACATTTCATTCATTGTTATGCTGTTTATGATCATTCCTTTCATTTGTTGGACTTCTTCATCTTTCAAATCCTTTTGGATTGCATTTCTTGTTATGATTCTGTTGATGTAGTATATCATATAAACAGCACAATCGTTCCTGCATCAGTTTTAGTTCAATTGATTAAGAGTCATGTTAGTAATCATATACAATGTATGTAATACTTTCTTACTGATGATACCGAATATCGCACCTCCACGTGGCGTCACGAGATAGTCCACCTGGACAAGAGTAAGTGATAGCCCGAGGGTCGAATTACGAGATGAGACATCGACAACCGACATGATCGAGAGAACCGAGACGATGGGCCCATCTCGATACCGCAAGACGGAAAGCTCGGGATGCGGACAAAGTCCACTCTAAACACGCAGCCTCGCGCTTGGTCCCCGATAATCTGAATAAACGCTGGGCGGTATTCATGTCGATGCCTGTGCTCGAGGCTAAGGCCATCTAGTAGACTCCAGGCTACGGCGATCGACTATCGGCGCGTGTAGGACGATCAGATCCGCACTCACCTGTGCAAAGTAGGACAAGGGTCCCGAGCTCGACCGACGCAAGTCGATTAAGTCGGCCTCGAGGACGTAGAGTCCGCACTAAATGAAGAGGCCCATTATCCATAGGATAACTAGGGGCGATGGGCAAAGCCCATATAAGCTAGTAAAAGCCCAAAGGGCTAATACGGTATTTTACCCAAACCGACATGGTTTAGGGTTAGGTAATGAACTCCCTATAAATATACACTTCCAGGAACTACGTGTGACTTGATTCCCCGGAACATAACAGATACTTAGGCAACCCGAGAGAGACTCTCGTGGCTCGATCTAAAATCACCCCAAAAATCATCCTTGATTCAATCATCCTAGATTAAAACGGCCCGGATTTATTCATAGACGAAATCCAAAGATCGTCATTGGCGCTAGAAGGAGGGCCTTCTATCGGTGATGGATCAAGGAGTGATGGTGGTCATGTTAATGACGAAATAAAGCCAAAAACGCAGCAAGATCGGGCGGTTGATTGCGGAAATTGAACCGTTGAAACGATAATTCCACCGGTCATAATCAAGGATTATCGTGGGACGAACAAGACCTAAAAGTTTCAGGCCGATCAGAGTTCGTTTAATGGCCCGATCATCGCCAAGAAGTTGCTGTCTTTGTATCAAAAACGCAGCAAAACCCTAATTGAGGCGCATAGGTTGGCAGCCTTTTCCCGCCGATTTAACCGTTGGAAAATCAATCCCACCGGTCAGAATCAATGATTAGGAGTTTTGAACAATCCTCTCCAAATTTCAGACCAATCGGAGCTTTTCCTGGTGCCCGATTGTCGCCACGGCGGTCAGCCTTTGTATAAACGCAGCGAAACCCTAATCGCCAGCTTTCAGTCGGCGGCTGTACCAAAGAATTCAACCGTTGGAATGAAAATCAATCCGGTCATATTGAATGATACAGATAGAAGAAAAATATCTAAAAATTTCATGCCCGATCGGAGCAGTGTTTCAATGCCGATCATCGCCTAAAAGTTGCAGTTATGTAGAAAAAAGCAGAAAAACCCTAATCTGCAGGTTCCAAGTCGGCTGAATATTCCCGACAATTGAGCCGTTGGAAAAACAATCTCTCCGGTCAGATTCAATATTTATGAGGACCTAACGATCCCTCAAAATTTCAGACCGATCGGAGTTCGTTTGAGTACCTGATTGTGACAAGAAAGTTGCTGCAGCCACCAAAAAGCAACAGAATTCTGGACAAGAAATTGGCAGATCGGTAGCTTATTCCCGGAGATTCAACCGTCGAAACGATAATTACACCGGTCAAATCGAAGAAAAGTGAGGGAAGAACGATCCTCCAAATTTCGCGCCGATCGGAGTCCGTTTTGAGGTCTGATTGCCACCAAAAAGCAATCGTTGTGTAACCCGAGGAAGTGGCGAATTATCTACCGTATCTAGCTACCCACGATGTGAGTTCTCGAGCTCCAAGGATCGAGCCGAGCTCTTTAGCTCTCCAGGTTCTTACAATAGTTATTTGAAATTCTTAAATACTTTGTAAGCCTTTATTATATATGCAATGATTTTTATTACAAATACATTGCGCCATAAAGACTCGAGATATCGAGCACCGGCATCCGAGACATACGGACTCGTCTTGCCTAAATCCGAGCTCGACTCGGCATCATGCTAGGAACTCACCCTACCGAAACGGCGGGTAGAGTTATCTTATTTTGGAACTCACCCTACCGAAACGGTGGGTAGAGTTATCTTATTTTGGAACTCACCCTACCGAACTGGCGGGTCGAGCTATCTTATTTTGGAACTCACCCTACCGAACTGGAGGGTCGAGCTATATTATTTTGGAACTCACCCTACCGAACTGGAGGGTCGAGCTATCTTATTTCGGAACTCACCCTACCTAATTGGCGGGTCGAGCTATATTATTTTGGAACTCACCCTACCGAACCCGGAGGGTCGAGCTATCTTATTTCGAACTCACCCTACCGAATTGGTGGGTCGAGCTATATTATTTTGGAACTCACCTACCGAACCCGGAGGGTCGAGCTATCTTATCTATGAATCCTCGACATGTTGAAGTCTCAATAAAATAGTGAATAAAGCCAAGTCAATGACATCGCTTATATCACTCCCAATCGCCGATAAGCCACGATGCGAGGCGCTTGGAAGATCCCACGATGGATACCTTATTCGACCAGGTTCATAAGCACCATGAAGTGCGATGGTCGAATAAGGAGTTATTTAATTCGACCAGTTCATAAGCCCGACGAGGCACGACAGTCGAATCGAGCTCCGACCAAATAGCCAAGTCAAGCCCATGAGGCAATACAAAGCTAGGTCGATTCATATTCAAGTGTACCATGAGTCATGCACTCATACTACACTTCGAGGCAAGGAATTAAGTCCAAAGGACTACACCCTAGGCAAATATTCAACAACGAGTAGAAAATCCGCAAGTCGGACATCTCAATCTGACCAAATGCAAAGTTAGCCTAATGGGCGACGAATGCAAAGGCATAGAGACGGTTCGCGCAGGTCGGGCCAGAGGTCCAAGCTAAAAGCCGAACGAGCCCAAGAGGCGAACGAGGCTAAAGCAAAGGACGGTTCGCATGGTCGGGCCAAATGTCCCGATCGAAAGCGAATGAGCCTAAAAGGCGAAAAAGGTTTGGACAAAGGACGGTTCGCATAGTCGGGCCACCGTCCCGATCGAAAGTCGAATGAGCCCAAAGGGCGAAAAAGACTGGACAAAGGATTTGGTTCGCATAGTCGGACCACCTGTCCCAACCGAGCCCAAACGAGCCCAAAGGGCGAAAAGGCCAAGGTCGAGACATTCACACAATCGAATTAAAACGCTCAGCCGGAAGTCGAATAAGTCTATGAGACAAAAAGGCTAAGGCAAGCGGGCCGATCACAAGTGCAATAAGAACCAGAGGTTCATAATACACTTGGGGGGCAACACGATATCGATAAAGCAAAAAGCGAATAGAGCCAAAGGCTCGACAAGCGAAGAGCTAAAAAACATAGACACGTGAAAGAAGAGGAAATAAAATACTGCAAAAATTGAAGCAAAATAAAGCTCGGCATCGTATTTGGAGCTCACCGATGAGCGCATCGTTAATAAGTCTGAGTTCGACTCGGCATCTCATCTTAATACTATCTTATCTTGTAACTCTCCTAGCCGAGCGTGGCGGGATGAGCCTCCTTATTTCGGGAACTCTCCTCACGTCGGGATCGACCTATCTTATCTTGGAACTCTCTGGCCGAGCATGGCGGAGACGAGCATTCTTATTTCGGGAGCTATCCCACGGTTATTGTGACTTTTTGACTAGTATCTTACGATCTCGAGAATCCACTCCTAAAGAATCTACTCAAAGGTCTATGAGGACTGCGCAAGTCGGAATCCTACAAAGATGTCGACATCCAACGCCTATAAGTCCTAATGGGGCGAAAACTGAATGGCATCGAAGTCCGAGTCGACAAATGACGTAATCGACTCCTAAAGGAGAGAATTTACCAGGGCATCGAGGTCGGGCAACATGATCATTTCAATCGATGACCACTAAAGCTAAAAGTTCCGTGGAACCAAAAAGCTAAGGCATCGAGTTCAGATCATGTCCAAATCTCTCAGCAGTCATGTGTCAGGAGTCATGAACGACAAAGAAACACCACGACACCGAGATCCGGAGCGACAATTACGTATTACCAGTCTTTCTAGACAGTAATTACTAGGACATCATAGCCGGAAATATATATCGACAGCCGAAAGGGCGTCTATTTCGACAAACGAAAGGAGACGGCCAGGGGCATCTCTTCTACTATGCAACAACAAAGAAAAATCCAAAAAATGCTACGGCATCGAAGTCAATTTCAACCGAGTCAGTCCCAAGTTGGACATCTCATCATTCCTTCGACAGCTACGGCATCGAAGTCGATGTCAACTTAGCCACACATTATAAGTCCAAGAGATAGATAATGCTAAGGCAAAAAGTCTCAGCAGCGGCATGCACTCGACTCCACTGAAGTAAGTCCGCAGCCGGATTTAAATTCAAAGCATTGGATGACAGTGGCCGAGATACACCATTGACAGATCAGACCTGACCTCAAGAGCTCAGATAGATCTGGGGGGCTTATGACGATACCGAATATCGCACCTCCACGTGGCGTCACGAGATAGTCCTCCTGGACAAGAGTAAGTGATAGCCCGAGGGTCGAATTACGAGATGAGACATCGACAACCGACATGATCAGAGAACCGAGACGATGGGCCCATCTCGATACCGCAAGACGGAAAGCTCGGGATGCGGACAAAGTCCACTCTAAACACGCAGGCCTCACAGTTGGTCCCCGATAATCTGAATAAACGTCAAGGTATTCATGTCGATGCCCAGGCTCGAGGCTAAGGCCATCTAGTAGACTCCAGGCTACGGCGATCGACTATCGAGCAGTGTAGGACGATCAGTCCGCACCAGCTAGCAGTGTAGGACAATGGGTCCCGAGCTCGACTGACGCAAGTCGATTAAGTCGGCCTCGAGGACAGAGTCCGCACCAGCTGAAGAGGCCCATTATCCATAGGATAACTAGGGCAGTGGGCAAAGCCCATATAAGCTAGTAAAAGCCCAAAGGGCTAATACGGTATTTTACCCAAACCGACATGGTTTAGGGTTAGGGTAATGAACTCCCTATAAATATACACTTCCAGGAACTACGTGTGACTTGATTCCTGGAACATAACAGGATACGTAGGCAACCTGAGAGAGACTCTCAGGCTCAGTCTAAAATCACCCCCAAAATCATCCTTGATTCAATCATCCCTAGATTAAAACGGCCCGGATTTATTCATAGACGAAATCCAGCATCGTCACTTACGTTTTTTTTTTCTGTAGTGGTAGGTCGCGAACTTTGTTTATCTTCTGAGGCTTCTTTCGAGTCTTCTCCGGCTTTGTTGCTTCATCTGGGTACATGGTGTCCCAAATAAATGATTGCTGTGAATGAATATGTATAACAATAGATGTTAGACTAACAAAGTATCAATAAACAGTATAAGTATCAGTATCAGCAGTATAAGTGTTGCTTACCACAGTTTCACAGTCCTTCAAGTAAGGGTCCTTTGTTCTTCCTGTTTTCAATGAATGGTACATATTCCAAGTACCTTCATGGTTGTTGTGTGTGAGAAGCACCCAATGGTTCCCATCTTCTTCTTTACCTTTGCCCCACAATGGAATAAGCACTATTTTTCCTATTCTTATGTGTTTGACAATTTCTTCAATGGGTTCCTTGTCAGCATTACCCACTGTGTTGTAGAACTTTAAGAAATCCGCCTGCAAAAAAGAATGTTAATGTTCATAGTAACAGCTGTATTATCAGTATTTATAGGAGTATAATAGTCAGATTTTTCATCATACCAATGGTGCTGCCTCAATTATCTGGTAATTTTCATGTATTACCCCTGCCTTTCCCATGATTGTGCACATTGCATCTATAATCTGCGGATGAAGTTATTTTGTCAGTAGCTAAATTATATTGCATATGGAAGTAGATATTGCAGTGATATTATGAACTTACCGATTCGTCAATGAATAAGTTATTCATTACAGCCACTAGTGAGTTGACTGTGACAAATGGGTAATCTCCCATTGATCTTGCCCATACTTCTTTGCTGTGTATGATTATAGGAGTCACATTATTGTTGAATATGTAATCCTTATACAAGTATTACATGAATTTATTATGAAAAGATACTTACTTTTGCCCACCCTCTTGATTATGATCCCATATACGTTCGTATGCCTGTGTCATAACATGTACTCCACAGTTGTATTCTTCTTTTGAGTCTTTCATGAGTACTTTTCCATTGATCACCTCATTGTCTGTTGGAGCAATGTACTTTGCTTCTTGTTGTTGTTTTTTGTTCTTTCCTTTCTTGGTGTTGTAGTCGAACGCTTCATCCTGAACTGCCTTCTTTTCTCTTGGATTCTGATGAAGCCTTCTGATCAATGATGACTCACCAGTTGTTGGCTTACTTTGTTGAGTTACTTGATGAACTTGAAGCTCTATATTTTGTGTCCTCAACGTTTCTGCTTTAGCTTTCAATTTTTCAATCTCCTTCTCCTATGCATCTAAGCGCCTCCTTCAAGGCCGCTACAAGTTTTCTAATCGTTTCTTCTGATAATGCATTATTTTCAGCCACTCTTTTCAACTCATCCATGGTTGCATCTTTTTCAGACAACTGTTTTTCAAGTTGTGCAATCCTGTTTTTCAATTCTGTGTTTTCTTTTGAATGTGCATTCTTCATTTCACTTAGATGCATCTTCATGTCTTGTCTGATTCCTAAGCTCTCCTCAACTTTTCCTTTCAACTAGCTGATTGTATTCTCTTTCTCAAAGCTCTCCTTCTCAAGTTCAGCAACTTTCTATGCAAGTGTCTCAATCCTTGTTCTATCTTCCTCTTCCTTCTGCTTGATTCTTTCTTTTTCTTGATCATCTTTGTTTGGATTCATTTCGGCCATGAGATTTTCAATGTATCTTGCCTTTTTGTCAAGTTTTGTGTGAAGGACCTCATTTTGGGATCTTTCCTTTCCATATAAATCCTTCAATTTTTTTACTTGGATGTCAATTCAAAGAATTTTAGCAACTTGTTCCTCCATTTTTGTTTTCATGTTTTCATATTCAACATCCACGCTTCTTTCTTTCCAATTATATATGTTTCCTTGGTCTTGTAATTTTGAACACATTCTTCAAGCTCGATATTTCTTTTTGTTTTGGTGCACTTTCTCTTGAAGCTTCTTTATATCTTCTTCTTTGCCTCAATCATTGTTTGTAGCATGGATATTTCTTGTTTATGGTCCCGCAAAATAAGTTTATACTGTGTATTACCGATCATCGATCTCGATATCGATACATCGACATCGATATCGATCTCGATCATTCATATAATGTAGGTTTTAATGTTTTTACCTCCCTTGAAGCTTGCCCATCTTCCTTTTCTTCCAGCCATGCATTGTCCATTCCATCTGCACTTTCTTCCTCTCTCTGTTCTTGCTCTTCTTCTCCTTCCTCCTCTTCTTGCTCTTCTTCCATTCCTTCCACTTCTTGATCTTGATCCTCTCCTTCCTCTCCCTGTTCTTCCTCTCCCTGTTCTTCTGGTGCTTCATCATTTCCTTCCTCTTCTTCCTCTCCTTCCTCTCCTTCCCCCCTTCCTCTTGTTCTTCTTCATTGTCATCTTCATCTTCGGTGTTGAATTCATCATCCAATCCTTTGATCAGCCATTTCTCATCTATTGTAGGAGTCAGTTGTTTTTTGTTGAACTACAATGCATGAAAAGGATTTTGTGTAAGGTTGTTAGTGTAAATTGTATAAGAGTTAGTGACAATGTATGATATCTTACCAATTTCTTATTCTTCTTGGTTAGAATTCCTTGTTCTCCCTTCTTTCTTGGTACAACCAGGTTCTCAAGTTCCCATGTGTTCCATTTTGTAATTCTTGGTATTCCATTTGATGAAAGTCCCTTCTTCCCTTTCTGGTTTGGTTCTTTTTGTCCACCATTTGTATCCCTTGGTCTAATTGCTTCTGAGTGCTCACAGAACCAATACTGCATTTAATATAGTTTATGTTAGTAATTTTAACATGATTATTGCATAATATAAGTAAGATTTAAAGGGAAACAAACTTACAGGTAACAGCATTGTGCATCCATTCACTTGTTTTGGATTATTCCAATTTTGGTTTAAGCCATCAGTGAGTTGGTCTAACACATGTTGTGACCAGTTGAAAGTAGTTAATCTATCTATGTCATCAACATAGTATAATAAGCCCCATGCTATATTTCCTCCTGTATTTGGAATCAAGACTGTGTGGAGAAGTAGTAGACACATTAGCTTGACAGAGTCATCAATAGATTCTTTGTCATGTTTTTCGACAAGCTCCATCACTTTAACTTTTACCATGTGTGCACTTAGTCTTGTTGCAGTCTTAAAATATTTTTTTTCTAATTTTGTTTCCCGCCTTCCATGAGCTTTGATGTTTCCAACTTCTTTTTCCCCATCCTCTATCCCGAAAATCAGCTTGATATCCAATTTAGTTGGCATGCATGATTGACCAAAGAATGTTGAATGTTTCCTTCTTTTTGTCATAGTTTGTTTATGAATGCATCCATCATCTCATTCTTCCTCTTCTTTACAATGATCCGAGATTTATAAAGTGCTTTCAAAGATATGTCCGAATGGGGTTCTGCTGATTGCATCTTTGTGTTGCTTTTAAGATCACTTTTACGAGTTTCGATAAGTCATGTATAGCATTTACGTTTGATCTATGCTTGCAATGAGTACCGCATGTATAAATATTTTGCGGCTAGATGTTAATGTTTAGACACTAAAAATTCATATCATATCATACCATGATCGATGACGATGACGATGACGATGATCGAGTATCACCACATCCCAAGATGTCGATTATCATTATAACCACATCCCAAAGACGATGTCGATATCATTATAACCACATCCCAGTATCAGTAACATATGAAGTCTGATTATTTAAGAAGCATCATTAATGTTTAGACACTAAATAACATACATATTCAGTAGCTTTTGAGATCATTATGACATCAATTGTCAGTGTTGACATATCTATGCTCATTATCGATGATTCATTAGCAAAAGAATAAGCCAATCTTTATATATAGGGCATGCACATACATAAATTATTTTGTAACTTTTGATCAACCGTCTTGCATTTTCACATATTAGTAGTATCAATTTTATATTAGCAGTAGAATGTAGTTTGAATCTGGAAGCCTCAACATAAAATGATATAAATCCAAATCTGTAATATATTGGTTCATAGTTCTTACCGTGAATCGTTTTTCTTCTTCTTCTTCACCACCTCTTTGTTTCCATTTCCCTTTTTCTTTTGGACATATTGCAAAAATCGAAAAAAATTCTTCGATACTACTCGCTTTTTGTTCTAAACTCGACTCTCTATCGATTTCTTGTTGAATCGCCCTAATTCTTGATTTTGATGGAATTTCCGTGGAATGCGAGTGGTTTAATCGTGGAGTAATGAAAATGAACGTGGGTCGGTGCCCTATTCAATTCTATTTCCGCTTCATTTTTATCATAAGGGCATTTTTGTCATGCGGGAAATGTTTGTCCTTTTTGCACATTTTAGAATTTCATCATCTCCGTTTATTTATTTTGTCTTAAAAAGAGAACTTTTACTTCTATCTCTTAAAAAAATATGTCAGGTATATATAAATACATTTCGGAAGAAATATCCAAAATATCTATAAAAATTATGACTTTCAAAATACGGTCAATCTAGAATTTGTTATCTTAAAGCTGCAAAATATAGAAACTCTCAACAAACACTTGAAATCTTTGGAAGAGATATAAAAACAATCTACTATTAAAAGGTTTAGAAAATTAAATAAAACATAATAGATGATACACAAGTGTGTGTGTGTGTGTATATATATATATATATATATATATATATATATATATATATATATATACCCAATTGAGTTTATAAAATAACTTTATTATGGATGATGACCAAAAATACTTTTCAAAAAAATAAAATATTGGTGGTTAAAATAAGCTAAGTTTAAAATATGAAAATCCATATCCATTATCTGTCACAAGAACCAAATAGTTTTCAAACTCGTTTAGAAAAATTAATAAAATAAAATATCTAAAGGTCGTGCCAGTGTAGATGTATAAAAATGGTCGTGTGAAGATGAGCTTGAAAATGCTTTACCGTCACATAAACTTTTGTAAGCGGTACTGAAAAAAATAAGACAACGTTAAATAAAATATAGATCGTGATATAAAATAAAAAGAAAATCAAAAGTAGCTTTCAAAATGCAATTACTAAAAGCAATACTTAAAAATTACATCATGTACATAATGCATAAAATAACTGTCGTTATGCGATCAAAAGTAAATTTCTTCTATTTGCATATACTTTTGAAAAAGAACCAAAACTATAAACTAGAATACATAAACATGTTTTGTAAAAATTAACACAACCAAAATAAATTTGTATATTACACAACACATAAACGTACAATACTCAACAAGACATTCATTAAGTTATTTAAGAAGAAGCATACAAGATAAGGGTAGAGTCACAATCCTTAACATAGAGGTTCCTCTTTGGAGACTAGAACACCAAGAGTTAGCCTTCTGGGTGAGAGAGGGTTCAGTTTGGAATCGAGGAGAGAAAATTGAAGTAAATATCATTATTTCCAGAATTACATTCTCTAAAGTTTGACTAAAACAATATAAAAATTCAGAATAAAACACAATTGATTGATAGCTCCAACACAAATACTATTGAAATTGAAATTCCTTGACAAGATTGCAACAAGAATATATGCTAGATTTAGCTAAAAAGGAGAAGAGTTTTCTTGTAGAAAGATAGATAACTGAAATTGGTGAATGAATGTGAATGAAAAGGATTTAAAGAGCCTTTGAATTAACTCCCTAACTTGCAAACTCATGAAACGTGTGGATGGGAATATTAATTGCATTTATGGAAGTTAAATTCTCTTGCCTGTCATTTCTCTTTCTTTTTTTTTCCCCATTTTTTAGAATTCTCAAAATTGACTAAAATGAAAAATGGGTTGTGACATTCTTTCCTCATTAAAGAAGTTTTGTCCTCGAAACTTGTAAATGAGATGTTAACAACATCGATTCTGCACTATTGATGTTGTGAAAACATCTCATGATTCCATAAATGAAATCTTTCATATTCCTACTCCTGAAATTTCAACACATTCTAAAACCCATGCAAGGGTACTAAGATGCAAGGAGATGTATATTTTATAGATTCTTTCATGTTTATGCAACGTTCATAAGGAGTTTAGAGATTTCAACTTCCGCCCCTAAGAGATCAAAATATACATCTCCTTGCATCTTAGTACCCTTGCTTCATATCTTAGATTATACAGCCTTACCATCCATGAATTATTCAATTTTTTTCTGATTACTTAGTCGAAATCCAACTCTATATTATTCTATTGTCCAACAGTTGAATTTCAAACTTTAGTGATCCATAACTTAAGTCCCAAGCCTACTTGTCATATTGTATGTTTACCTGCTAACATTATATTGATTCGTTTGTCATACCCATTACTATAATCCTTGTAAAACACAAAGTTCAATATCATCTTACTTTACTAAAATAGCTTTCTTATGGTTTCAATCCTTTTACAAGTATACGGTGGCGCTTGACTAATAATTTTTAATATAGGTCTTGGAACCATTATATCTACAATATTTTCAAGCTAGTATGTATACAATATTCAACAAGTGGTTTTAAATTCTTTATAGTTGACAATGAATATTGTAACTCTTTCTTGTTTGTTTTAAAAGAAAGATTCAAATTCCAATATAACGGAAGATGAATGAATTAAAAGAAATTATTTTACCTTAAGAACTTGTGTTTTACAAGACACACTACATTTAGTAAATATCCAAATTATAAAGGTTGAGAATTATCCCTCGAAAGAGAAGTGGAATATGTTTCTTTTTCCCATGTTTAAAAAAAAGAGTTTTGATGAGTGACGATACAGGGTTTCACCCCTCCACGTGTCGTCTATCGATTGGTCCTAAGACTACATTATGGATAAAACATCAAGGTATTCATGTCGATGCCCAGGCTCGAGGCTAAGGCCATCTAGTAGACTCCAGGCTACGACGATCGACTATCGGCGGCAAAGAGAGACGACAAGTCCATAAGACAGAGTCCACACCACCTAGCGATGTAGGACAATAAGTCCTATGGTCGATTACGCAGTCGAATATCGACCTCGAGGACGAGTCCACACCAGCTGTCCAAGCCCATTAACAGCGATAGCTTGGGCAAGGGTTTAAGGCCCATTAAAGGGTAAAGATGACAATAACATAAGCCGACTTATCCGTAGGGTTTAGGCAAGTATTGTCATTATAAATACCCCAATCCAGGAACTACGCAAGGCTTGATTCCTGGAACCTAACAGGATACGTAGGCAATCTAAGATACAGTCTTAGACTCAGCCGCAAATACTAAAATCCCCCATCATCATACTCCTTTTGGCATTAGGGTTCTTGGGTGTTCTTCATTAGATTCATATTAGGGCCCAGATTATTAAGGTGACACAATTTGTCATCGTCATTGGCGCTAGAAGGAGGGCCTTCTATTGATTGAATACGCAAGAACACGATGCCTCCCAGAAAAGCTGCATCCAAAGCCGCTGATCAAGGCTCCCAGATCAATGAGCCGTTTGATCCTGACACGCAAGGGGAAAAAGATCCAGCCTTGGATCTCGTCCAGCAAGATCCTCAGCAAAATCAGGGAGGAAAAGATCTAGTCTTGGATCCTATCCAGGAAAATCCCCAGCACGAAAAGCAAGGACTTGCTCCAGAATATCGAGCGCTTGTGGATCAATTAGCAGGGGCGAACCTGAAGGTAATGTCTAGAATTATAGCAGAGGCAGTCACGGCACAAAGACAAGCAGCCGCAGCCCAGAAAGACGCCACGGTGGAAGGCGGTCGGAAAGATGCAGCAGACAAGCCTAAACAGACTCCTGGAGACGAAGTCAGTGCGTCCTCTAGCTCAGTGGAGAGGAAGAGGCACGAGATCCATCAAAAGCACCAGAAAATGGATGATGATAGAGTCAGGGAGGAGTTGAACGTTATTCTGAGAAAGAACCAGGTCTCGTTATGGTTAGAGTCTCCCTTCACAAAGGAGGTCGAGAGCTTTCCTAAACCCAAAGGGTTTAAGATACCGAACATAGAGCCTTACGATGGTACCACCGACCCAGAGGACCATCTCCATAGGTATCTATCTCAGATGAGGTTAGATGGTGCACCCGACGCAATGCGATGTCGGGCGTTCGAGACGCTACTCGTAGGTCGAGCAAGAGAATGGTTTACGAAGCTGCGACCGGGGTCGATCTCTAGTTTTGCCATGCTGGCTCGCAAGTTTCGGGACGCGTTCATAGTGAACAAGAAGTTTCACCTAAGTGCCACGCACCTCATGAATGTGAGGCAGCAAAAGGACGAAACAGTAATGGAATATCTGAAGAGGTTTAATCTCGAGGCCATGCAGGTCAAGGACGCAGATGATCGACTTCTGATAATACTAAATTATACATGAAGTTGAGCAGGGATGTCCCCCACACCATGGAGAGTTTAAAAGAAAGAACTCTGATCAAGATAGGAATCGAGGTCGAGACGCTCAGAGACGGAGAGATCGATCACCTCAGAGGAATCGATCTCCAGGTCGGGATGGAAATAACAGTGACAACTTTGGTCGAGACAGATACGAAGATAATCGACCAGTTAATTATGTTAATACGATCTTCGGTCCTGGGGAGAGTGACAAAGACCAAACCAATGAAGAGCCAGCTAGTAGCTCGAGAGAGCGCAAGCAGCTCAGATTCACGATAGAAGTCAGGTACGGCCCTCACGATGATATCCCAAAGTCTAGGAGTCATAGCGAAGGGTTAGTTATCGAAGCCGTGATTAGCCGAGCCCGTGTATCAAGAGTCTGCATCGACAACGGGAGTGCAGTGAACATCTTATATCACTCGGCTTTTCAAGCGATGAAGTTGAAGGAAAAGGATCTAGCTCCCATAGCATCTCCTTTGTTTGGATTTACAGGGTAAGCAGTTCATCCAATGGGCTCGATAAGGTTACTCACGACAGTTGGGGATGGAGAAAAAGGAAGAACACTTGAATTAAGCTATGTGGTGGTCAAAGCTCCCTCTGCTTATAATGTTATCTTGGGACGACCAGCACTCTTCGATCTTCGAGCTATCATCTCAACTTTTCATAATAGCATGAAGTTTCCAACCAGGAACGGTTCCCACAAGGTAAAGGGAGATGTTGAAGCCGCACGGAGTTGTAATTCCGTCGTTGTGAATGGGTAGATGGCAGTTCAACAAGTCTTAATCGAGGAACTGATCCCAGAGGAAGAAGAGAAGAAGAATTGGGTCTCTAGTGATGCGGTCGAAAGCGTCCGACTGCGGGAAGAGAGGATGATCAATGTATGCAAGTCGGGATTTGGATCCTGCACGAGAGAAAAAGCAATCGCCGATCGAATCGTGTCGAGTTCAAAGATATTTTTGCCTGGAAGGACACTGACATGCCGGGGTTGTCTACCGACATCACGGTTCATAAGCTCGAAATTGACCAGGCTAAGAAGCCAGTCAAGCAGAAAAAGAGAAATTTTGCATCGGATCGACTCGAGGCTATTGAGTTGGAAGTCGGCAAGCTACTAGCAGCCCAGATAGTGAGAGAGGTATTCTATCCAGAGTGGCTAGCTAACCCAGTATTAGTCAAGAAACCCGATGGCAGTTGGCGCATGTGTGTGGATTTCACAGACTTGAACAAAGCATGCCCGAAAGACTCATATCCACTGCCTAAAATCGACAGGTTAGTAGACTCAACTATCGACTTTGAAGTATTTGATTTTTTAGACGCGTATAAAGGATACCACCAAATTCTAATGGATCCTCGAGACGCGGAGAAAACAGCGTATATCACGGAATTCGGCACCTTCTGCTATGTGACCATGCCATTCGGATTGAAGAATGCTGGGGCAACATACCAGAGGGCAGTTAATAAGATCTTTGCAAAGCAAATTGGTAGATGTATGGAGGTTTACGTAGACGACCTGCTTATTAAGAGTCGATCTATGAGACAGTACTTGGTCGATGCTCGAGAGGTTTTTGAAGTGTTACGAGAAACCCATATGAGGTTGAACCCGATCGAAGAGGTGTACTTTTGGAGTCAGGTCGGGTAAGTTTATGGGCTACATGATTTCGAAGGACGGGATTCGAGCGAACCCGGATAAGATTGACACTCTGAAGAATATGCCCGCACCTCTAAATACAAAGGAGCTACAAAGGCTAACTGGTCGGATGGCGGCCCTCAACAGATTCTTGTCGAAATCCGCAAAGCGTGCACTACCATTTTTCAAGATCCTCCGCAAGGCTAGTCCTTTTCATTGGGATGATGAATGCCAGACAGCCTTTGAGGAGTTGAAGACTTATCTATCAGAGTTACCTACTCTTACTTCACCTCGAGAAGGGGAAAGGTTGTTAGTTTATTTGGCAATATGCGAGGAGGTAGTGAGTGCGGTTCTAGTTCGAGAGGGGGAACATGGCCAGGTGCCAATCTACTTTGTCAGCAAAGCGTTACATGGCCCTGAGGTCCGGTACTCACCCGCCGAGAAGTTAGCATTATGTCTTGTTCATGCCTCGAGAAAGTTGTGGCCCTATTTTCAGGCTCATCCAATTGTGGTAGTCACAGACCAACCACTTAAGCAGATTTTCGCAAAGCCCGACACCTCAGGTCGATTGGCGAAATGGGTGGTAGAAATGGCCCAGTACGACATCGAGTTCGTCCCTCGAACTGCGATAAAAGCACAGGCCTTGGCAGATTTTTTAGCTGAAGGGATCTCCATCTAGCTCGACCAAGAGAAGCAAAGTCCAGAAGAAAAATGGACTCTCCAAGTTGATGGAGCATCGAGCAAGGAAGGGGCAGGATCAGGGCTCCTTCTACTAAGCCCAAAAGGCGAAGAATTCCCATACGCCCTTCGATTCGATTTTAAAGCAACGAACAACGAGGCTGAGTATGAAGCTATGATAACTGGTCTGAAACTTGCTCTGAAGCTGGGTGTCGAGGATCTGTTGGTGTACAGCGACTCGCAATTGGTGGTAAATCATGTGAAAGGGGAGTATGAGGCTAAGGAGGAAACCATGAAGAATTACTTAGCGGTGGTCCAAAGCCTCATACTTAAATTCAAAACAGTTCACTTCGAGCAGGTTCCCCGAAGTCAGAACAAAAGAGCCGATGCGCTCTCTAAGCTTGCATCGAATTTCGTCTCGAGTAAGAAGGTTCTAGTCGAGTTATTGACCGATAGGAGTTACAATGAAGCGGAGGCCCAGCCGATCACTCAGCAGGCCACGTGGATGGACTCGATCGCTCTTTATCTCAAAGACGGAATCTTACCATCTGATAAGATACAAGCCAGGAAGGTTCGACTCCAATCGGCTCGATATGCGTTCTTCGACGACGTCCTCTATCGGAAATCTTTTGTAAGTCCATGGTTGAGATGTGTTTCTGAAACTGAAGGCGAATATCTCTTAGAAGAAATTCACAGAGGAGCCTGCGGGAATCACTGTGGGGCCAGAATGTTAGCTCGAAAATGCAAGTTAGCCGGTTATTTTTGGCCGTCGATGCAGCGAGATGCGAATAATCTTGTCCAGAAATGCAACTCTTGTCAGATTCATGATAATATTTCTCATCAACAAGCGCAAGACATGAGCATCATCTCGTCAGCATGGCCATTCGATCAGTGAGGAGTCGATATTGTTGGACCTCTACCCTGAGCCCCGGGAAATCTCAGATATGTAGTTGTTGCTGTGGACTACTTTACGAAATGGGTGGAAGCTAAGGCTTTACCCGATATCCGAGCTGCAACCATCAAAAAATTCTTGTGGGTCGACATTCTATGCAGGTACGGCATTCCGAAGGCTCTGATCTTTGATAATGGTACCCAGTTCGAAGATCGAAAAGTTAGAGAATGGTGCAGCGAATATCATATCGATCAGCGATTCACCTCAATGGCTCACCCTCAAGCAAACGGTGAAGTTGAGCAAACTAACCGACAGATCAAGCTGGGGTTAAAGAAAAGACTAGAGGCAGAAGGTCGAGATTGGGCAATGCAACTTCCGAGCATCCTATGGTCGATATGGGGCGACTCTAATTCATCGACGTAAGAAACTCCTTTCTCTACAGTATATGGGTGCGAGGCAGTGATACCCGCCGAGATCGGTGTTCCTTCTCCTCTTCTAGCTTATAACGTTGAGACAAATGATCCCGAACTCCGACAGGAAAGGGATAATGTCGAGGAGCGAAGAGAGATAGCCTCAGCCAGAATGGCAAGGTATAAGCAGAAGATTTCTCAGTACTACAACTCGAGGGTCAGACACAGATACTTCAAAGTCGGAGATCTGGTTCTACGGAAGAATGAAGCAAGTCGACAGGAAGCGATCGGAAAATTGACCCCGAATTGGGAAGGCTCAGACGATCTTGAAAGTTCACCCCAAAGGGTCGTATCAACTTAGGCGGCAGATGGAACCACGGTTCCTCGACATTGGCACGCCAACAATGCAAGAAGTACTATGTCCGAGATAAGCTTTGCTTCGTTGAACTTTTGTTTAATTTTCAATTTTATATCTTGTAATAAGTCCATGTGACAATTTTATAAGTATTCTAATAAACTTGTGTTTTCCCGAGATACTTTTGTGCTTGCTAGAATTGATAGCTGTAACATTACAAGTCCAAGATTATATAAAATGTTAAGGCAAAACAGTCGTCGACGAGTAGAGAAATCCGCAGGTCGGACATCTCGATAAAACCAAAAGCAAAGTTAGCCTAATGGGCAACAAATGCAAATGAACAAAGACGGTTCGCAGGGTCGGGCCACAGGTCCAAGCTAAAAGCCGAACGAGCCAAAGCGGCGAACGAGGCTAAAGCAAAGGACGGTTCGCATGGTCGGGCCAAATGTCCCAGTCGAAAGCCGAATGAGCCTAAGAGGCGAAAAAGGCCTGGACCAAGGACGGTTTGCATAGTCGGGCCACCTGTCCCAGTCGATGGTCGAAGAAGCCTAAGAGGCAAAGAAGGCCAAGACCAGGGACAGTTCACATTAAAATGCTCAGCCTGAGGTCAAATAAGCCTAAAGGGCAAAAATCTAAGGCAAGCGAGTCGATCTCAAGTGCAATAAGAACCAAAGGTTCATAATACACTTGGGGGGGCAACACAATGTCAATAAAGCGAGTAGCGAACAGAGCCAAAGGCTCGACAAGTGATGTATAACATTTATATGATAAAAATTACGATGTTTTATATATTTTATTAACTCTTTTTATATAAAATATAAGAAATTATAACAATAATCTTATGAAATATTAATAGTAATGAATAAATCTAAATACTATAAAAATCTAGCAAAAGTAATAAAAAGATATAAATTTTGTACCGGTTTAATAACCGGAGTGTCGTGTCAGATTTACGTGGGTACTTTTGGTATTTTATTGCAGATTTTTAGGTAAACCAAGACCCCGAGTGACGACACTTTTTGAAGTAAAGTCATATCTTTTGAAGAGAGTGAGGAAGTGCCTCGAGATTCAAAGTTCAAGTGGATCAACGGTTCGTGATACCATTATCGAATTATATTTTCGACGAACAAATGGCCCATCAAAAAGGCATTTTCTGAAGAAGAGTCCTTCATAGAAGTTATAGATCTTTTCAAGAGTTTTCCAACGCTTCTTTAATTATGACATTCGGAGACCCAGAGCTCAAGATATGATTTTATCAAGTTTCAGACCAAGATTTGAAAATAAACTACCCGGGTCAATCCGGATTAACCTCGGATCGAACCGAGGAAACATAATGATTATCAAACATGTGATCCTGCAGAGAATAATCCAAGAGATAATATTTTTTATTCCCGGATCGATCCGACCTTGATCCCGGATCGATCCGGCTTGGAAAATTCTGCCTATAAGTAGAGCAGGTTTGCAGACATAAGGGAGGGTACCAATATATCTTCAAAACCTCTTTTAATTAGTAGTGGTATGTATATAGGCCTTCTGCCATAAATAAAGTAGTAATAAGTATCGTTGTAATGCTCGAAATTATCGAAAGATCAATGTTAAAAGTCGTTGTAATGTCCGGAAGAATACAACCTCTCGATTCAAAGATTGTAATCGGGTAAAATTTCTAAAGTATTTATGTTTGTTTTTATCTTTTTAGTCGTTATAATGTTATTAGGCTAAATCTAATAACTAGCCAAAGTTATGTAATCGTTTTATTTCGATCTTTTCGGTAAAGGAATGCTGTCTAATTAAAATTGACTAAAATTGATTTAATTGAATCTTTTTCTATTTTGCAACGTATTGATAATATTCGGATTGACGTAATTAACCAAGATGAATCGCACCATATAACCTAACGATGAACTGACCAGAGAAGTTAGGATATGAGATAAAAGATAGAAAAACCGGAGGGTAAAATTGGCCGTGCGAAAGCGTGACAACGGAATCCTATTTCCTACCCGGGGGCAGATTTGTTTTGGGGAAGATGAATCTTATTAAAATTGTGCTCGAGATCGTAATAATGTCAAAATCAACGGGTTAATTGAAACTAACACCGGAAAGTTAAATCGATCCGCCTGACAACCGGAGCCTTTTGAATAACATCGGCCGTCTGACAAACGGAATAACCTCTTTTATCCGGGGTAGATTTGTACTGCACTGCTCGCAGACTAACTGAGATTAGCATGGGGCAGTTGTGGAGATTAAACTGATGACAATGACATATGACAATTTCATACGCTCGTGTGAGGAGGAATTGTTAACCTCAGGAGTGCACCGTTTCATTTACTCAATTGGACCTAATATAAAAGGAAAGATCGAGCACATTCCGTTTACTATAAAAGATCGTATAAATCAATTATATAAACTTTGGCTAGTTCTATAAAATTATCTGTCTAGTTCTCTAATAATATATTGGTATCTATATATTTATATCTATATATATATATTGCAATCTATGTACATCTATATATATTTATATATCTATATATATTATATTAGAATAACTTTTAAATTACGCATTTATTTTATGTTAAGTAGAATAGTAGTAATCATGTTATAAAATTGCGGTTTAGATCGAGTTAATAATGACTCTTTTGGTGTTTAACCACACTTAAAAGAATTACCACGTTTCCCTAAGGATTCGACACTCTGACTCACCATACTAGCACTACAGTTTGACCCGGTACACTGCCGGTTAGGATCTATATAGCCTAGAAAAGGTCCGTCAGCTTTCTGGCGCCGTTGCCGGGGAAACGTCGCTAATTTCTTTCTTTGTGTCTATGGTTACTACTTGTATTAGCTCAAAATTCTCGAGAATATGTCAACACTTTTTCTTATCTCATTTCTATTTTAATTTTCGTTGGTATCTACTTTCCTTTAGTTACCAACTTTCTTTTTAGCAAAAGTCGAGTATTTTCTATTTTCGTTAGTTGATGACCAGAAGTGGTAAGGACCCGCTCACTCCTTATAAGCCTGACATAAACACTTACGAAAGGCAGTTAAGAGTAGAGAATA
This sequence comes from Gentiana macrophylla, assembly GCA_026214975.1. Classification (NCBI taxonomy): domain Eukaryota; kingdom Viridiplantae; phylum Streptophyta; class Magnoliopsida; order Gentianales; family Gentianaceae; genus Gentiana; species Gentiana macrophylla. The sequence continues at coordinate 51,407,387 of CM047813.1, forward strand.
AACGTGGTCATATTAGTCAGGGAAATCCTGACGAATCATCTTCAAACAAAAATACGAGAATGGCCGAAATCAGTGATGAAACACCTGAACAAGGGCTAGAACATGCTCTAGGGCATGGACAACACCCTGTTAACCCTAATAATAATCAAAATAATAATAATAGAAATAATCAGAATCGGAACCAGAATAATCGTAATAACCCACCAAACCCGAGACCTATCTGTGATCAAACCATAAGAAGGAACCAGACTAATAATCCCATACTTTTACCCAATGAAGGAGCAAACAATTTCGAAATTAAATCTCGTCTTTTTGGTTTAATTGACGCAAGAGCCCAATTCCTAGGAGAGGATGATGAAGATCCACATCATCATCTCTATCTATTTGAAGAACTGTGCAATACAGCCAAAAGTCAAGGTGCACATAAGGAACTAACGAGGATGACTATGTTTCCTTTTTCTTTAAAAGGACGAGCCCGAGATTGGTTTATGTCTCTTCCACATCATTCACTTACAAGTTGGGAGGATATTCAAACCGAATTTCTGAAACAATATTTCACTCATGGACGAAATTTGGAATTAAAAGTCGAGGTTGCTAACTTTAGACAAGGATCTGAAGATACGCTTAGGAATGCCTGGGAAAGATTTAAAAAATTGTTAAGAGCTTGTCCCGATCATGGTTATTCTTTAGATATGCAAATTCAACTCTTCTGTCGTAAATTAAGAAAAGACTCACGTGCTGATGTAGATCATGCATGTGGTGGTTCTTTAATGATGAGTGAAGCACAAATAGTTTACGATGCTATAGAAAAGATTTCCAAAAATAATCGAATGTGGGAAACCGGTTCTAGCACCAGAAAAGTAGCTTTTGCAGGAGAATGTACATCTAATACAGAAGTTCTAGCACATTTAGAAAATTTGAGTAGGAAATTTGATGGCCTACAATCGAACAAAAACCAAAGTTCAGAAAATAGTACACCAACTGAATACTCAAATCAGGATAATATGCCATTAGGGATTGAAGAACCAACATGATATTCAAGAGAGGAGGTGAGTTTTCTTCAGCAGCATATGAATTTGAACAATGCGTACTCAAACTCGTTAAATGCTATTATAAGAGATCACCCAACTTTTCGATGGTCTGAAAACCCTAGTAAACAAGGACAACCGCCATATCCAGTTCCTTATAGGAATATGAATAATAATCAAGTTTATCAAGAAAACACATCTAATCAGAATTTACAATCATTACCTAGATCCTATCCTCAGCATACCACTCAAAGTATACCAGTAACTCAAAGCTCAACTCAACCTACAGAAGGAGTTGAAAAATGGGAAAAACTAATGGAAAATATGATGGGTGTAGTATTTACTCAAGCTAAGAAAATGGAAACAATGATGACTCTATAGGTACAGTCACTAAAGATATGAGTACAATAAAAACATCTATGAGTGGACATGATACCAGAATGAGAACGATAGAAGCCTCATTAAGGAATATGGAAGATCATTTGAGTAAGGAAGGTGAACGTAATAACAATAGACCTCCAGGAGGATTACCAAGCAATACTGAAAGAAATCCGAGAGAGGTAAATGTTGTAGTTACGAGAAGTAGAAAACTCTGTGGTAGTAATGGAGTAGAAAACTTCGGAAATAATGAAGTAGAAAATGATTTAGATGGAAAAAATGATGAAACTAAAGAGGAACTTGAATTCACTGAAGAGGAAGAAGAAATTATAGAAAATTTCTTGAAAAGGAATAGAAGTTTGGAACCTGAGAATGAAGGTGAGAAATGGGTAAAAATCCCTAGGATTTTGAAAGATCCCATGGATAAAGATTTAAGGACTTTGTTCAAAGAACATGTTAGAATAGAGGATAATGAAAACAAGGCAGAGAAACAAGAAGAACTGAAGGAATCTGAAGTAGAAATTGATTCAGGGAATGTTTTAAAAGAAAAAACTCAAGATCATGATACTTGGCGATCAAGTAATACTCAAAAGTTTAAGGAAAAAGGAAAAGAGAAAATGACTTTGGGATCAAAGGTTATAGATTTAGAATCTTTACCTTACCCACCTAAAGATCTAATTAAAAGATTAAAGCGATAAGAAGTATGCTCGTTTCCTTGATACTTTTCGTCATATTCATGTTAATATCCACATTATCGAAGCTCTAATTAGTATGCCTTATGGAAAGTTTCAAAGATATTACATCAAACAAGAAAAAATTAGAGGAATATGAGAATATATGCCTAAATGAAGAATGTTCTCAGGCTTTTGCGGCATAAGTTACCACCTAAACTGAAAGATCTGGAAGTTTTACCATTCCATGTGAAATTGGAGGATTTACTGCTTAAGAAGGTCTTATGTGATCTTGAGCTAGTATAAATGTCATGTCTTATGAGGATTAAAGAAGCTAGGCATAGGAAATCTTAAGATCGAAATGACTCTGCAAATGGCGGATAGATCGATTAAATACCCTAAAGGAATTATTGAGGACGTATTGGTTAAAGTAGACAAGTTCTATTTTCCAAAGAGACTTTGTAGTTATGGAAATGGAAGAAGGATATTCAAATACCACTTATCTTAGGTCGACCATTTCTAGCTACAGGAAGAACTTTAATAGATGTCCAGAAAGGAGAATTAATTCTGAGAGTCAATGAAGATGAAGTTACTTTCAATATTTTCAAAGCTATGAACCATCCATACAGATCACCAGAATCATGTTCTTTTATAGAAGATATTCATTCTGTCTATGATAATCAGTCACCAACTTTTGAAGACAGATTAGAAGAATGTTTAACTCTATCTATCTATAAGGAAGATGAGAAAGACACCGAAATGAAAGAGATAATCCTTTCTCTAGATAAAGGAAATTTTACTTTTAAACCATCATGGCATAAGTATTTGGAATTAGAACTAGAAGGACCAGTTCTTAAACCATCACTGGAAGATCCACCTAAGAATCTGGAATTTAAACCGTTACCTTTAAATCTGAAGTATTCTTTTCTTGAAACTAATAATCTATTACCGGTTATTATTTCATCATCTTTAACTGAGCAACAGGAATATCAATTACTTAGAATGTTGAAAAAGCATAAGAAAGCTTTTGGATGGACAGTTGCCGATATTCCAGGTATTAGCCCTGAGATTTGCGTTCATAAGATAATTCTGAAGGAAGATGCTAAACCTTGTATTCAACTGCAACGCCGCCTCAACCCAAATTTGCAGTTAATTGTTAAGAAAGAGGTCATTAAGCTATTAGAAATGGGGATAATTTTTCCCATATCAGATAGTGAATGGGTAAGTCCAACTCAAGTGGTACCAAAGAAAGGAGGTTTCACAAAGAAAGAGAATGAAAGGAATGAATGGATTCCGACAAGAGAGATTACAGTTATCGAATGTGCATTGATTTTAGAAAACTAAATGATCATACTAAGAAAGATCTTCATCCACTTCCATTCATAGTTCGGATGTTGGAATGTTTAAGTGGACATAAGTATTCTTGCTTCTTAGATGGTTATTCAGATATTTACTGAGATATTCATTGCAAAGGGAGATAGAGAAAAACTACTTTCACTTGTCCTTATGGAACTTTTGCTTATAAAAGAATGCCGTTTGGTTTATGTAATGCACCATTCACGTTTCAAAGGTGTATGATGGCTATATTTGCTTTGATATGGTTGAGAAATTCATAGAAATTTTTATGGATGACTTTAGTGTTTACGGAGATTCATTTGATGTTTGTTTGTTACACTTAGAACGAGTGTTACAACGCTGTGAAGATACCAATTTAGTTTTAAACTGGGAGAAGTGTCATCTAATGAAGGAATAGTTTTAGGTCATAGAATCTCTGAAGAGGGTATTGAAGTTGATAAAGCTAAAGTCGAAGTAATTGAAAAATTACCTCCACCAGTTAATTTAAGAACTCTAAGAGGATTTCTCGGACATGCGGTTTTTATAGAAGGTTCATTGCTGATTTCTTGAAAATAGCAAAGCCTCTAAGTCATTTACTTGAAAAGGAAGTACCTTTTAACTTTGATAGTAAATGTATGGAAGCCTTCGCACCACTACAAGCGAGGTTGACTACTGCACTAGAGCTAGTAGCACCAGATTGGAATTTGCCGTTTGAGATTATGTGTGATGCAAGTGATTTAGCTGTAGGAGCTGTTTTAGGTCAAAGGTATAACAAAATTCTCAAAGCAATCTACTATGCATCTCACACATTGAACGTAGCTCAACTTAATTACCCAACTACAGAAAAAGAACTATTGGCTGTGATTTTTGCCTTAGATAAGTTTCGATCGTATATTGTTGGTTCTAAGGTAATAATTTATACAGACCATTCAGCCCTGAAGTATTTACTAAGTAAGAAAGATGCTAAACCACGTCTTCTTAGATGGATTCTCTTACTTCAAGAATTCGATATTGAAATTAAAGATAAAAAATGAAGTGAGAATGTGGTAGCAGATCATCTAAGTAGAATGGAAAATGATGAAGAAATAGGAAATGAAATTAAAGATTCATTTCCTAATGAACAAATGTTTAGAATAGATACTCCTCCAACCATGCAATTATTAAAGAATAGAATTCCTTCTAAGGAAATGTCACCCTGGTTTGGGGATATCATTAATTACTTAACCTGTGATTATATTCCGTCTCATTGGACTTGGCAACAGAAAAAGAAGTTCTTTTACGACTTAAAATATTATTACTGGAAGGAACCAGACCTTTTCCGTAAATGTTCAGATGGGATAATCAGAAAATGTGTGCCTGATAATGAAATTTTAAGAGTTTTATCATTTTGTCATGATCGTGAGGCAGGAGGTCATCATGGAGGTTGGAAAACTGCTTTTAAAGTTTTACAATGTGGTTTTTATTGGCCTACACTATATAGAGATGCGTATAAGTATGTTAAATCTTGTGAATCTTGTCAAAAATGGGGAAATGTATCTAAAAAACATGAAATGCCTATGCAACCTATTTTAGAATGTGAGTTATTTAATGTTTGGGGTATAGATTTCATGGGACCTTTCCCTATATCTTTTGGAAAAAGATTTATTCTTGTAATGGTAGATTATGTTTCAAAATGGGTAGAAGCTGAAGCTCTTCCCACTAATGATACCAAAGTTGTCATACGATTCCTTAAAAAGAATATATTTACCAGATATGGAATTCCGAGGGCTATCATTAGTGATAGAGGTTCACATTTTTGCAATAGACCATTTACTAAGATATTTGAAAAATATGGTGTAACACATAAACTAGGAACACCCTATCATCCGCAAACCCAAAGGGATGGTAGAGGTGTCAAATAGAGAAATCAAAAGAATTGTAGAAAAGACAAAGTGGACTCCAATCGTAAAAAATCAAGGCGCTTAAATTAGACGATGCATTATGGGCGTCATGAAATGACTTTTAAGACACGAATTGGTTGTTCTCCTATAAGCTAGTCTTTGGTAAGTCTTGTCATCTCCCGGTTGAGTTAGAACACCGAGCCTTCGGGCTATTAGATTTCCGAATTTCGATCCTAAGGTCATCGGGTGATCATAGATTGCTTCGATTATGTAACTAGAAGAATTTCGTCTCGATTCTTATGAAAACGCTCGAATCTACAAGAACGCATACGAAATCTTTTCACGATAAGAGAATCTATAGTCGTGAGTTCCATGTAGGTGATCGAGTGCTCTTGTACAATTCACGTTTAAAGTTATTTCCGGTAAGCTTAAATCAAGATGGACATGTCCATTTAAAGTAACAAGGGTTTACAAATGCGAGTCAGTAGAACTAATCGATGGAAATACGACTTTTATAGCCAATGGCCACAGAGTGAAGTTATTTGTGGAGGAGAAGGAATCACATTAAAGGAGAAGTAATGCTCTTGGTGATCCCCGACAAAGTGAAAAGCAGAAAAACCAACAAATTGAAAAGCAGAGAACTCGAAATCACCAATATCAAAGCTATCTATCTTTCTTCTACTTTTCATGTGTTTTATATGTTTGAACTAGTTTCGTCTTTTACCGGATAGACGTAAAAGAACTGGATGTCTTTTTTAGATAGAATATGAGTTTTTATTTTATTTTTGAAGTCAGGCCTTGATAAAGATGTCTCATTTGCTATAGAAGCTTTAGTTTTTGAGAAAAACAAGCAATTGTTGAGAGAGATCAGATTGAAAGAAATATGTAATGGAAAATCGAGAAGTTCGATAAAGAGAAGGGCAAAGTTTTTAAGAAGATGCAGAGAATCTGCGGAAAAAGTGAGCATGATGGGAAATGCGGAGAAAACACAACCAAATCTCGGGATGAGTGTTTGAATGTTGTTAAGAAGGGAACGATTAGGTGGTTATCCGAAAATCCCGATGGAGATCAAAGAGAAAATTCGAACGCCTCATTTCTTAAGGTTAGGTTGATAGAACGTTATATCTGAACTCTGGAAGATTTAGAAATAGAGGAATTAGGACCCTTATAAGTTTTATAATATTTATAAGATTTTATACAACTTTTGAAAATTTTATAAATAGGATCTTTATGAAATTATTTAAAAGTTTTATAAAAATTCTTGTAGAAGGTTTTATTTAAAAATTTAGCAGAAATATTATAAAGATTTTATTAAGTTTTATAGAGTTTTATAAAATAAAAAAAAATAAAAAAATTGTCGGATCGATCCGGAGACTAAAAACCTAAAAAGAACGGGGTCTCTTCTTCTTCTTCCTCTTTCATTTTCTTCTTCAAACAGCCGCCCCTCATCCCCATTTCCCCCTCGAATTTTTTTTCTTCAAATCATCATATAAAATTACTATTAAAACTACCCCAACCCTTACACTCTTCTCATTTTCCTCTCCACTCTTCAAATTTTCAATTTCATTGGAGAATTTTTCAAAGAAAATCTTCGACTTTCACTCCGGTGATATTCATCTTTTCCGGCCAACTTTTCAACCTTTTAAGCACTATAAGGTAACATTGTAGTCATTTATTTTGTTAATTTCGTTTTTTGTTCAACTTTTTATTTAATTTTAACTATTTTGTTACTCATTTGTGTTGTTGTTTTGTGTTGTTTTGTGTTGTTTTGTTATTGTGTCACTATCATAGAATGGCTGAATCATCAAAAGCCACTAAAAAACGTAAGCCACATATCCCTACCCAAATCCCGGTCATAGAGACACGGCCTTTAACATAGGAAGAATTGAGCGTTAGTTTTGATAGAACCGCGTCTAGAGCCGCTAAAAATGCCTTAAAAAATAAATTTGGACAGTGTTTAGTTGCAATAGAGAGGGGTTTAGATTTCAAGGATTTGGGAAGGGAGGTGAAAGAGATTTTCGAAAGGCGACAGTGGTTGGAGTTAGCCAGTTTAAGGGCAGGTGAAGTTAACACAACCTTAGTGGCTGAATTTTATTCTCTGGTAGCAACTCATAATGCAACAGAGAATGGTGAGTTAACTTCTGTAAGCCTAAGAACCAGGACAGTGCCGTTTAATCCCCAGTTTATAAATGCTATATATGGTATCCCTGATATACCAGAGAGTGAGGATTATTATACGGTATGGAATTTAGATGAGCCTGCAGACTTTGACCATATAGTCTCGACAAATTTCAAAGACGAGTTAGATCCCACAAATTGCTTGGCATGAAAATAGGTTTTCCTGTGGAAAATGTATAAGGGATATGAGAGCTATCAAACGTTTTATCGAGTTCGACTTTTTACCTTCTCGTCATTTGACATCTTTTGGTAAGGAGGATCTGTGTATTGCTTGGGCTATGGTCAATGATATACCAGTGGATGTAGGCAAGGTAATGTATAGAAGGGCCAAGGAATTTGTCTCAATCGCTAAACCAGCAATCACATGCCTTTTCCTTGTTTTATTTCTTCCTTGTGTCGCCAGATATAGGTGTTCTGAGCTTCCAAATGATAATCGATTATGGTTGACTGAAACACTTATAGGTCCTAGTTTACCACTTAGGCCGGCAGAAAGAATAGATTTTATGAACCCTAACCGCCAACGACCTCAGCCTATGCCACATGTTTCTCAATCCACTACTGTTCCTCCATCATCTTGTCAAACTCAAACTCAACTTCCAAACACCATCACATACGACATGTTTCAATCCTTGGCCTATGATGTTCATCGTGCCAATGCCAATATGGCTGCTTTTTTTGGAAATGAATAGGTTGTGGTCTCAAGATTTACGTCAAGGCATGCGAGGTATATATCGATGAATATACTTGCGAAACCCTACCTATGCCGAGATGGATATTCAGCATTGCCAATCCGCACCGTATACCTTGCCCGACATTATTCCACCAATGCCACCTCGATCAAACTTCCAACAAATGCCACATTCTTTTGGATATCAAACTAGTGGTATAGGGGATTTTTCGACATGTACTACGACAGCAGCTACATCTGATTGGGAAGGATTTGGAGCATTTAGCCATACCACGACGGGATGGGGAAGCACTTTTTCCGATGTCACGACAGGGATGAGCTCGATGGGATTAGATGGCTCGATTATGATGTCGACACATTTTCAAGAACCATTTCATGATTCGACTTATGATCCAGCTAATTCTCAAGGCATGCCAAGTTCGAGCCATGTCGAGATGAGTGATGAGGAGGATTGATTTCAACCATTTTATGATTGTTGACATTTAAAACAATTTATTTTTCGTACAACTAGTCCACGATTTTATGTTATTATGATTTTATTTTCGTAGGATTTTATTTTACTTTCGTTTGATTTTATGTTATTACGCACCGTGTCGAAAAAATTTATCGTTATCAATATTTTGATAACATAATAAAAAGGAACAAAAATTATTGAGCAAAAATATCCAAGTAGAAAAATTTTCTGGGCAATTTTCAACTCTGTCTGTGAATAGTACTCACCGGATCGATCCGACCTAACCCCGGATCGATCCGGCGTGAGTATACCGACGACACGATTTCTAGTTGCTTGGCGGATCGATCCGGCCCTTTCGAGATCGATCCGGGAAGTACAAAAACGCCAAAAATGTAGATTTTTTCTACTTTTGCATGATTGGGACATTTCTATAAAAGGAAAGAGCAGAGGCCTTCTCAATTGCTCATTCCCTTTCACTTTTATCTGTCTAAATTTTCCTATCTCAGAGTAAAAATGTCTAATCACTCCTCCCCTAGTTAATAATTACGAACCACATACGCTGACGGTGTGGTTCCCAAAAACTCATGCCTCGTGTTTTCACAATGACGTTCGAGACGTCTAAATTTTGTCCATTCTCCTATTCGATGGAGAAAGGCTTAAATTCGAAAAAAATCGATCGATGGGGACGAAATCTAATCCGTGGTTGTGGATGGAAAAAGTGATTAGGACTCCTGAGGTAGAATTAACATTTCAATTGTTAGAGATTTTTATGCATCTCTTCTCGATATAACGACAATGACCTCGTCTCATCTTATTACTGTTAGGGGCATCGTTATATCCTTTTCTCCAGTCATCATAAATCAAATATTTCAAATCCCACCATGTACCTTTGATCAAAACCCACACTTCGAGTTTCTATGGGAACTCGGAAATGCTTATAATGTTGTCAATCGTACTGCAGAAGCCTTTCAATATGTGTTTCCATTGTTTGATCATAACTATGATTCATCAACTCTAGCTTTACCCCCTCATTTGAGGGCATGGAAACGCTTCATTAATTCCCGGATCTATCCAACTAGAGATTTTTTTGGGGTTACTGATGATGAAATGCTGCTATTGTATGCACTGACTGTGGGGGCATATATTGACTGGGGGATTTTGATGTTCAAAACGGCAATTAATTTTGCAGTGGAGAGGCGTAATGGGGGAAGACCACTACCATTTGCTTGGGTTATCTCTCAACTGTCTGTTCATCTAAATCAAGTGCCTGAGTTTAGTACATACGAGATTTTTCCATCTCGTGGTTCTCAGTTGGGATTACTTCCGGTAGATACTCCCGGATGTTCGTCGACAGTTTGATGTGTTGTTTGAGTTGATAAGATGTCAGTAGGAAGTTTGTTAAGTTGGTAGTCAATTAAGTTAGTCGTTTAATCTCTTATTTAATCAGTTTTCTTTAAGTTTGTAATAGTTTGCATAATGTTTAATATATATGTGGTTTTCTTTAATTAAACTAATATATGTTGAAAAAATAATAATGAAAATCGTATAAAATTTTAATTTTTTCTTTCGAACCTACTTTTTATTACTCACTGAACATCGGGACGATGCCATTTCGTAAGTGGGGAGTAGAGGTAAGTTAGTAAATTAAAATTAAAATTTTCTCATATAAATTTATACTTAATTGCTTAATACTTAGTTTATTTTTTCTTGAATAAAAATAACTAGATAATATATAATTAATATGAATAAAAATAATATAAATTAGTAAGAATTGATTTTGATTAAGTAAAGTAAATTAGATATATTATAATTATATTATATGTCAATTTTAGATTTTTATAAGATTTTAAGTATATGTAACTATACATAAATATTATCAAGTAATTTTCTTATGAAATTTAGTAGATATACTTATATCTATAATAAAATGTTAGAATAATTTTCTTTTCAAAACGAAATATGAATATGGAATCGGATTAGGAATGATAAGATTTTTGGCACCACAAAAATATAAACTATAGCCAAATAGCTTACCTAAATAAATTTCTAATTTTTGTCCCTACCTCAGCCTTGATTAGAGTGATCAAGACCTCACTCGAAATAGCCATTTTGATTAAACTAACCGACCCTTAGCTTATTTTGGTCTTCATTTCCTAAAAATCCCCTTAGTTTGTACGTACTTATGAAAGGAGATGATGACACGAGAGCTAAGTATCGTTACAAAAGAATGGTGTATGCTGAGATTGGAAAAATTAGATAAGTATCAGTATATTCGATCTTACCTCATGACACTTGCAAGATAGTCGATTTTGGTAATGAGTTCGGATATTTTAATATTCTATAAAAGAATTAAGAACGAAGCACCATATTTACACCGAATTAATCAAATACCAGGTATCTTCCTTATCTTTGATCGGCAACTTAAATAAAAAAAAAAAAAAGAGAGAACATATCGGTTGTAGCTACCAATGATTTGAGTGCAGTAGGGTGTTATCTCGAAATGTCCTATATCACTATGAGGTTTAAAAGCTCCCGATTTCCTTATGATAGTAGTCCAGCTAGGGTACTATCTCGAAGTGTCCTATTGCTGGGAATGAAGGTATAAATAAAAAAAAAAGAAGTCGAATCATAAGATCTCAAGAATGATTACAAGTTTAAGGAAACCGGACTTGTAATTTTCGATCGAAAGAGTAGTACTCCGATCAATCTTGATGAAGCAATGCTTGTAAGTTAGATTTTCTACACACACGCACGCTTTTAGATTTTTTTTAAAAAAAAAGAAGAGAAAATCTGGAAAAAAAAGTTATTAATCGAGATATTTTTTTATCAAAATTATGAAGGTGTAAGTACGTACAACTTGCTTCTTTCTCTTTTGATTTCCTTTTCTATCCTTTCGATTAACCAACACCCTGAGCCTGAAAACGTTATAAGCCATTTTGTCAACTACTTGACTTAGTCCTTGATTCCAAATATTTCATATAAGTTGAGATAGGAGAATAATTCTAGAATTTTAATTATATTTATTAAGTAGATTATGCAGAATTTCATTTAAATGATATTTGATAACTAATTTATCTAAGTTATATACACTTTTTATCTTGTTAATTTCTAAAGAAAGATATAATTAATATATTTATAATATTGAAATGATATTTTACTAACTTGAAATTTAATCTACCAAGTATATCATTTTTATTGTAATTTTTATATATTACCGTTTATTTTGCTCGAGGACGATCAAAGAGCTAAGTGGGGAGTAGTTGATGTATAACATTTATGTGATAAAAATTACGATGTTTTATATATTTTATTAACTCTTTTTATATAAAATATAAGAAATTATAACAATAATCTTATGAAATATTAATAGTAATGAATAAATCTAAATACTATAAAAATCTAGCAAAAGTAATAAAAAGATATAAATTTTGTACCCGTTTAATAACCGGAGTGTCGTGTCAGATTTACGTGGGTACTTTTGGTATTTTATTGCAGATTTTTAGGTAAACCAAGACCCCGAGTGACGACACTTTTTGAAGTAAAGTCATATATTTTGAAGAGAGTAAGGAAGTGCCTCGAGATTTAAAGTTCAAGTGGATCAACGGTTCGTGATACCATTATCGAATTATATTTTCGACGAACAAATGGCCCATCAAAAAGGCATTTTCTGAAGAAGAGTCATTCATATAAGTTATAGATCTTTTCAGGAGCTTTCCAACGCTTCTTGAATTATGACATTCGGAGACCCAGAGCTCAAGATATGATTTTATCAAGTTTCAGACCAAGATGTGAAAATAAACTACCCGGATCAATCCGGATTAACCTCGGATCGAACTGAGGAAACATAATGATTATCAAACATGTGATCCTGCAGAGAATAATCCAGGAGATAATATTTTTTATTCCCGGATCGATCCGACCTTGATCCCGGATCGATCCGGCTTGGAAAATTCTGCCTATAAGTAGAGCAGGTTTGCAGACATAAGGGAGGGTACCAATATATCTTTAAAACCTCTTTTAATTAGTAGTAGTATGTATATAGGCCTTATGCCATAAATAAAGTAGTAATAAGTATCGTTGTAATGCTCGAGAAATTATCAGAAGATCAATGTTGTTAAAGTCGTTGTAATGTCCGGAAGAATACAACCTCTGATTCAGCAGTTGTAATCGGGTAAAATTTCTAAAGTATTTATGTTTGTTATGTTTGTTTTTATCTTTTTAGTCATTATAATGTTATTAGGCTAAATCTAATAACTAGCCAAAGTTATGTAATCGTTTTATTTCGATCTTTTCGGTAAAGGAATGCTGTCTAATTAAAATTGACTAAAATTGAGTTAATTGAATCTTTTTCTATTTTGCAACGTATTGATAATATTCGGATTGACGTAATTACCAAGATGAATCGCACCATATAACCTAACGATGAACTGACCAGAGAAGTTAGGATATGAGATAAAAGATAGAAAAACCGGAGGGTAAATTGGGCGTCTTGGCGTGACAACGGAATCCTATTTCCTACCCGGGGCCAGATTTGTTTTGGGGAAGATGAATCTTATTAAAATTGTGCTCGAGATCGTAATAATGTCAAAATCAACGGGTTAATTGAAACTAACACCGGAAAGTTAAATCGATCCGCCTGACAACCGGAGCCTTTTGAATAACATCGGCGCCTCGACAAACGGAATTACCTCTTTTATCCGGGGTAGATTTGTACTCGGTACCTATTCGAGACTAACGAGAGATTAGCATGGGGCGATTGTGGAGATTAAACGATGACAATGACATATGACAATTTCATACGCTTTCGTGTGAGGAGGAATTGTTAACCTCGGAGTGCACCGTTTCATTTACTCAATTGGACCTAATATAAAAGGAAAGATCGAGCACATTCCATTTACTAGAAAAGATCGTATAAATCAATTATATAAACTTTGGCTAGTTCTATAAAATTATCTGTCTAGTTCTCTAATAATATATTGGTATCTATATATTTATATCTATATATATATTTTGCAATCTATGTACATATATATATATATATATATATATATATATATATATATATATATATATATATATTATATTAGAATAACTTTTAAATTACGCATTTATTTTATGTTAAGTAGAATAGTAGTAATCTGTGTTATAAACTTGCGGTTTAGATCGAGTTAATAACAGCTCTTTGGTGTTTAACCACACTTAAAAGAATTACCACGTTTCCCTGAGGATTCGACACTCTGACTCACCATACTAGCACTACAGTTTGACCCGGTACACTGCCGGTTAGGATCTATATAGCCTAGAAAAGGTCCGTCAACAAGCGAAAGACTAAAACATCAAGACAAACAAGATAACAAGGAACGAAAAACATAGCAAAATCGAATTGTGAAAGCAAGTCAAAGACAAGACAAAGTCATTACAAATGAGGCCAGGTCAAAAAGACCCGCCCAAGTCGATTCAAAATAATATTATTACAAAGCTTCAAGATCAAAATACAAATCAACAAAAGATTTAAAAAGATAACGGTCAAGGGTCGACTGCAGGGGTCGGCTCAGGATTGGCAGAGGTTGGATCAGCAGCAGTCGGATCAACAGCAGGGGCAGAGGTAGAAGGACCATACTTGATGGCCAAAGACTCTCCCTGCTGGAACTCTTCGATATACCGATCGTATATCGCCTCCGAGTCGGGATTGTAGAATATTGGTGTCTCGAGGGTCGACACATCGAATTCTGGGATAACAACCCTCACTTGATCCACTGCCAAAGTGTAACCTCCCATCATCGATGCAAGCATGAGCACCTCCAGATCTGCGTCAAGATTGGCCGACTTCCGATACTCCGCAATCGCGTCAGTTGTAGCCGTCTTGAGCCGCGTGCGCGCTTGATCCAACTCAGCTCGTAGCGCATCTCAGTCATGTCGAGCCTTTGCAACATCTTCCAGTGAAGCCTCGTGCCACCCTTGTACCTTCTCGAAGTCCTGAGCCAGCTTGAGCAGCTCTCTACCTTGGTCGAGCCTCTCTGCCTGCAATCGGTCCAGCTCTTTCGGCAAGAATCGCCGACTTATCTTGCAACCGGCACTCGGCAACCGACTCACGCTTTAGTGTCTCGAACTGAGAATCCATGGCAGAAATGGCGGCATTCTTTGCAATGATGTCCCGCAGCAGCTTGCCATTTTCCTTACGTAGATCGTCTGCCGACTCACCCGTCTTGACCAGTCTTCGGGCAGCCTCCCGGCTGACAAGGTTACTCTGCAAGAGAAAGAGAAATGTTTGATGATAAAAGACAAGGCAAATGCCTCGAGAAAGACCAACATTTAAAGGGCAATAATACAATCGACTTACGAGGCGATTTAATTTCCAGAGCACATGAGCCAAGCCCTTATCCTCCAAAGCTGCACAGTCCTCAGCGGCCTAGTTTATATCAACCTCCATCTCAGTAGGAGTTTCAACATTTTGGGTTTCTTCGACTGGCGAAGCTGCTCTCTCACCACCTCAGTAACAGTGGGCCTTTTCTTGGTCGGAGCTGCTTGCCCCTCGACATCAGCTTCAACAGCTGGAGTCAAGTCGATCAGCTCCTCCTCATCTTCGTCTCGAAGCGAGCCATATCGAATTGATAAGCCGCTAGTGGTCGGAGGTAGCTCGGCAGATCGGACCGGCACCGTTGACTCGACAGCAGCAGGAGTTGTTTCAGGTCGAGAAGCACCCCCCTCTCTGGAAGAAGAAGGCACCCTGACCTCAGCCACGGGCAAGTCGGGGGCAGCCTGACCCCCGAGAGGTTGAGCAGCCACGACCGCCGATGAAGGAACATGAGTATGATCGCTAACCTTGGAAAACCTTCCCACTACAGAATGAAAAAAAACAAGTTAGTTTTGATCGACAAACAACAAGTTATCAGACTCTACAAACAGCTAATATAGAAACAAACAAAAAAGGAACATCCTACGATTCTCTTGGTCTTGGGCGTGAAGGTTAGCGTATGGAACCGGCCCCGCATCCTCCAAGTGGGCCAGATGATAGAGGAGACTCAAGTCTCGAGTGCACACCTCGAAATTATGTCCACCCAGCAGTCGGGCCTCTTGAGGAACGGGAGCATTCCCCAGCTTGTCTTTTTTCACTCCCCTCGTCCTCCATTGCCCTTTATAGGGGTTCTCCAGGCCATGTCGAAGGAAGAAAAATCGAGGCTTCCACTCCCGTGAGAAGAAGGCCCTTGGTTATGAATTCGTGTCGGTGCGCTCTCCTCCGAAAGGTGTACCATAGCTTGTCGGCGTGGCCGCCATCTCGGTAATAATATCGGAAACAAAGGTATCGGTAGCGGACCCTACAACTCGACATGCTATGATGAACCCCATCAGAATCCCGGCGCCATTCGGGGCTATCTTGGGAAACACTCACCTCATAGTGGTCGAGGATCGCGAGAACGGCCGGACAGAGTGGAAACCTTAACCCACTCGCAAGTTGATTCCCATAGACAGCACAAAATCCCTATGGGGGCTCATCAGCAAATCGATTCAGACCGGAAGTAAGTTGAGCTTCGAATGGAGGACAGGCGATGTTGTATTTTTGGCAAAGTCTGGTAACCTCCTCTGAAGAAAGAGAACTAAGACAACTGTTGGTCCCTTGAAAAGGCTTTGGTTAAGTTTAGAGGGAGGGGTGAATAAACTTAACACTTAAAACTTTGGAGTTAACAAATTCAGCAACTTTAGCGACTGCTTTGAAGTTCAATGATCTAGCGATGCCTCAAAAACTTTCTTTGATAAATAGTAGTCTATCGACAGATTCGATTTCATCAATTTGTGAAGTGGAATTATATCAAAATTAAGCCTTATTACTTGTTGTTAAAATATGATACTAAGTATTAGATACTCAGCAGTGTATGTGTGTGATTACAGTTGCTAGATTCAGTAGGTTGATGTGTAAAATAAACTAAGTGCAGAATGTAAATGCTGAAAGTAAGTAGGCAGATTTTATAGTGGTTCCAGTGGTGTAATCTGTCAGTCCCACTCTTCTCCGTGATGTTGGAGGTAATTCACTGTGAGATCTTTGATGTTGCGAGCTACAAAGATTCCTAAGGTTGCTTGTCCTTCACCAATAACTATGGCTTCACAAACTGGCCTGGAACATGTAGGATTGCTTGCTCCCGAGTCTTCCACTGGTCCTTGAAGGGTAGGATTGCCTCTTCACCACTCCACCACAATCAACGATCTTTCACACAACCGTGCTTCACTGCCTTCAAGCAGATTCTTTATAAAATAAAGATTGAATCAAATAAATGATTCAATTCGGCGACTTGATTAGGATGATATAATCAGCAGACTTGCGCCTCTTCAAGTGTGTATGCTTGATGTAGCTTGAATGCAGAATACACTTGAAGAATATTTCTGATCGATAGCTTTAAGTTCATAAGAAGTTCAAGAGGTGTTTTTCAGCTCAGAATAGTCTCTTATATTTTTCTCTTAAAGTTCATCAATCATCCTTTTTTTCTGAGTTGAGGGTCCTCTATTTATAGGTAGGAATGCATGTGACTTGTATTTGAAATTCAAATGTAACCATTCCTGGTTTCTTGTCCCATCAGATTTGCTTTCTGTCACTATTCATAGGACCGACACTGTCAGAATTCCTTTTTGACAGTGCAATATGTCCACCCTTTGACTTATAACCATTGGATAAAAATCTGAATCATCCCAACGTTCTTTCAATCTCAGCCTTTGATTTGTTTGATAAATCGAGGTAGTTATTTAATCCTTATCCATGTAATCTTCCAATGTAATCTTGAATTAATCGAGGTATATTATCGCAGAGTTCATCATCATTGTAATACCTATCGATCTATTGAATGTAAATTTTCTGTATAACAAATTTAATGCAGCCGATTTCTTTTATCTAAATTTTATTTGTGAAGTTAGACTACACCTTTTTAATTATAACCAAGTTCCAAACATCATCCAACTTATGGAACTTAGACCTTGTACACAAGGTATATGTAATCAGTTTAGGTCATCACAGACTTGCCTAAATTCTGATTCCATATCCTTGACTTATATTACTAAGCTTGATCCCTTAGCCTTCTGTAGCTGAGTTTGAGCTCTCAGCCTTCAGTCTTCAGTCTTCAGTAGGTTCCTGACTAGTCTACTGACCTATCTACCCTACTGATATTGACCAATCTGCTGATATAAATCAGCTGACCATTACAGTGCTTGTTTGATCAAACCTATTCATAAATCAAACTCTAATAAACCTATACATTTGATCTGGACATCTTTTTGCCTTTGCACTATAACTGCTAGTCTGGCACTCATCATCAAAACTAAGAAATAAGTCCAACAATCTACCTCTTTTTGGTGATGATGCCACTACCCTCATCTAACAGCAAAGCAAAAATATTAAGACAAAAACAGAACAAATTTCAGTCAATTCTCATTATAATCATTTGTTCATAGTTATTACAGTCTAGATGCAGCAAAGATAAAATATGGTAAGTATGCTGATCTACTGTCTTCTTTCTCTTTCCTGTCTGGCCTTCTCCACTTGTTCTTGGTAGGCTCTAATTTCTTCTATCATATCCCTCATCCATTCATTTTCAATCAGTGTAAAATCAATGTAGGGATTTACTTCTTTCAACCACTTCCATGCTTCAGGCAGGAGAGGATTGATTTGATTCACTCTGAATCCCATTCTCATGTAAAGTTCCTTGAATTCAGCAAGTGAGTCATTTGCTTTTATGATAGGCAAAATCCTATCACCTCTGCCACTTCTTCCACCTCTTCCACCTCTTCCAGCTCTGTAAGTTGCCCTTAAGGCTTTAACTCTTGCCTCCCAAAACTTCAATCCCAAGAAAGAGTTTAAACCTTCATGAAATCCCTTGTCATGATAGGGTTTGCTTCTGTTATAGTACTCCTTCTTGTATTGTCTAAGAAGATCATCAGTAAGTTGAACTCTACCAGGTGCAGGTTGCCTGTAAGCATTAGTCTCATTCTCCCATCTTTTCTGTGCAAACAGTCTGGCAGCCTCTTTTGCTTCTGCTGTTTGGCCCTCTTCCCCCTTAGTGACATCATCAACAAAACGGGACAAAAGACCATGAACACTATCCTGTGTGATAATCAGATTACTCAGTTGTCCTTCCATAATCTCAATACTTGTATCAACTGCAGTAATCCTTGATTGCAAAGTCTGCTCCAGTAGATTGATCCTCCCAGTGAGCTTAGGATCCAATCCAGCAGGTTGAGATGTTCCAGCAGCCTCAACAGGCTTAGGTGCCTCAGCAAGTTTGTCAAGTTTCTGGTGGATGGCATCAAGTTAATTTTTCAGAAACTTTTCTTTTGCTGTGTTTCCTACCTTGATTCCCCTCACATCTAGCATCATATTATTGACAGCATTCTGAGTAGATGTGAAATTTGAAGCAATCAGACGCAGATTGTCTGCATTGTCATTCACCGATTTCATCGCTTTCTTCAAATCTATGTTCTGTCAATCCATTGAGTCCTTAATCTGTTGCATGTCATTTCTCACAGATTCTTAACTCATTCAAGACCTCCTCAGGCACTTCTCCAGTCATTCTTCCATCAGTACCATCAGCAGGCTCTTCCACATTATATTGTGGCCTCTGATTGCTCACAACTATTGCCCAACTCTTATCTAATCCAGCAGGGTTAGGTCTTTGATATTCTTCCAAGATAGGATCAAGAGCTGGTTCTTCAAAAATAGGTACAAATGCCTGTGGTGGATCAATAGCAAAATCTTCTTCTTCTTCGTGCATTTGAAACTCCTCATCACTAAAGTCATAGTCCAAAGAAATGCTTCTTCCTCATTAACAGCGGTCTGCTGACCATCTTTCCCTATAGTGGTCTTGACTCCAGAGAGCTCCACTATAGCGACCCTCTTCAACAACGAGGGTTTCCTCCAAACCCAAAATTGGTTCGAACCTTTGTCCAGTCTTTGTTTGTAACTCAAAGACTGTACCTCTGTTCCAACTCGTGTCCAGTCTTTGTTTGATCCTCGACAACTTTGTACCTCTCCTGCTCCACCGGTTGAGGATTGAATATAGCCTCATTATCCACTTGAAATCCTTCAAAGCATGACCAATCTTGGTTAGGATAATGGCGATTTCGATGAAGAGTGCCCTCAATGTCAAATCCATCTTGATATTGGAATGAGTCCTCTGAACTTGCACTTGGCTCATCATGGTCAACAATCCTTTCTTCTTCCAAATCAGCACTTTGTTGATTTTCAGATTGTGCAATAGGTTCTTCATCAAGTAAAGTAGAAGATTCACCAACCAACCTATTTGCAGCACCACTTAGTCCATCATTGATCAATGCCTCCAGATCATCCATAGTGAGGTCCTGCAGATCCTCATCCATCTCTCCAGTCTGCTGGCCCTCAGCAGACTTACCAGTTTCAGTGTGTTCAGCTTCTATGACATCAGTGGCTCCTTGACCAGTGGCTTCAATTGATGTTTCTCTAGCCACTCCACTGGTCTCCCTAGGGAACATGGGGAAATCATCATCAGAATCTGATGAATCACTGTCTGGTGTGTACTTTGGATCTCTGAACATAATTGCTCCACTTTTCTTTCCTTCATCCAAAAGATCCATCAGCCTAGATTGCAGTATGCTTGTGTCTATCAAATCCAACAGGCTGTCCACACCCAGCTGATCAAATGCCCATTCTTCAAATCCACTAATTGGATCAACAGCTGGTTTCTGTTTCTTGTAGAATCCAAACTTCCACTGAAAGTAGTTTTGCACCTTTTTGAAGTTAGATCTACTTTTTCCTTCTTAGATGCCTTCTCATATGGCATAGATGGATTTCTAGTGGCAAGTTCAGTAGCTTGCTGACCTTCAAAAGTTCCCATAAGTAGATTCATAGTCTCTTCAACAGATGCTTCAAAGTCAGTAGGTTGCTGAGGATGTATATTTGTACCTACTACTTCCATCTGTACAACACTTGGTTCCTCCTGACTTACATGCTCATCAGCAGAGTTAGCAGTAGACTGCTCTTCCCCCTGACTTCTTGCAACATTTGCAGGATCTTCGACCAATTCTTCAACATCCACAGCAGAGCCAGGTTCAGTGATTTGCTGTGGTTCTTCCACAAGTTGCTCAACAACAACTTGTGCAGCTTCAGTAGTTTCAGCAGATTCTACAAGAGGCTCTCGGTGCAGATCAGGCTCAGTGTTTCTTCCACAGATTGCTCAACAACAACCTGTTCACTTTCAATAGGCTCAGCAGCCTTAGTTGGGGATTCAACAACATCAACAGCAGGTTCAATCTCAGTAGTCTGCTGTGACTCTTCAGCAGGTTGCTCAACAACAACCTCTGCTTCCTCATTAGGCTTCTTCTAATAGTCAAGGGCTCAGCCTCAATAGCCTCTTCTTCTTCCATTACATTATCTTCCTTTTCTTGTGCCTTTAGAGCACCTAAGTTTTTCAATTCTTTCCCCTTTCCATGTTTCTTCTTGTGGATAATCTCTTTCCTTCTCTTGGAAAGTGGCTCATCTTCCCCAATTTCAATCACAGTAGATTTTCTCTTCCTACTGGCTTCTTTCTGTTGTTCCCTCAATATCTCAACAATGCTTTTCTTGCAACAACAAAGCAGGTCATGAATCTCAACTTCACTGGACCTCAAAGACTCGATGAGTCTGTCTTTGTTTGCTTCCTTGTTCTTTTAGGTTTTAATACCTCTGTTATCTTCCTTGTATCTCTGCAGCCTTTCTTTTCTCAAGAGTTTTCTTTGGTGCAAGAGTTTGTGATTTCTTCACGCTTGCTTGACTCTCGCTCACCACCAAAGATCACCATCATCTCCATCACTATCATTATCAGCAGCCTCAGTAACACCTTCTTCATCATCATCAAGACCAGGAATATCGTGATCAATCTCTTTCTTGTATCTAGATTGGTTTATCTTCTCAGCTGCTATATCAGGAATTTCCAAATGATTCAGCAGGGTCTGAACCATTAAACCTAAGGGTAAGGCCTTTGATTTCCTTTTTCCTTCCTTTCAGTAGGCCTTTTTGTGAAATTTCTTGAAGGGGCCTTTCCAGTCTTCATCATCCTGATTTTCTTGCTCAGTAGAGCAATCTGTTCCTGCATCTCATCCAGTAGATCATCTTGTCCTCCAGATGTTTCTTCCTGGTGTGAAGCAGCCAATTCAGTGGGCTTTGGCTCTTCTGTTTCAGTCTCAGGTACAAGCTTTTTGCTAAATTCATAAGCCTTAAGATCTGAAAATAACTTGAAGGTGTATTCTTCATGCAGCTTTCTCATTTATTCTATTGCAGTCACCTTCATTTTCCAAACATCTTTTGCAGGTAGTGCTTCCAAGATTTTTGTGTTTATTACCTCTTTTGAATAACTTACACTCAACAGGGTAAGTTCATCCAGGATAGCATTAAATCTTGATTCCATCTGCTCAATGGTTTCATTTGGCAGCATCTTGAACTTTTGAAACCTCTTTTTGACCACACTGATTTTGTTCTTCTTTATAGCATCAGTGCCTTCACAGATCAACTGTATCTTGTCCCAAAGTTCCTTTGCAATTTTGCAATCTTTAACCTTCATGTACATATTGCTATCCAAGGTTCTATAAATGATATCAATAGCAATATTGTTGAGGTTTGCTCTTTTTCTGTCTTCTGCATTCCATTCTCTTTTTGGTTTAGGAATGTACTCTGTAGTATCACCCATTGTTACTGCCTTGGTAATCTCCAGTGGTCCATCAGTTAGTACATCCATCATCTCATCATGAGTTGCTGCAAGGTAAGCCTGCATTCGACGTTTATATTCATCAAATCTATCTAGAGAACACATCAGCATAGTTCTAGCATACTGGGTGTTATCCATGATGCAAGTTTTTGAAAATCAGTAACTTGAAAAAGTTTCAAAGTATTTTCACAAGCACAACAAGTAGGTTTTCTTCAGAACAGAAGCACTGCACCGATACCAATTGTTGGTCCCTTGAAAAGGCTTTGGTTAAGTTTAAAGGGGGGGTGAATAAACTTAACACTTAAAACTTTGGAGTTAAAAATTCAAGAACTTCAGCAACTGCTTTGAAGTTCGATGTCTGTTGATGCCTCGTTAGCTCTTTGATAAATAGTAGTCTACTGACAGTTCAGTTTACTGAATTTGTGCAGCAGAATTATATCAAAATTAAGCCTTATTACTTGTTGTTAAAATATGATACTAAGTATTAGATACTCAGCAGTGTATGTGTGTGATTTCAATTGCTAGATTCAGTAGGTTGATGTGTAAAATAAACTAAGTGCAGAATGTAAATGCTGAAAGTAAGTAGGCAGATTTTATAGTGGTTCCAGGTGGTGTAATCCTGTCGGTCCACTCTTCTCCTGTGATGTTGGAGGTAATTCACTAGAGATCTTTGATGTTGCAGTTACAAAGATTCCTAAGGTTGCTTGTCCTTCACCAATAACTATGGCTTCACAAACTCGGCCATCGAGCAGTGTAGGATTGTTTGCTCCCGAGTCTTCCACTGGTCCTTGAAGGGTAGGATTGCCTCTTCACCACTCCACCACAAACAACGATCTTTCACACAACCGTGCTTCACTGTCTTCATTGATTCTTTATAAAATAAAGATTGAATCAAATAAATGATTCGATTCGGCGGCTTGATTAGGATGATATAATCAGCAGCTTGCAGTCTTCAAGTGTGTATGCTTGATGTAGCTTGAATGCAGAATACACTTGAAGAATATTTCTGGATCAGTAGCTTTAAGTTCAGTAAGTTCAGTAGGGTGTTTTTCAGCTCAGAATAGTCTCTTATATTTTTCTCTTAAAGTTCATCAATCATCCTTTTTTTCTGAGTTGAGGGTCCTCTATTTATAGGTAGGAATGCATGTGACTTGTATTTGAAATTCAAATGTAACCGTTCCTGGTTTCTTGTCCCATCCGATTTGCTTTCATCACTATTCATAGGGTGACATCATCGAAATTCCTTTTGACATCTTGATCTGTCCCACCCTTTGACTTATAACCATTGGATAAAAATCTGAATCATCCCAACGTTCTTTCAATCTCAGCCTTTGATGTGTTTGATAAATCAGAGGTAGTTGGTTGTCCTTATCCATGTAATCTTCCAATGTAATCTTGAATTAATCGAGGTATATTATCGCGAGTTCATTAGTCTGGCATAATACCTATCGATCTCTTTGAGCAAATTTTACAGTATAACAAATTTAATGCAGCTGATTTCTTTTATCTAACTTTTATTTGTGAAGTTAGACTACACCTTTTTAATTATAACCAAGTTCCAAACATCATCCAACTTATGGAACATAGACCTTGTACACAAGGTATATGTAATCAATTTAGGTCATCACAAACTTGCCTAAATTCTGATTCCATATCCTTGACTTAAATTACTAAGTTTGATCCCTTAGCCTTCTGTAACTGAGTTTGAGCCCTCAGCCTTCAGTCTTCAGTCTTCAGCAGGTTCCTGACTAGTCTACTGACCTATCTCCCCTACTGATATTGACCAGTCTGCTGATATAAATCAGCTGACCATGACAGTGCTTGTTTGATGAAACCTATTCATAAATCAAACTCTAATAAACCTATACATTTGATCTAGACATCTTTTTGCCTTTCACTATAACAGCTAGTCTGGCACTCATCATCAAAACTAAGAAATAAGTCCAACAACAACCTTTAGCCCTTTTCCATCCATCCTTGTTACTAGCTTCTTGGGTTGTTTAGGGACAGGAGGAGAGAAAGCTGTGGGCTCACCGGAGTCTTGCTGGAGAAGATGATCAGAGGTAGCAGGTGCCGGAGTATGGCTACGGGAAGGCATTTCGCTACCCCTATCAGATTCAGTAGCACTACTACTACTACTGGACATGGAGAAATCAAAGAAAATATGAAGAACACTAAGAAAAAGGAAAAAGCTTACTTTGCGTTTTGGATTTGTGAAAAGGAAATAGCGAACTAGCTTTGCTTGAACTTCTGTCTCCCTCCTTTTCTGCTTATAAAAGATTGCAAATGATTTGAAGAGATGTGTGTAATGGGGGTTATAACCCCTGGGAATCACGAAAATCAAGGCGGTAACACGTGTTATGGGATACGAAGCGTTGTGTGTTAGGATATCGCGCCACGTGTCAATAAGCAGTTAGGGTTGCAAAATGGCAGGCTTTTTCCCGCCCAGAGGATAACCCAATTCGAAGATGATTCGTAAGACAGACTCGACACTGGACAACGAGAGTCGCCACTCTCAAGTCTGGGGGGCTTATGACGTTACAAGGTTTCACCCCTCCACGTGTCGTCTATCGATTGGTCCTAAGACTACATTATGGATAAAACATCAAGGTATTCATGTCGATGCCCAGGCTCGAGGCTAAGGCCATCTAGTAGACTCCAGGCTACGACGATCGACTATCGAGCAGTGTGAGACGACAAGTCCATAAGGACAGAGTCCACACCATCTAGCAGTGTAGGACAATAAGTCCTATGGTCGATTACCGCAGGTCGGAATATAAGTCCTATGGTCGAAGACAGAGTCCACACCAGCTGTCCAAGCCCATTAACAGCGATAGCTTGGGCAAGGGTTTAAGGCCCATTAAAGGGTAAAGATGACAATAACATAAACCGACTTATCCTTAGGGTTTAGGCAAGTATTGTCATTATAAATACCCCAATCCAGGAACTACGTAAGGCTTGATTCCTGGAACCTAACAGGATACGTAGGCAATCTAAGATACAGATCTTAGACTCACCATAAATACTAAAATCCCCATCATCATACTCTTTTTTGGGCATTAGGGTTCTTGGGTGTTCTTCATTAGATTCATATTAGGGCCCAGATTATTAAGGTGACACAATTTGTCATCGTAAATGAGTTTTCCAGCAACACTTTTAAAAGTAATCAATGGTCTATCAATTCATCTAATCCTTAACTGAATGTAGTAGTCAAATTATTTCTTCCAGAATCAATACATATAAGGTTAATGAACCGTTAGAAGCCAGTGAGAAGGAATGAAAGATTACTGGTCATATCAAGTTAAGTGTGCAAGTTGGTTGCAAATAAAAGAAGAGTGGCTCTTGGTCTAAGTGATAAAGAAATCCTAATCATAGAAGTTGACATGATAGCAGAAGATGATATCATAAGATTAAGACAGATGTAAGATTTTAATGAGTAACATTCCTGGTATAGCATAGTAACTATGGTGAAAAGATACAATATAGATATGAGTTTATGAACCAAGGTGTGTTATGAAATGTTAAACAATGATAGATGTTAAGGATAGGGAATTGTCTGTACATAAGACCACCAAAGTGATTAATTATATGCATGAAATCAGAAAATCTCCGTGAAAGAAACCCTTTAAAAAGACTTATATGGTTGATAAACTATTATATCTTGTAACAATTTCATACATTTTGAAAATAAAATATAAACATACATACATACATACACACATATATAAATATATATACACACACCCATACATACATGCACATGTATAGATAAATATACGTGTGTGTATATGTATACTTTACAAATAATATCTATCTTCAGAACCTTTGTTTTACCAAATCCTCATGTTACATTAAAATGTTTAACATTTTGTATTACTCATAAATATTTATTAAATGATGTAACACATGCTCAACTATTTAGCTAATTAATCTAAATTGATTTGAAATACGTGCAAAATGTTTAGAAACATGAAATCGTGATGTTTGTAAAATAACCCTTAATATTACAGTCCTTACCTCAAATTCCAAGCCATCAATCCGTCATTGAAACTTGATGTCATAACTTGATCTCCTATATCAATTACTATTTTATTATCAATATTTGTTTTTTAAAACAACTATATAACAATTCTTAGAAGTATAAATTAAACCTTAAATATGCTTACCTTTTTACCGAGGTAAACATTGTAGCGATCGAATTGATATAATCATTTGAGCAAGTGAGAACCAAGAAAATATCTTCTTCCATCTCCTTCTTTTATTTTCTTTTATTTTCTTTTTTTTTCTTTTTTTTGCTTCCTTCATGTATGAACTTCTGCATCCCTCGTCTCTCTCTTTTTTTATGTCTCTATTACTCATTCACATGTGTCGACCACACCTTTGATATACTAAGGAAAAGCTAACTTATCCCCTTCGTAAATACCCACTACTCTGCCAATATGGCATCGGCCCAACGGTAAGAGCTGTGGGCATTAACCTGGAGGTTCCGGGTTCGAGTCTCAGTTGGGGACAAAAATATGCGTGCGTGTGTAAAAAAAAAAAAATACCCACTACTCTCATTTAATGGTAAGTTACTTATTGTGGAAATGAAGGGTGTGATTAGTCTTGTAACTCCTCTACTAATTCACCACATTAACTCATTAAAATAAATAAATAATTAAATAAATATATTTTATCATTACTAATATTGTCATATATAAATAAATGTAATGATATTTTGTGAGAAAAAGGACGGTTTGGGTTTTCACTCGGGTCAAACACTAAAATTGACTCGGGGTATTACATTCACCCCTCCTTTAAATAGTTTCATCCTAGAAACTTGTCAAACCATCATAATCCAAACATAGTTAGGGTAAAACATATATTACCTTATAACTTTGAATAAATCTTACATATTTTGATTATATCTTAATATTACTTAATCCCCCAGAGTAGTAAAAATTTATGTCCTCACGGAACGTTTCTTCCATGGAGTGTTTCTAATTCATGCTTTTAATCACTTTGGTGGTCTTATGTACAGACCATTCCCTTTCCTTAACATCTATGAATGCTTATGTTAAGATCAAGCGCTCAAGTGTTGGCAATCTGTCCAACACTTGCACAATTCTGTCCCAACACCCTCCTCAAGTGTGAGCAATCTGTCTCAACACTTGCATTTTTTTTTTTAAAATAATGTTTCAACCAGGGTTCGATCTCGTGACCTCTGGCTCCGATACCATGTTAAGATCAAGCGCTTACCGTTGTACTAAAACCAATTGGTGTCAGTAAAGGCGCTACTTTATTTCTTATACATTAAGAGTGTGGGCAATCTGTCCCAACAGCTTAACATTTCAAAACACACCTTGGTTCATAAACTCATATCTATACTGTATCCTTTCACCATAGTTACTATGCTATACCAGGAATATTACTCGTTACAATCTTACATCTGTCTTAATCTTATTGTAACACCCCCAGACCCCGGGTCTGGTAGTGCTAAATGAGTAATAAATGGTCCGGTCAACTGCTTATACCGCCGTCCTCACTTGGTCTAAAAGGGCTAACCCGAGTTGACAAGACATTTATGTCTCACACTTATATGGGAGTGAGTAGGACTTTACTTTACCGATGTGGGACTTTACATTCTCCCCCTCATATAAGGGACTGGCGTCCTCGCCAGGACGGCCAAGGTTTGTCCCAGTGGACTTGTCCTAGTTCGTCCCTACCATAGGATTCTAGAGGTGGCCCCCACCGCCTCTCACGGTGTGACACTTAGTTTCGTATGGCAGTTGGATCTGAATACCATTCTGTAACGCCCCCAGACCCTGGTCCTGGTAGCGCTAAATGAGTCATAAATGGTCCGGTCAACTGTTTAGACCGCCGTCCTCGCTTGGTCTAAAAGGGATAACCCGAGTTGACAAGACATTTATGTCTCACACTTATATGGGAGTGAGCAGGACTTTACTTTACCGATGTGGAACTTTACACTTAGGATATCATCTTCTGCTATCATGTCCACTTCTATGATTAGGACTTCTTTATCACTTATACCAAGAGCCACTCTGCTTTTATTTGCAACCAACTATCACACTTAACTTGATATGACCAGTAATCTTTCATTCCTTCTTACTGGCTTTTAACGGTTCATTAACCTTATATGTATTGATTCTGGATGAAATGACTAATACATTCCTTGATATGACCAAAAATCTTTCATTCCTTCTTACTGGCTTTTTAACGGTTCATTAACCTTATATGTATTGATTCTGGATGAAATGACCTGACTAATACATTCAGTTAATGATTAGATGAATTGATAGACCATTGATTACTTTTAAAAGTGTTGCAGGAAAACTCATCAAAACTCTTTTTTTTTTAAACATGGGAAAAGAAACTTATTCTTGTTCTCTTTCGAGGGATAATTCTCAAACTTTATAATTTGGATATTTACTAAATGTAGCATGTGCTTCGAGGGATAATTTCTTAATTTCATTCATCTCCACTATATTGGAATTTGAATCTTTCTTTTAAAAAAAACAAGAATGAGTTACAATATTCATTGTCAACTATAAAGAATTTAAAACTACTTGTTGAATATTGTATACATACTATCTTGAAAATATGGTAGTTATAAATGGTTCCAATGCCTATATTAAAAATCATTAGTCAAGCGCCACCATATACTTGTAAAATGATTGAAACCATAAGTGTTGGTCCTTGGAAAGGCTAACACAAGTTTAGAACGCGGGGAGGGGGGAGGGGGAGGGGTTAATAAACTTGTCACCAAAATGTCTCCCAAAAACTAAATCTAAAACTAGATTTATTTCAACTTAAACTTATGCGGAGTTAAGCTAACTTAGCCGAGTATAGGTCAAAACTGACTTATCATTAGCTGGGTTAACCGGCAGCGGATTAAATTAAGCCTTTGTAAAATATGAATTATCGAGTTAATATCTTGACTCGATTTACGATGTTTCTTTGAGTATGTGAACTAGATGAATATAAGCAGAATATTCAGAAATCAATGCATAATGTAAATAAACAAGAATCTCGTCGATCCTCTCTTCCCCTGTGATGTAGGAGGCCAAATCCACTAGGTTCTTGAGGTTTACAGTTACAAGACACAAAGTAAATTCTAGACACTTGATTGTCCTTCACTAATCCCTAGCTTCACAATCATTCAGCTTCAGTCTTCAACAGGTAGAATTGGTGTTTGAACTAAGCTTGCTACACTGGTCCTTAGAGTGTTGAATTACATCTTCACCAGCTTATCACAAACACAGTCTTCCTGACGGCAGCTCAACTGTCCTTCACACCTTCTTGGTGTTTCATAGTCTAAAACCTTTGATAAAATCAAAGTTGCGACTTGAATCAATAACTATGATTCAATTTGTGATTTTAGATTTCTCTTCTAGATATACAAGTTATGCACAGCTCTGTTTTCCTTCAAATGATTTATCTTGATCTTTCTTTGAATGCTTATGAACACTTGAAGATATTTCTTGATCTTGCAATAGAGTGCTTAGTAGGAATTCTTTTGACTTACTTTCCCCCTTAGTATGAGCTTCCTTGACTAGATTAATTCTTAGAATTCCGCACTTCTTCTAGTTGTAGAAGTAGTCCATTTATAGGGGTTTCTCTAACGGTTAGATAATTTGAATTTTAATCCTTATAGCCGTTAGTGGTCCTGCTTTTCTTTTTGTATGTGAGTGTCCTTTTTGACATTTCTAAATGTCTAATAAGATTGCTTATCTTATAACGGTCTATTTTATCTTCAGTTTTTTCTATCTTCTGTTAAAAACTGATTTAAACATGACTGAGTCAGTTTCCAGTTTTTAAGAGCATTAACTGAGTTTTTACTCTCCTTCAAAATCTCAGTACTTTATTCTTCATCTGATTATAATTGACTAAATCAGAGTACACCATTTTCAATCGATCATCTAAGATATCATTGTCCTTATGATTCTTAGTCCTTTATACAAGATCCATAAAGTCAGTTCGGGTCATCACAATCTTGCCTGAAGTCTAACTTTACAGTCTCGACTTAGTCTTAATAAACTGAGTTTGAACCCTCAGTTCTCCTATCTTCTAAATAAGTCAACTGAGTCTGTGTCCCTCAGCGAACTTACCTTCTTAAAAAAAAGGGTAAACCCTACCCCCAAGAAAAAATGGGTAAACTTACCTTCTTCAGTTTATGTTGGTGTGCTCTTATGTCAGTTTTACAGTATCTCTTTTAGGATCTCAGATTCCTCATAAGTTATTTACTCAATTTCTCAGTTCTAAACCTAGAACTATTACAATTCTTATCTGATTAACTTATACAAATATCAGAATCTATTAAATCCTATACATTGATTTTTAGACATCTTTTTGCTTTGCTCTATAACAGCTAGTTATGACACTTCATCAATAGGGTCTAAAAACAATAATTGAATAAGTGATGAATCATCATCAAAACATAAATTTTATTTCGAAC
Source organism: Gentiana macrophylla (assembly GCA_026214975.1). Classification (NCBI taxonomy): domain Eukaryota; kingdom Viridiplantae; phylum Streptophyta; class Magnoliopsida; order Gentianales; family Gentianaceae; genus Gentiana; species Gentiana macrophylla. Next base: position 51,438,148 of record CM047813.1, read on the forward strand.
AATTTCCCCGTTTTTGATGATGTCAATACCCTCCTTAAAAGTAATTAATGCATAAAGATAAAGACAAAATAAACACAAACAAGGTGAACTGAGAAACCGAGATTTTATTGAAGAGACTGAGTTACAATACAGAGTATTAAAATATAGTACATGAAAAGAAACTAAGTGTCAGCTTCTTTTCCTTTCACTTGTCAGCTTCACGGAGTTTATTATCAAATCTTTCAGCATACTCCTTCATGGCTTCATTTGTTGTGGTGCTTTCAATTCCATGAATATTTGCATAAATATTCCATGAGTTGGACATATTGTGTTTACTGAAAAATTTTCTTTTGAAAAGTACAGCAAACACAAACACAATTTGTCTCAATTTTTCGCTTGTGCCAGTTTTCAGTAGGTCATTACAAACTCAGGTTCAACTTTCTCAACCTTTTCTAAGGCTTTCTCTACTGTGCCATCCTCTCCCATTTGCCCAATTTGTGCCAGAAATGCATAATAACCTTTTGCATACTCAGAAAAGTTGATAAGGATTGTTCTCTTGATTCTCCTTCTCTCAAGGGTATGTCTTTGAAAATGTTGTAAAGACGAGAATCTAGACCAAGTCTTTTCTCAGTTGGTTCAGCAAACATTGCAATTAGCTCCATTTCCTCATCGGTCAAATCTCCTCTAGCTTTCTTCCGTTCGACCAGTTTATCATCAATGCTTTCCAGAACTTTTGGCATATCTATCGCATTGACTTTTAACATATCCAAACTTTCCCCCTTATTTACATCATTTTTATCGATCAAGCTCTTGATATAGGAGTTTAGATGTTGCTGATTTGATTCCAATATGGTCTGTGCAACGACTGAATCCTTCATTCCATTCTCCATTAAAGTCATTCTGTCAACCAAGTTATTGAGAATGCCTTCCCATCTCTCTGTAGTTTCAGCTTTCCTTGAATCATTCTCAATGGTTGTTTTACGAATATAAATCAAGGTGTTCTGACAGTCGCTTCTAACATTATCCAATCTCTTCTCCATGTTAGTCCTCTCAGTCTTGCTTTCTTCCAAGGACTTTAAGACTTTTCCAAATAAGCTTATATCATCTTTCTGAATACGTATCAGCTCATTGTGATAAAACTTGATAATATCAACCTGTGTAGGAATGTCTTTTTCAGTTTCAGCTTTTTGCACTTCAACTTTATTTGCTCTATCTTCAGTCACTTTTGTTTCTTTAAGAGGAGTAGAAACAATCTTATTGAGTTTCTCTTTGTATTCCACAGACTTTCTTCTTTCCTTGGATTGTCTTCTCAATTCTTCCATACTTGACTGATTAATTTTTCTGACTGGTGATATTTCAACATTGAAATCATCATCATATTCTTCACAAGCTTTAACAGCTTCATCCTTTGCTATCTCACGCATGGTTTGGTCAGTTGGGGACTTATAGCCTTCCTTTTCTTCATTTTTAGATTCAGACTGAGTTTCAGAGTCTGAATCTTCACTAATTTCTTTAGAGTTCTCTTCATCATCAGCAATGTTCTTATCATTTCCAGTTTTCTTTTCTTGAATTGAGGCGAGAATTCCTTTTTGCAAATTAGGATCTCCCTGTGAATCATCATCGTCATCATTGTCATCTTTCTTAGAACTTCCTCCTTCCGTAGTTTTCTTCCAATGACTGTCTCTGATCAACGCATATCTATTGCTAAAAAATTCATCAGTGTTGATCAGTTCGGGCAAATGAGTGATGTTGTAAAGATCAAACACCCATTTCTCTTTGATTTCAATTTCTGCTAACTGACTTCGTTGATTTGATATGGAGCTGAGTTTCCAATTTTGATAAGCGTGCAGTCTCTTGCAGTCAGCTACTATCAATTCTTTAATGTGAACAGATGATCCAGGTGGAGTTGTGATTACTTCACTCTCTCTTGGAATCTCCAGATTAGATTCTACAGGAGTCTCAATTCTTTCAATTTATTCAGTTTTCTCCAGATCAGTTTTACTGGTTTCCCCTTAGGCAACAACTGGGATTAAGCTGGTTTCTGTTTCAATCAAAGGAACTGAGATGGTAATCTCGGTTTCCAAATTCTCTCCAGCAGCAACAAGTTCTTCTACATGTTCATTAACTTGTTCTTTTGTTGACTCAAGTTCCAGTTCATTAACAAGCTCTTCAGGTGTTGGTTCATCATCCTGATCATCTGCTGGTCCAATATCTTTTCCTGCAGCAGATTCCTCTTCCTTCTTATCTTTTGGAACGATTTCTGTTTCACTGACAAGCTCATCCAAAGTGATGACTTGTACTGGTCTTGATTCAATTTCAACAAATTCTTTTTCCTCAGGTTGAGAAGTTTCAACGTTCTTGAATGACTCCTCATACTCAATTCTATATGCTAATTTTTGTGGTGTGGATCTGAACTTGGAGAGTAGCTTGAGCATGGTCATTGTCTCTAAGTCGATCAACCTTTTCTCACTGTCAGTTTCTTCATCATCAAACTCATCTCTTAGGGTCTGTTCCCCCTGAGTGTCAGCTTCCTTCTGAGTGACAGTTTCTGGCAGTGAAGGAACAACTTCTTCTTCAATGTTGGTCCCAGAGAATGGTAAAACTATAGTCAGAGGGGGGGTGAAAGACTATAGTGGAGTTTCAAAAACTTTTCTTGTATTTAAAATCTTTTGGGCAGTGGATAAGTCCCTTCTTACTTTGTTATTTCAAGGTAGTTTAAGCAATCACAAAGATATGATATAATATAAGCAAGTAAATAAATGCAGTAAGGTAAACTGCAGAAAGTAAATTGACACAAGACTTATAGTGGTTCAGGGTGGTGTAACCCCTTAATCCACTCTTCTCATGTGATGATCGGAGGAATTCACTATTGTTTTCACAGATACAATAGTACGATTGTCCTTGAATTCACAAGCTTCACAATCTATAAGACTATCACTCCTTGATCGCAATGGCTTGATGGCTGACTCTCTTTTCACTCGCCTCCTGGGATCAAATCCTTCAGCAGCTATCACAAACACAACTCCTTCTCAGATGACTCTGATTCAGTTGCTTGATTGATGTGAATTGGGTTCACAAATTTGTTGATCAATCTCAATGCTTGATGTTTGAATTGTAGCTCTCAGTTTTGAGTTGATCACTAGATGTTTTCCTTTAAGACAGATAGAAGGCCTTTTACTTTGACAGAGTTTTTGCTCAGATTTTTCGTTCTCTTCCTCTTTTTTTATTTTTCTGTCAATGCCCTCTATTTATAGCCTTGATTATCCTTGATTTGAATTTCCGTCCGTTGGCTATATTAATGAGGGGAATAATCCTTGATTTTATTCTTGATTCCCCCTTAATTATATTCTCCTTGATTTTAGTGATCGGATTTTTCTTCAAACGTTTACCATAAAATTCGTCCTTGATTGATCCTCTATTAATTGTGCATTTAATGTTGGATCTTCGGTATCTTCTCCATATTTCAATAATCTGATCGAGTAAGATTTACTCATCCGTTCTTTGAACGGTCAAGTGACCCATCTGGCTTTAACGCTTAGATCTTCCTTCACTGCTTTGTCTTCACTCCGGCGGAGGTCAGTCCACTTTACCGATTCACTGTTTCCTTTATTCTTTCAGTTAAAGGAGAATCCTTGTACTTCACTGATCCTTGATTTGGGTGAGATCAGTGTACAAAAAATTTAAACATTGAGTTTCATTACTTAAAATATAACTTAGACTTATCCAAGGTCATCACAGACTTCCTTGGTTATAAGTCAGACTATGATGTCTTCATTGCTTCTCTGCTGGTGCTTGACTGGCTTCACTCTGCTAAAAGTTTGTCCTTGCTTTGCTGTCCTTCAAACTAGTACAACACTTGTCTGACTCAACTTATACAACATGTCAGACTCTAAGTAAAGACTATACAGAGTGTTCTAACTTATTTCAGGCTTGCTATAACAGCTAGTATGACCATTATCAAAACATAATAAAATGTTCCTAACATTCAACTGTAGTTTCTTTATCAGCGGTGACTTTTTCAGTTGAGACGGGTTTGGTGGGGGTTTCTTTAGTTCTCAGTTTCTTTGCGGAGCTTTCAGCAACTGAAGTAGCAGATTTTGTTGGAGAAGGCACCAAAACTTTCTTTGCAGTTTCAACAAGGTTTGCTTGAATTGAAGCTTCCAGCTTCCTCTTCTTTTCTCTTAGTTCATCAACTTGTTCAAGAGGCTCAGCGCCGCTTCGAGGTTTCTTTGATCTTCTGCTTTTCTTCTTAGGTTCGATTTCAGAAACCTCCGATTTCCTCTTTCCAGGTTTTTCTTCTTTGTTTGCAATTTTCCCGTCTACAATTGCAGTTTCCTTTTTCTTTGCTATTCCAAAATGATAAATAATTCTTTGGACTAATATAGCAAGAGTCTTCTTATGATAAAATCTGCCTTTCTTCACATCAGTTTTCTTCTTGGGTACATCAATAGATTATGCCATTAGTTGATCTAGAATGTACCTTTGCCAGTTGAAATCTTCTTTGAACCATATGACATACAGTAGATCCAGATTGGTGCCAGATAGATTGCTAAAGTTTCCGGTGTTTCCAATCACGCAATTTGCCAACATCTTGGTATGAAAATTGAATTCAGGTTTGAGTAGACTTGTGCTTCCAGTCTGTAATACTGGTGATTCTGAATATACTGCAATAACTTTCCATAATTTCTCTTTCTGTTCTTTGCTTAATTTGACAGATGCTGAACATCCATATTTGTCAAAGCCAAAGATATCTGCTAATAAATCTTCAGTGACTTGAATTTCTTTTCCATTAACAGTGGTTGTGAGGGTGTGAACATCTTCTCCTTCTATGGTTGTCTTTCCAAATTCATAGAAGTCACCAATACTATCCATACAAACGCTTTGCAGATTAATGTTGAACACATGTTCCAAACCCTTGATTTCCCGAATCATTGTTACAATTTCCTTGGCGAGGGTCTGATCAGTGTATTTAGCAATAAATTGATCAAGTGAGATGATCATTCCAGGTTCAACTCGGGTGAAGGCCATTATTTCTGAAGATCGAGTTGGATTAGAGATGTTTGAGATTTTAGGAAGAACTTCAACGATGATTATATGAAAACTGAGTGTAAAGAATAAATGGGAAAATATGACGGTATTTATAAGTGGTAGATAAAGTGGTTGAAAGATATGAGTGGGATTCAAAACGTCTTGTCAAAAATGTTGAGGTTGTGAAAAAAAAGTGATGAGTGGGAAAGATGGACGGTTGAGATTAATATAGGTAACATATGTTCTGTCATTTGTAGCTTGTATCAGTAAATGCAGTAGGTGCAGTGTATCTCCAGCTGTAAATATCCAGTTTTGTCCTTATCCATAACTTGTATAAAAGTCCTTCTTTGTTAATTCAAAACTCAGCTGTGAGTACAACTCAGTTTTAAGAATTGCAACTTCTCAGTTTTAAGGTATTGATCTTCTCCTACAAAACAAATTAAGAAGTTTTTTGTAACCATACATACTTGGGTCCTTTTTGATTAGTTTTTGGTAAAGGCTTGTTGATCTTAGTCTTAGTCTTTACATACCTCTCTTGATATTTTGACTGAATAGAGTCAGCTTTCACAAATTTATGATGTTTTGGCCTAACAATCTTTGGATCATTAAACTTGTGAAACGGATGAGATCTTGAAACTATTAGTGCATTCTAGTCTTCATCAATAGGGAAGAGTCTTCCTTTCCCCATGAATCTATTATTCCATGAATGATTTTCATTCTTTTGAGAATATGACTTAAATGTTCTTTTAACTGATCTCTGATCAGTTGTTCCTTTTTCAATCCTCTGGTACTTTTTGTAAAATCTTTCAGTCTGCTATTTGTTATTGACTGATTTTACAGTTTTGTCAGTTTTAGCTCGAGGCTGTGCTGAGTAATTGTCAGTTCTAACAACTTTGTCAGTTTTCTGAGTTCTTGACTTTTGTGCAGCTACAAACTTAGGTGCAACTGTAATAGGTCTGAACTTAGAATTTTGCTGACTGTCAAACCCTAAACCGGTTCTGTCTCCAAAAGGTTTTCCAGGTTTGAACTGAACATTAGGAAGTGGATCAACCGATGATCTTTGACGTTTATTACCTCTTCTAGTTCACCAGTTGAGTAAATCTCCTTAGTTCCATTATTAGCCTTGATAAGATTGATCTCAGCATTCAATCTTAGAACTTCAGCTTTCAATAGATCTTTTTCCTTTTTGACATTCTCATAATTCTTTTGAATTGCCTCTAATTCCTTAATGAGTATATCCAAGGTTTCACTGAAATCTTCATTTCTATGATTGTTCATGGCAGTGTGAGTGTTGAAAATGGAAGTACATGCCTCATGGTGTTTGACTGATAAGTTTTCAGTTTCATCTACTTTATATTCCAATATCTGCTTGTCTTTGTATGATTTGATAGAGTTGTTCATCAGATTGGTTCTAAATAGTATAATTTCTTCATCATTCACACCATAGTCATTTCCTCCAAAGCTTATGGGTAGAGTCTCGTCATTTTCTTCAGACTTTGCGATGGATGGATCTTCAATGAATGTTTCAATCAGCTTTTCTTGAGTATCAACCACCAGAGCCTGAAATTTACTTTTGTATTCATCAAATCTTAAAAAAGAACAACTAAGCATACTTCTAAAATGATTATGTGATTCCATGATGCAATAACTGAAGGAACTCAATTGGACATAAATGATGCCCAGTTACTCCAAGTAAACGAACTGATGTAGAGATTAAGCTATGGATCTCTTCGGAACAGAAGCACTGCTCCAATACCAATTGTTGGTCTCTTGGAAAGGCTAAAATAAGTTTAGAGGGGGGTGAATAAACTTGTCACCAAAATGTCTCCCAAAAACTGAATCTAAAACCAGATTTTGTTCAACTTAAACTTGTGCGGAGTAAAGCTAACATAGCTGAGTATAAGTCAAAGCTGACTTATCATTAACTGAGTTAACCGGCATCGGATTAAATTAAGCCTTGGTAAAATATGAATTATTAGTTAATATGCTGACTCGGATGTTTGCTGAGTAAGTGAACTAGATGAATATAACTATAATGCTGTAAATCAATGCGTAATGTAAATAAACAAGAATTATAGAGGTTCCAGGTGGTGTAATCATGTCAATCCTCTCTTCCCCTGTGATGTAGGAAGCCAAATCCACTATGTTCTTGAGGTTTACAGTTACCAGACACAAAGTAAATTCTAGACACTTGATTGTCCTTCACTAATCCCTAGCTTCACAATCTTCCAGCTTTAGTCTTCAATAGGTAGAATTGATGTTTGAACTAAGCTTGCTACACTGGTCCTTAGAGGGTTGAATTGCCTCTTCACCAGCTCATCACAAACACAGTCTTCCTGACTGCAACTCAACTGTCCTTCACACCTTCTTGGTGTTTCACAGTCTAAAACCTTTGATAAAAACAAAGTTGAGACTTGAATCAATAACTATGATTCAATTTGTGATTTGAGCTTTCTCTTCAAGATATACAAGTTATGCACAACTCTGTTTTCCTTCAAATGTTTATCTTGATCTTTCTTTGAATGCTTATGAACACTTGAAGATATTTCTTGATCTTGCAATAGAGTGCTTAGCAGGAATTCTTTTGATTTACTTTCCCCCTTAGTATGAGCTTCCTTGACTAGATTAATTCTTAGAATTCCGCACTTCTTCTAGTGGTAGAAGTAGTCTATTTATAAGGGTTTCTCTAACAGTTAGATCATTTGAATTTGAATCCTTATAGCCGTTAGTGGTCCTGCTTTTCTTTTTGTATGTTAGTGTGCTTTCTGACATTTATGCGTGTCCAATAAGATTGCTTATCTTATAACGGTCTGTTTTGTCTTCAGATTTTCCTATCTTTAGTTAAAAACTGATTTAAACATGACTGAGTCAGTTTCCAGTTTTTAAGAGCATTATCTGAGTTTTTACTCTTCTTCAAAATCTCAGTACTTTATTCTTCATCTGATTATAATTGACTAAATCAGAGTACACCATTTTCAATCGATCATCTAAGATATCATTGTCCTTATGATTCTTAGTCCTTTATACAAGATCCATAAAGTCGATTCGGTCATCACAATCTTGCACTCAAGTCTAACTTTCAGATCCTCGACTTAGTCTTCATAAACTAAGTTTGAACCCTCGCTTCTATCTTCTAGATAAGTCAACTCGAGTCTCAGGTCCCTCAATGAACTTACCTTCTTCGGGCCTGTTGGTGTGCTCTTATGTCGGTTTTACAGATCTCTTTTAGGATCTCAGTTTCCTCATAAGTTATTTACTCAATTTCTCAGTTCTAAACCTAGAACTATTACAGTGCATATCTGATTAACTTATACAAATATCAGACTCTATTATATCCTATTCATTGATTTCTAGACATCTTTTTCGCTTCATTATATAACAAATGTTATGACACTTCATCAATAGGGTCTAAAAACAATAACTGAATAAATGATAAATCATCATCAAAACATAAATTTTATTTCCAACAATAATAAATCTATTTTCTTTGAAACTACTGCTTGAAATTTATCAGCTGTGAATTTGAGCCGTTCAAAATTATAAAATAGTAGAAAATATTCATCTAGTTGAAATTGATACTTCTTCATTCTGGATTCAGGATTTATATGATGAACCGAATTTTCAAGGTAAGTTTTAACACAAACATTATTTATGTTATTTCATTATATTTTAAGTAGTTTTTTTTTTTCTTGACATAAAAGTATTTAGTAGAATATACTGAATTATTTTATTCTCTCAGTTGTGGCATGCATTTTTCTTTTCCAAAGAAATGTTTCAAAACAAATATTAGAAATGTTGAGTGTTATATTTTGCAAATGAAAGAATACATATTTTCCCAACAAAAAAAAAAATCAAAATGTTATTTTTCTTGTAAGGTCATCATATAATATCAATTGGAGAAATATTTGAATTTAAAATTTTATGTTTCAACCAAATTATATTATACCAATAAATTTTTGGGACATTATTCATTTTTCTTGATTTATTTGAAATTAGATAAATTACAATTTTTCATACGGATGTTGAAAATTTCAAGTTATTTTATACCTAGGATTTCCAATATTCGCAAAGAACGTTTCAGTTGTTACTATATGTATGTATATACTTGTATTTTCAGCTTTACAATCACGAGGAAAATTTCATACTTCGTATGATTATATGATAAGTGTTAATTTTCAGAAATATGTACATACAAAAGGTATGTTCATCGGACAAATAGGAATGAGAACAAGGAAAATAATAAAAATAACACATGATTACGTTATAAATATCTTAGGGTATGTTTTTAGCTTTTACTTAATGGTGGAGAAGGTGGCGAGTTTGGTCAGAGTAGAGCAACGGTCACGTCGAGCTGCGACTCCTAAATAATTTGTTGACCTATTTCTTTATATTCAAAGAGCGTAACACGTTCATTCAATCTATTACTTAAGCATCATAGATCTTTCATATTTTAGCCGCACGAATCTTATAACTTAGCATGTATTAAGATAAATCTTCCGAAAAGCATACCATCCAGTTCATTAGAGGAATGACAGACCATTATTAAATGTGACAGACAAGTTTTATTGAGTTCTTTATTAACTACTAATGGTAAGTACAAAAGTTTGCATTCTTGTTTAGACCTATCTTTTGCAGAAAAACATAAAGAGTTTTGAAATACTCATAACTTTTTCAAATACATACGAGTATAAATATATTTATGTATGTGTCTTGCAGAAGTATCAATTTCATCCAGATTAATATTTTCTACTATTTTAAAATTTTGAACTGCTCAAATTCACAGCTGATAAATTTCAAGTAGTAATTTCAAAGAAAATAGATTTCTTATGGTTTTAATCATTTAATAAGTATACGGTGGCGCTTGACTAATGATTTTTAATATAGGTCTTGGAACCATTTATATCTACCATGTTGGAAGTAGTGCTCGAAAGACAATTTATGTAATTGTTTTTATAATTAATATTTGACAAATTTATTATCATCTTATTATTTTCTTTGTGATTGTAAATAATACACTACTGAAAACCTCAAGTTGTATCATATGTAGCCATAGACCCGGCCAAATGGATGAACCGGACCGGACCGGAACCGGAACCGGCGGTTTTAAATGATGCGGTTTGGGCGGTTTGATGAACCTCCGGTTTAAAAAACCGGCGGTTTCTTATTCTCCAAACCAATGTTGCCGGTTTGTGCCGGTTCACGGTTTACCCGGTTTGCTTCCTGGTTCCGCCACGGTTCGATCACTGGTTCCGCCACGGTTTTAAAAAATCATAATTATTTTTTTTTTTCATATAATACTAATTATTTTCATTACAATAAAAATTTATTATTCTTTTCACGATACTTACTAAAGCGAATGTAATATATATTTTTTTATAAATAGTTTTCTATTCGGTTTTAAAAATAATATTAATATTGTGTTATTTTATTTTAAATAAAGACCCAAAAGACACAAACGTCTTATTGACTTATATAAGACAAAAAGAATCTGTTGGACTTATAAGGACACAAATTAGATAGATAGACTCAAATACCCTTAATGAAGAAAAAAAACAAAATAAAAAGAAAATAAAAAAACAGGCGCATTGCTAATGTTTTTTTTTATTATTATTTTTTTAATAAAAAAAAAACTGTTCAGTTTTTTTTTTTTTTTTTTTTTATAATAATTATGGCGCTGTACAGTTTTTTTTTTTTTTTTTTTTTTTTTTTTTTTTTTTAAATTATAAAAAAACCGATGTATTGACCATCGCGATACAATGACCACCCCCGATACATTGACCACCGCGATTCAATGACCACCGCGACGCATTGACCACCCCGATGCAATGATCATCCTGATGCACCGCGACGCCCGATGCGATGACCATCACGATGCAGAGACACCGCGATGAAGTGACACCGCGATGCAGAGACACCGCAATGAAGTGACACCGTGATGCAGAGACATCGCGATGCAGAGACACCGCGATGCAGTGACCACCCCCGATGCAGAGACACAACGATGCAGAGACGCCGCAATGCAACAGCGATGCAAAGATACCGCAATGAAGTGACATGATAAGCGTTTTTGCTACTATCAAAATAAAATTTATAAAACTCGAAAACCTAATGCAAAACTCACTTTTTAACCGACATTGGATCGGGTCAATCGTAGGTAGTGCGTTCGAGTACGAGGTCGATCCCACGAGAATCGGGCCGTTAAATCTAGTTCGATTAATTCTTCTAACTCAAAACTAAAACAAAAAAATAAAGCTGACAGAGGATTGTCACCCAAAGCCGAGAAAGGTAGTTGCGGACAAACATAAATAAAACTACATCTAGAAAAACAAGAAACTAACTAGCGAACAAACATGAACAAAACAATGATCAACTTATCCCAACACCATCACCCCACCGGAAGAAATAAGATAAACATACATTCACTCATAAGCTATCTTGGATTATTATCTTATCTAAAGAAGCGTTTCCTCTTTCGATTTATCACGCCATTAATTAGTTTACCTCTCGGTCTTAACTAATATCTATAATGAAGCAAAGATATGGATTTAATCCTAATCTTAACAACATTATCCCTCAACTTCCGTGTGTTGGAATAATAATTGCTAATCTCTCTCACGGCAATCTAACGAATCTATTAACTTCCGTTATCTAAATTCGATTAACATAAAGCATACAAAACATGAAAGAAAACAAGAACAACCTAATGAAATAAACACATGAAAAATCCTATCTTTCCGTAACGGTGATATCCTCGATTCAATTCTAAGATAATCTTGTGTCGAATTAATCAAATTGTGATCCTCTCGTAAATCTAGATATTTAACCTACGAACTTCCGTTATGTATGATTAAAAATCTAATCTTTCCTATGGTGATCTAAACTACACCGACTTCCGTCATACGGTAGTATCAAAATCATGCAATCATCTCTCGATTTAAATGCAAGATACGTATAAACATAGAAAAGAAACAATTCAAAACAAAACTTACAAGATCATCCATGAAAAGAAATAAAAGTTGCAATTTGGAAAAAGCTTCACATAGCTCGATCATGGTCAGCTTTAGCCTTATTCATCATAGAAGAAACGAAAACAAAAGAAATAACCTAATCTAACCTCGGATCACCTTGAGCACAAGGCTCGGGTGACCGCCTTCAAGCTCCAAAGTGCGGCTGCTCTCTCAAGAATATGTGTAATGTCTTATGTTGTTTTTCTTTTGTTCTCTCCATGAGAGATATTATATAAGGGAGGTGTATAAGGGAGGTGTCATTTGAGGAGGCTAGGAGTTAGGCTTGGAGTTTGTTGGGAAGGTTTGGGAGTTTGTTGGCTAGGCTTGGAGTTTGTTGGGATATGGTGGGTAGGAGATGGTGGGTAGGGGTGGTGAGTCACCAAAGTTTGTTGGGGAGGAATCATTGCAAGTAACATGCAATATTTTGAGGGAATTAAATCCAACTCGTCCATAATTGAGCTGTTCGGGAAAAAATCATAACTTGAGTTGTAGACTCCGATTGACGTGATTCAAAATGCGTTGGAAAGCTCATTTTAGTATCTACAACTTTCATCAAGACCTCGTCCCCTGAAAATGCCTCTAAGTCGGGTCAAATTTCCATCGAAAACAGGTTACTGGTAGAAGTGCGTTGGAAAATATTGATCCGCTTGATCTCGTAAACTCATGGCATCTTCTTCTCTTCCTCAAAATCCATCTTTTAGGACTCAAAACATGCCTTCTTCATCAAATATTCTCTTTGTCTCCAAAAGATTCTCTTTGTCCCCTCTTAGATTTTTCTTGCTTGATCACCAAAACTCGCCTCGTGATTCATCTTTAGTTCCGTCTCCGCAGCAGTAATTTTATCTTTTTTACTCGAACACAAAGAATCGAACCACGAGTATTTCGACAACAAAAGTTTTAATAAAGATAAAGATATGTATACATATATATATATATCATCAAAGGAAACGAGAGAAAGAAAAAAAAAAGAGACAAACAAAAGACAAAGGAATATTTTGGGTCCTAAGGAATATTTTTATTCCTTTGAAGATATATATAAATATATGGATAGATAGATAACTACTACTTATACATTTTAGTAATTATGACTGAAGTTGATATAATAATGCTCAAAATCCGAACCTTATCATCTTTTAATCATCTTTTAGATCGATAATATGTATCTACAAGACATCAAAACATTGCAAAGTGTAATCACATATAAAACCAACGATAAAACACATAAATCAACCACTTTTGCAATTAAACCGCTTAAAACCTCACTTGCTCAATAAATCGATTAAACGCTCATTTTCTATGCAAATTATATAAATGTGGAGGAAATCATTATAAAATATATCATTAGAAATCGTATAAAATCACCCTTAACAACTCCCCACACTTAGCTTTTGCTCGTCCCGAGCAAAACAAAACAAGAATCAAGGCTCGAGAAAAGATAGACACCTCAAAGAAATATAACATATATTCAATAAATCGAGGTTCACCCCGGTGTGTGTGCATAGCCATAGAAAACTTCCACTAAGTCCAAACTTGAAAATTCAAAGCAAACTAGTTAATACCCCTTCAAGCTAGTAATAAATGATACTTATAAGATGCACTACAAACGTGACATATCCCGAAAAGGATAATAGAATGTATCTAGGACCTTTCTCGATATACTCAGAGGATAATCCCTACAACATATCTCATGGGCTTTATACTAGGTATAAGATTAACGATAACCAAGTCTTTAATTAATTTTTTTTTCACTTTTATACGCACATTAGAATGAGCTCTTTCCCGTCATAGTAGAATAGGATGTTTCGGGATAACACCCTACCTTACTCAATCATAGGGTAGCTTCTTCTAACTGTCGTGAGCTTTTAGTCATCATAGTGGTATAGGACATTTCGTGATAATGCCCTACCTCACTCCAATCATCGACCAGCTTTCGACACAGCCATTTATTTATGTGATTACTTAGAGATTTCTGGCTAGCAGTGGTAAATTTTTTTTTTTTCTAATGACCACTGAGCATAACACCTCAAGTAAACAATTTATTCATTATTATTTTTCAAAGACTTTAGTTACGCTTTCACTTATCACATTCAAACCTAAGATATTCACAGATAACATACTTTTTGATCTAAACACAAACTATCATAATCGTCACGATATATACGTTAGCACTAAGCACATGACTTATAAGATAATCAACTATCACTAATCCAAAGGGTATAGCTTTATATTTTAGCTCATCATTCACTATGGCTTGTGAAACATATAATATCGGGTGAAACAACTAACCTACTAAACATACGGTATACAAAAGATCAATGACTATAAAAAAAAACCGAACAAAGATATGCATTGCTTACTCGGGACTAAACAAGAAAAAACTAAAAATTTCGAAAAATTTAGCTATATTTTTTTTTTTTGCATAGAATCATAATGAATTAAGCAAATGGTAGATACACATAACCGACTATTCCTTCCCCCACACTTAAATCACAACATGTCCTCAGGTTGTGCAGAAAGTAAAAAGAAAAGAACACTTAGCCGATTGTAGTCGAAAGAGGCAATTACGGATGTGACGTCCGATCCGTAAATGTCCGATTTAAAGTAGTAGATCGTGGACCATCCACCGGAAAACGACATCGTCCTGAAGCGCACAATCACTATCGCAAATATCCTCGCACACTTGACAAACACGGAAATATCTCGGGATACGGGGAATATAACATGTTACACGTAAAAATCGATACAAGCACAGAAATAATCGCTCGATGGAAAAATCACCATACAGGGAAACATAGGACATCTAAGCATATACGTATCATAGAGAGTATCACATGAGCATATATCATCAACTCAAAGTCAGATATTCCTACTAGATCATAAAATGAAATGTAGTGAGTCTTTTATACCCAGATCCTCAAGGGTTCAACAACCTAAGTCCAAGAAATGAAGTATTTGAATTTTCTCTTTGTTATACCTCGGGATTTTCGGATAACCACCTAATCGTTCCCTCTTTAATGATATTCAAAACATTCATCCTGAGACTTGGTTTTTTTTTTTTTTTTTTTTTTTTTTTTTTTTTATAGAAAAATACCTATTCTAAAAAAACATCCAGTTCTTTAATGTCCTGATCGGTAAAAGACTAACATGTTCAACAAAGCTATTCTTAGCCTGGATCAGGCCACTTCACCTTCCTTCCAGCCACTACATCGTGTAAGCTCTGATCATTGGTGTGGCTGCAGAAACAGCATCTAACACATGGGGTCAAGTTTCTGATTGTTTTCCAAACACTTTTAATCCTCCCCATTGTAGACTTCTTCTTTTTCAGCTTTCTCTTTAACTGTGCCTCCCTTTTAAGTTCTTTCATATCCCAACTACCAGCCATAACTTCCTTTAATGAACTACTGCCGTCATCCTCGTAAAACAAGTCGTGAAAATTCATCAAACTCGGTGACTTGATCATACCACACCCGAGGATGTCGAGGAAATGAACAATCAAAGGTTTCTTTTGGTTTGACCTATATAATGCTTGCACCTTTGACCATTCACTCAACGGCAGGGTCACCATGACCTCTTAGTTCTAAAACACCTCCAGAATGATTTGCGAGAATTTCAAAGGGGCCGGACCAACGTGTCCTTAACTTTCCAGGAAACAGATGTAACCTGGAATTGTACAATAAAACTTGCTCCCCAACTTGAAATTCTCGCTTCTTGATCTTTGCATCATGAAGGAGTTTCATTCTATCCTTACTCATCCTGGCACTCTCGTAGGCTTGGAGTCTAAACTCATCTAACTCATGCAACTGCAGCAGTCGATGTTCACCACATGATTGGGTATCGAAGTTTAAGAACTTAGTAGCCCAATACGCTTTATGCTCTAACTCAACTGGCAAGTGGCATGGTTTTCCATATACCATCTGATAGGGTGATGTACCCATGGGGGTCTTATAGGCAGTTCGATACGCCCATAGTACATCATCCAACTTAAGACTCCAGTCCTTTCTGTGACTGTTTACAACTTTTTCCAAGATCTTCTTTAAACTCTGATTGCTTCTCTCGACCTGGCCACTAGTCATAGGGTGATATGGTGTGCCAATTTTGTGCCGGACACCATATTTCTCAAGGACTTTCTCTAGTGGTCGGTTGCGTTGAGTGTGTTCCTTCATCACCGATTAAGGCACGGGGACATCCAAATCTCACAAAGATATTTTTCTTAAGAAAGCTCATGACCGTTTTATGGTCATTGCGAGAAGTGGCTTGAGCCTCCACCCATTTTGACACATAGTCAACGCAGACTAAGATGTATTTGTTTCCACAGGAAGATGGAAACGGACCCATAAAATCAATACCCCATACATCAAAGACCTCACATTCTAAAATGGGCTTTAATGGCATGTCAAAACGCCTAGTTAGAGCACCGGTTCGTTGGCACATATCACAAGCCTTGCAGAAGGCTTCTGAATCCTTAAAGATCGTGGGCCAATAGAAACCGGACTGAAAGATTTTAGCAACGGTTTTCCAGGGACCAAAGTGGCCACCAGTAGGCCCACTGTGGCATTGTTTAATGATATCACGTTGCTCGATTCGTGAACACATCTTCTTAACAATCCGTCCTTACAAATCTTGAAGAGGTAAGGTTCATCCCATACAAATGTTTTCAAGTCACAGAAGAATTTCTTCTTCTCCTGATATGAAAATTCCGGATTTAAATACTGGGAATGCAGGTAGTTGACGATGGAAGAATACCATGGAACATTTGGAGCGCAATCGCTCTATTAGCATAACATTTTCTAGAGGAAAGTAAAGGTCTATATCATCCGGTTTTTCTCTTCCTCATTCAAAGATCCTTGAAACATGATCACCTACTACGCTTTCAACGCCTCTTTTTGTCTTTAATATGAACGTCAAATTCTTGCAGGATCGTGATCCAACGTAGTAAGCGCGGTTTAGCATCTTTCTTAGTCATGAGATATCGCAGCGGCGTGATCATCCACACAGAATTGCGGACTCAACAAGTAACTACGAAACTTGTCCATAGCGAAGACTACGCCAATAATTCCTTTTCCGTAGTGGTGTAGTTAACTTGAGTAGGGTTTAGTGTGTGATCAAGTAAGAAATAGGCTGGAATTTCCCCTTAATTCGTTGTCCTAAGACTGCACCAACAGCATAGTTGGATGCATCACACATAAGTTCGAAGGGTAGATTCCAGTCAGGAGAGATAAGAATCGGTGCAGAAATCAATTGATTTTTAAGCTCCTTAAACGCTTGCTTGCAACTATCATCAAAATTAAAACGACGTCTTCTCTAAGTAAAGTAGAAAGGGGCTTGGCTATCTTGGAAAAGTCCTTAATGAATCTCCTATAAAAACCGACATGTCCAAGAAAACCTCTAACTTCGCGCACATTTCTAGGAAAATTCATCTTCTCTATAGCTTCCACTTTTGCCCTATCCACTTCCATTCCTTTGGCTGAGATCTTGTGGCCAAGAACTATTCCTTCATCTACCATAAAATGGCACTTTTCCCAATTTAGGACTAAGTTCTTTTCCACACAGCGGAATAACACTTGGTCAAGATTATCAAGACAGTCATCAAAGGATTGACCAAAGACTGAGAAATCGTCCATGAATATCTCCATACACTTTTCAACAAGCCCATCAAAGATTGCCAGCATACATCTTTGGAATGTAGCTGGGGCATTGCAAAGACCGAATGGCATTCGCCTGTAAGCGAATGTACCATAAGGGCAAGTGAAAGTGGTCTTTTCTTGGTCAGCTGGGTCTATGGGTATCTGGAAATATCCTGAATATCCATCAAGGAAACAGTAGAATGCATGTCCTGCCAGACGCTCTAACATCTGGTCAATGAATGGAAGGGGGAAATGATCTTTCATTGTAACTTCATTGAGCTTTCTATAGTCGATACAAACTCTATAACCAATGAATTGAGTCTCAATGCTACTTCTTCGCCTCTTCTCATTCTTCTCAATAGTAATTCCACCTTTCTTAGGAACTACCTGAGTAGGAGATACCCATTCACCGTCAAAGAATTAAGTAAATGATACCCATGTCTAAAAGCTTAATAATCTCCTTTTTGACCACCTCTTGCATATGAGGGTTGAGCCTCCTCTGGGTCATTTCTAACACACTTGGCACCCTCTTCGCCTTAATCTTGTGCATACAAATGTCGGGAGATATCCTCTCGATGTCTCCTACTTGCCAACCAAAGGCTTTCTCATTCTGTCTTAAGACGTCCAATAACTTCATCTCTTCTAATCGAGATAGCTTGGCAGAAATAATCAACGGAAGTTTGTCACCTTCTCTTAAGAACACGTATTTCAGATGCTTAGGTAACGGCTTCAGTACCAGATCTGTAGGGGGGTCTTCTAAACTCGATTTAAGCTCCCCACTTTTTAACTCAACATCACTGAGTCTACTTAGTGGTCCCACTGCCAAAGCTTCTCCTTTCAACAAATATTTATCAAATTCAGCTTCTAATTGTTCTAGATTCACCCAACCATGATTATTCAAGTTCTCTATTAATCGCTCATATTCAGTTTCAACAGCCATGACTTGCTTTTCTATGTAATCATTAAAATCATCAGACATATCTTCTATAGAGAAGCCAGTTGGATAATCAGAGGGTCTCTGAATAGCTTTGGAGACACTGTAGCTCACCTCCTGATCACCAACTCGTATGGTCACTTGGCCTCCATCACAGTCAATGAGGGCTCTGGCTGTAGAAAGAAAAGGTCTTCCAAGTATCAAAGGGGTATTCTCATCCTTCCCAAAGTTCTAGGGCGTACTACCAACCGGAAAAGTGAATCTATCTATTTGAACTAGAACATCCTTTAATATCCCAGCAGCTTTCTTGGAAGATCTATCAGCGAATTGAAGGTTCATGGTTGTGGGTTCTAAAAGATCATTCAACCCAAGTCGCTTACTGCACGAGACAATGGCATCGACTTATGGATGCACCTAGGTCACATAAAGAATTTGGAAAGACTAAGCCTCCCATCAACAATGTGAGCACAAACTTCCCAGGGTCACCCCTTTTGATTGGTAGATCATCATAACTTATCATAGAGCAATCCTTACCAATCAACCGATCCATGTCTTCGAGCTTCTTTTTAGAAGAAACAACATCCTTGATAAACTTAGTATACTTAGGCATCTCAACCAAAACATCAGATAATGGAAGATTAACCTGAGTAGTTTTCTTTAAGATTAAGCACTTTTTCATAATTCTTGTCCTCATGCAAGGCGATGTTGCTTTTTCTAGGTGGATATGGAAGTTTCTTTAAATCACCCTCAGAAAACACTTGCTTCGAGGATGAACTGACAGCTTTATCTTCCAAATCTTTCCACCTTACCACCTTTTCACTTCTTTTACTAGTCGGGGATCAGCCACCTGACTTTCACTGGATTTTTCATCTCTCGGGGTTCAAATGCACCGAGGTCTTTCAAACTCTTTACTTCTCGGGGTCACCACCGAGTACTATCAAGCAAACAATGAGGGGCATGGATGCACGACTTCCCTCTGCCTCATCATTTGGCGGGAGGGTTAGTGGTTTCCCCGGTTCGGGGACCACTTAGTTGAGTACCAGATCTGAGATTCATGGCACTGGCCTCTTCTCTACCATACGGAATTGAAGGAACTAGGTCAGTGCATTGGCTGTGATTTAAATCCGTCTGAGCTACTTGACCACCTTTAGGATTCTTTTCAGTGAAACTGGGCAGCTGCCCTGGCGGTCTAGAAGCTAACTGTTCAGCCAATTGCCCGATTTGCCTCTCAAAACTCTTGTTTGTACTCATCAGAAGTTGGATACTTTTATTTTGCTCCTCCAACTTAGCTTCAAGATTGTTAGATTGGGAGGGGCCTTGAGAGTTTTGAAAGTTTTGCGGATAAGGCTGGCTGGACCGATTTTGAAATGTAGAATTAGAATTTTTAGGCCAATTCTGATTGAACTTTTGATTTGTATTGGAAAAATTGGAGTTCTGGTTCTGATTGTAACTAGGGTTTCGATTGAAGTTTTGATTTTGATTAAAATTTGAATTTGGATTGAAATTTTGATTCGATCAAACTCTGGTTTTGAAGATTACTCGGCGAAGAGAATTGATTATTAAACCTCTGATTGGGTGGCCAAAGAAAGCGTTTATTTCAAAGATTCGTCCGCTCATAGGATGTAAACGAGATGTATGTCCCACATTGTCACAATTCGACATGTGGATCGGATTATACCGCTTATAGTCATGAACAAAGATTAACTTGATAAGCGAGAGGAGAAAAATTGACACCGCCAACCATATGTCCAAATCGGCAACAACTCTCACAAAGATGTAACTTGAGAGTTCTGTGGAAAGGAAGAATTACGATTAATCGGATTAGAGAAATTTGAGAGGTCGCCATCTCGCTTTGCGGCATGGCGATCAAGCCTGCATATTCACCTCCTCGATCTTAGGAGGAGGAGGTGCTTGGATAGCTTGATATGAGGGGGCATAATTGTATTTGGCAATATCCTCGAATAATGCCCACCCCTCGTCAGGTGTTTTCTTTAAAAATGCTCCACCAGAAGAACTATTGACCATGCCCTTCGTGAGCTCGGTCAATCCAATCGAAAACGTATTGACTTGCCTCTGCAAAGGCAAACCATGGTGGGGACATTTACGAAGAAGAGATTTAAACCTCTTCCACGCATCGAAGAAAGACTCATTTTCCTTCTGATAAAAAGTGAAAATTTCATTTAAACACTGGGTTGTCTTTGATGGTGGAAAATATTGACTCAGGAACTCTTTCTCGAGTTCCGCCAAGGTGGTGATTGTGTCAACAGGGAGAGAGTGGTACCACTCTTTAGCCTCCCCGTAAGGAAAATGGAAAAGTTTTAATTTTATCGCATCCTCACTAACTCCTTGAATGCGAGTCGCACCACATATTTCCGTAAATGTGTGTATATGAGTATGAGGATTTTCGGATCGAAACCATGAAAGATGGATGCATGTTGCATCATTTGGATAAGACCAGGTTTAAGTTCGAAGGTTGGTGCATTAATGGCGGGTAAAACGATTGCCGGGTTGACCTTGACTTCACCAGGCATGGCGTAGTCAGCCAACGTACGTCTATCGTCTGCAGCCATTATGACTATTTCTTCGATCTCGCCACCCAGACGTTCCTCAAGATCTTGATCGGCCTCACTCCTTCGCCGCAGGAACCGCAGACGGACTCTTCGCCGCTTGGTTTGACTATGGTTCGCCGAGGTCGGGGTGTAAAGCGGCTGGACCTTTCGACTCGAGTTTGCATAAACCAGCTCGAACACCAACACCTAAATCACGAGGTTTCGGAATTTTTTTCCTTATGCTTTCGCAGAGTGGGATTCACCGAGAATCCTTCACCCAACCTCGACGATTGAAACGTGTTCCTTGGTTTTTTTTTTTTTTATTTTTTATTTTTTTCCCCGGTAATTACACTCCACTTTGTATTTACCGAAAATCATTTTTTTTTTTTTTTTTTTTTTTTTTTTTTTTTCAAAACTAAGGTGAAATATATATATAAGATGTATATATATATATGTATATATATATATATATATTTGTATGTGTGTATATATATATATATATAGATATGCTAGATATATATATATACAAGGGGACAAGATAATGGGAGGGAATATTTTTTTATGAGTAGGGGACAAGGGGACAAGGGGACAAGATAATATAGATAATTTTTTTTTTTTTTTTTTTTTTTTTTTTTTTAAAACCTACCTACGAAAAACTTGATAACAAAAACTAAAAAAAATTAATAAAACTAGACAACCGTACCGAGTCCCCGGCAACGGCGCCACTTTTGATAAGCGTTTTTGCTACTATCAAAATAAAATTTATAAAACTCGAAAACCTAATGCAAAACTCACTTTTTAACCGACATTGGATCGGGTCAATCGTAGGTAGTGCGTTCGGAGTACGAGGTCGATCCCACAGAGAATCGGGCTGTTAAATCTAGTTCGATTAATTCTTCTAACTCGAAAACTAAAACAAAAAAAATAAACTGGACAGAGGATTGTCAGTCCAAAGCCAGGAAAGGTAGTTGCGGACAAACATAAATAAAACTACATCTAGAAAAACAGTAAAACTAACTAGCGCTGAACAAACATGAACAAAACAATGATCAACTTATCCCAACAGCCATCACCCCACCGGAAGAAATAAGATAAACATACATTCACTCATAAGCTATCTTGGATTATTATCTTATCTAAAGAAGCGTTTCCTCTTTCGATTTATCACGCCATTAATTAGTTTACCTCTCGGTCTTAACTAATATCTATAATGGCAAAGATATGGATTTAATCCTAATCTTAACAACATTATCCCTCAACTTCCGTGTGTTGGAATAATAATTGCTAATCTCTCTCACGGCAATCTAACGAATCTATTAACTTCCGTTATCTAAATTCGATTAACATAAAGCATACAAAACATGAAAGAAAACAAGAACAACCTAATGAAATAAACACATGAAAAATCCTATCTTTCCGGTAACGGTGATATCCTCGATTCAATTCTAAGATAATCTTGTGTCGAATTAATCAAATTGTGATCCTCTCGTAAATCTAGATATTTAACCTACGAACTTCCGTTATGTATAGATTAAAAATCTAATCTTTCCTATGGTGATCTAAACTACACCGACTTCCGTCATACGGTAGTATCAAATCATGCAATCATCTCTCGATTTAAATGCAAGATACGTATAAACATAGAAAAGAAACAATTCAAAACAAAACTTACAAGATCATCCATGAAAAGAAATAAAAGTTGCAAATTGGAAAAAGCTTCACATAGCTCGATCATGGTTGCTTTAGCCTTATTCATCATAGAAGAAACGAAAAACAAAAGAAAACTAACCTAATCTAACCTCGATCACCCGAGCACAAGGCTCGGGTGACCGGCCTTCAAGCTCCAAAGTGCGGCTGCTCTCTCAAGAATATGTGTAATGTCTTATGTTGTTTTTCTTTTTGTTCTCTCCATGAGAGATATTATATAAGGGAGGTGTATAAGGGAGGTGTCATTTGAGGGAGGCTAGGAGTTAGGCTTGGAGTTTGTTGGGAAGGTTTGGGAGTTTGTTGGCTAGGCTTGGAGTTTGTTGGGATATGGTGGGTAGGAGATGGTGGGTAGGGGTGGTGAGTCACCAAAGTTTGTTGGGGAGGAATCATTGCAAGTAACATGCAATATTTTGAGGGAATTAAATCCAACTCGTCCATAATTGAGCTGTTCGGGAAAAAAAATCATAACTTGAGTTGTAGACCTCCGATTGACGTGATTCAAAATGCGTTGGAAAGCTCATTTTAGTATCTACAACTTTCATCAAGACCTCGTCCCCTGAAAATGCCTCTAAGTCGGGTCAAATTTCCATCGAAAAACAGGTTACGGTAGAAGTGCGTTGGAAAATATTGATCCGTTGATCTCGTAAACTCATGGCATCTTCTTCTCTTCCTCAAAATCCATCTTTTAGGACTCAAAACATGCCTTCTTCATCAAATATTCTCTTTGTCTCCAAAAGATTCTCTTTGTCCCCTCTTAGATTTTTCTTGCTTCAGTCAGGCAAAACTCTCGTCTCGTGATTCACTTTAGTTCCGTCTCCAGCAGTAATTTTATCTTTTTACTCGAACACAAAGAATCGAACCACGAGTATTTCTCGACAACAAAAGTTTTAACAAGATGCAGATATGTATACATATATATATATATCATCAAAGGAAACGAGAGAAAGAAAAAAACAAAAGAGACAAACAAAAGACAAAGCTTAATATTTGGGGGTCCCAAGGAATATTTTTATTCCTTTGAAGATATATATAAATATATGGATAGATAGATAACTACTACTTATACATTTTAAGTAATTATGACTTGAGTTGATATAATAATGCTCAAAATCCGAACCTTATCATCTTTTAATCATCTTTTAGATCGATAATATGTATCTACAAGACATCAAAACATTGCAAAGTGTAATCACATATAAAACCAACGATAAAACACATAAATCAACCACTTTTGCAATTAAACCGTTTAAAACCTCACTTGCTCAATAAATCGATTAAACGCTCATTTTCTATGCAAATTATATAAATGTGGAGGAAATCATTATAAAATATATCATTAGAAATCGTATAAAATCACCCTTAACATGACACCACATTGCAGAGACACCGCGATAAGTGACACCGCAATGCAGAGACAACGCGATGCAGAGACACCGCGATGCAGAGACAACGCGATGAAGTGACACCGCGATGTAGTGACCACCCCTGATGCAGAGACACCCCCGATGCAGAGACACCCCCGATGCAGAGACACCACGATGAAGTGACACCGCGATGCAAAGACAACGCGATGCAGAGACACCGCGATGAAGTGACACCGCGATGCAGAGACACCGCGATGCGCGACCACCCCGATCTGCAGACACCCCGATCGCAGAGACACGCGATGATAAGTGACACCGCGATTGCGAGAGACACCGCGATGCGTAGACACCGCGATGGTTGACACACCGAGATGCGAGACACACCACGATGAGAGACACCTTATTGTATCGGTGTATGCAATGACGCCTTATTGTATCGATTTATTCATGGCGATATTATTGTATCGATTTATGTAGTGACATCAATGTCACTTCATTAATTGTCTAATGTATGCAAGACATCTACAAAGGACATCAATGTCACTTCATTAGTTGTCTAATGTATGCAAGGATATCTGCAGCGACATCTATGTCACTTCATATTTTTTTTTGAGTGGTATGTCACTTCATATTAGATAAACTTAAATATGAGAAGAGCTTTGAGAACCCGCAATTTCCACCTCATTTCTCCAACATTATCCATACACCAAAAAAATCCCATTTTTTTTTCATTTCTCAACACATTTCCCACAAGCCCAGCTTTACTAATTTCTTGTAATATCACATTTTCTCGCTTGTCAATATAAAAGGCTAAAAGTTTTGGAATGTCATCTCTAATTTTATAAATGACACAATTTTCACAAGAACCAACTCCAAAGACAGAGTGAACTACTTGCTAATAAATTACCCCAAAATCCCCACTGTTAACTTTTCCTCCCAAACAAAAAAACCACCACTTTTTCAATGTTTATTCTTCAAAAGTAACCATCAAACTAGGTTGCAAAGAAGAATGCTAATCCCTCGTTAAACAATTTCCTATCAAGATCTGGGCAAATTTATTTAACCCTTTTGTAGACATGATTTGATAATGACCGAATCATGTCCCAAGTAAGTAACAGACTCCATGAAAGCCCCAACATAGCTCCACAAATCATATGAATTATTATGCTTTCCGTGGCCAAAACACCATAGATTGTTAACATAAACAAAACAAAGAATAGAGCAAAAGGAGTAAATAACACCATGTCCCTTTTCTCAAAGAGCCCTGCACTTGCAAAGTCGAAACAAGCCTTCTATAATCTTGGGAAGCCTCAAACTGAAAATCCTTTAAATAAAATCCAGTGAAAAATTTCTCAAGGTATTTCCAAGCGGTACTAGGATGGAAAGCGATAAAAGCATCGGTTACATCCTGGCCACCAGCTAACTGCTTTGATTATTTCTTTGGAGCCATTTAAGATTCAATTATCATTTGTTGTATCAAAGCAAAGAAGCAAAACAAGTAGCGATTTCACAAAATTGAAGAAAGCATCCGAATCACTATAATGTCCATTTCCTCCAGCCTCCTCAACCGCCGCCGCCGCCGTCGTTCTTTGAAATAATTGTTGAACGATGAGCTTTAGAGAGGAGGCAACCAGGGGTTTTGGCAGAGGTTTAATAGGAAGTGTTGAATGGAAATGGAGGTGAGAGGATTTTGCCATGGATTGTAAGTGTAAGGAACATAATGGGGAAGCAAAAGACTTGGTGGTGGTGGTGTGGTGGTTGGCGGACATAGTCGACGGAGGAAATGCATTTTGACAGTGATGAGATAGGGAAGGAGGAGGAGGAGAAGAATAAATTAGATTAGGGGTATTTTGGTACATGTAGATATATTATGTCCTTATAAGTCCAACAGATTCCTTTATGTCCTTATGGGGCTAATAAGTATAAAAAACTATACTTTTAAGTAATTAACCCTTTTATTTATATGTAAATAATGTTATTTTGAAAAATTGTGTTATTTTTTCAACGTTTGTACCGGTAATTCGGTTGTCTACGTATCATTTATATGTAATCGTGTCGGAGGCACAACACATTTAAATAAATCAAAGAGAACGTAGTTCATATTTTTTATTTTTTAGTCTTTTATAGTTTGTTGTAAAAGTTTTTATAGTAATTTTTATTATTGTTTTTTTTTAAGTCTTTTATAGTTTTTTTATAATTTTTTTGAGTCGGTTTTAAGTATACGTTGATTATAAATGTTGTTTTATAAAATATTAGGTGAGATATATTGTGTTGTTTTTTTATATGTAAATTGTGTTATTTTTTCAACGCTTGTACTGTAATTCGATTGCTCACGTATTTTTATATGTAATCGCATCGAGATATTAACACATATAAAAATCAAAGCAAACGTAGTTCTTATTGTTTATTTTTAGTCTTTTATAGTTTGTTGTAAAAGTTTTTATAATAATTTTTATTATTGTTTTTTTAAAGTCTTTTATAATTTTTTTTTATAATTTTTTGAGTCGGTTTAAGTATACGCTGATTATAAATGTTGTTTTATTAAATATTAGGTAAGATATATTGTGTTGTTTTTTTATGTAAATTGTGTTATTTTTTCAACACTTGTACTGTAATTCGTTTGCCTACGTATTTTTTATATGTAATCGTGTCGGAGGACAACACATATAAAAAAATCAAAGCAAACGTAGTTCTTATTGTTTATTTTTTAGTCTTTTATCTTATTGTTTTTTTTAGTCTTGTATAGTCTTCTTATATGTTTTTATAGTATTTAAAGGTTTTTTAAATGTTTGTTTTATTGTAGTCTTTTATAGTATATTTATATATGTGTTTGTATTTTATAGTTTCATACAATTTTTTAGGTTTGTATATGGTTTTTTTGGGTGTTTTTATAGTTTCTTATAGTTTTTTTTTCAGTTTTGTGTAGTTTTGTTATAGGTTTTTATTGTTTTTTGTATTCTTTATAGTATTTTTTTAAATGTTTGTTTTATTGTAGTCTTTTATTGTATTCTTATGTGTTTGTATTATATAGTTTCATATAATTTTTTATGTTTGTATATGGTTCTTATGTGTTTGTATTATATAGTTTCATATAATTTTTTAGGTTTGTATATGGTTTTTATGGTTTTTTTTTATTTATAGTTTTCTATACTTTTTTTTAGTTTAAAGTAGTAGGTATTTTTTAGTTATTTTTAATATGTTTTTAAAAATAGGTATTTTCTATCAGGTTTTTTTTAATGATTGTTTTTAATAGTTTTCTATAGTTTTTTTTGTTTTGTTTTTAGTAGTAGGTTTTTTATAGTTATTTTTAATAGGCTTTTTTAATCTTTTACAGTTGTTCTATGAATTGTAACAAATATATAAGTAAGATATAAATTCATGCATCTTTAATCGATGTCGGTATTTCGAGCGCTTGTTCCTCTTGAAATTTCAAAGTCACCGCCTTCAACCGTGACTCCTCATCTTCCGACTCAATGTCTTGCACCCTCTTCTAGGCTCGTACTCAATCTTGACAAAGCATTTGCTTCTCTAAAGTGGTGGGATGAAGCGAACATCTTTATTGTAGTAAGCACATATCCTGCCATGCTAAAAATCGTTCAATAGTGACGGTCGAAACAGGGCAACTTAAAAACTCGACCGCCATCATTGCTAGAACAAGATATTCTTTAACATGTCTCTTCCACCACTTCAATAAGTCGAACTCGAAATCATAGGTATCGATTTCACAGCCTTCAAATGTTGTGGTTAGAAATTTGGATATCTCTATACGTTGATCGGATGACGATGTCGCTCCCCTCTGTCGTTTCGAATTCATTTTATCCAGAACTTTTTGAAGTCCCCGTAGGACACCTGCAGGGTTAGTAGAAGCACTTACGGATGGATTGGGAACCGCGTCGTTTCTTAATCCATACATACGCCCATATTCAACATACAAAGCGTTTAATAAATTTTCTAGTCTAACTACTTCAATCAGTAAAATCTACCGGGGAACATTATGAGTAATGCATAAAGCATCATAGTAAGCACCTAACATGCTGACACACCTACTAGTCTTAAATGAGGGTCGAGCATAGAAGAAATGAGATAAGTGTCGTATATACAACATGTATTTATTCCATTTCTCCTTCATCGGCACTAAACATTGAAATAATTCTGCGTCGTGTTCTATGGTTTCAAACTCGGCAGTTATTCCTACACAAGCAGGCAAGACTAAATGTCCCGTGGGTTGATAAAATTTTGAAAACAATATCAGAAATTTTGAATATTTCAAAAACATCCATCGCTCGCATGAAGTCCAAATAGAGGATACAAACGATATTCGCTCGACAAAGTGTTCATTTAAAAATTCACAAAAGGTATTTTTAATTTTGTTTGTTTCTTTCCAAAGATCATGAGTCGTGTTCCACCTATTGATCGGGTCAATCAGTTATAATATACTTGACCACCATAAACCAATACTAGCAAGAGGACTAGGCCCATCGTGAGTATGATATAGTGAATCAAGGTCGATCCCACAGGAACCAATTGTGGATCATCTTATATACAAACAATTAATTAAACATGTCAAGGACATAGAGAGCGGTCTACGACCAACATAAGACAAGAAAGGTAAAGACACGACTCGACACAACGTAATTAACCTCCCCAATTATAGTCTTTATCGTTTGGACCTAGATAATTTATATAATAAACCGAAACTTATTAACTATCAATCCGCTTGTATCTATCTTAGATTGGCTACGGGAGTCATCCTCTTTAACTTGACTTAGCACCGGTAAGTCACTAAATCAACGTGGTATTGTTACGTGACTTCGCCCTTGCCTCGTGCCTCCAACTCATATAACTCACACGCTACTTACGACTAAGGATGCCGATATTAACCGCACACCTCGTCCAGGCAAAATTCCTATGGTTAGGGATACTTCCCAAACGATTACTCAAACTCTCGTCCAACTAGCAATTACCAAGTTATAGTCTCATGCTAATCTACGACGTATGTATAATCAGGTGCTAGCAATCCCCAAATATAAACCTACCTAGATAACGCTGAATGTCCGTGAAGAGCAATTCATAAGCCTACCTAAGAGTTTTATATCGGTATTTCCTTTTTACACATTTTAATTAAACTAAGCGAGTAACGTAGCCATAGCCATACCTACTGAGATAACAGATTCAATTAAGCTAACCTAATCATAAAGACGTGGATCGATTAACGGATGAAACAGTTGATGCAGCTCTCGGTCGATCGAATAGGTGCTCTCGGTCGACCGAGTGACACCTCTCGGTCGCCTCGAGTGCTTAACTCCCCAGATTTACATCCCTGAACATATCTCTCAGCGTTTCATCATACAGAACAGATTAAACAGTAACTCGTAAAGCATTCATATAAACTAACTTAGATACACATTAATTAAACAATACAGATTCATGGATAGATACTAAGTGTATGACGTAAGTTATGGGATCCTCGTAGACAAGGTATCGCCATCTTCCTAATGTCATAGCCTAGATCTACATCATCTAGCTATGATTAACTAATTCAAACGATAAAGCATAATTGGGAGGGATTAATTACTTAAAATAAAAGAAACAGAAAATAAGAGCTTACATATTTGCAGCCCTTAAATTGCTGGAAACCCTCAAATTATTCTACATTGTATCAAAGTTATATTCTGAATTGTAAGATTAAAGAAAGAATGAAGGATTAAGGGATGATTTACAATTTCTCGTAGTCATGCTTTGCTTATATAGGGTTTCTGCCGACTTATGAAGGATCTAGAAGGTAAATACGAAAAATCCGAAAAGTGACAGAGCCGACATACTCGGTCGACCGAATGGATAGGCTCGGTCGACCGAGCCCTTTTTACACGTGTTAAACGCGTCTCTTTGTCTGACTTGTTCCCCACTGCACGCTTTCGTGTTGATCTGATTAATCTTTCATTTAATGCTCCGATTTTCTTCCTCTATTATCTTGAGATCATTGATTGAATGACAGTTATCCTCCCGATTTGTCGTGATCTACAAAATCAGCATTTATCGCACAATAAATCGCTTTTAATAATGAAAACGGCTAAATACCAAATATCATATTAATAATCACTTAACATTAAATAATAAATATAAACATGTGATTTAATATGAAATATATATTATTAATCTCAATTTAAGGTCAACGTTGATGACTTTTACGGGTATAATTTGACCGTCATCAACTACTCCCCACTTAGACTTTGATCGTCCCCAACAAAGCATCAATAAGTCATTCCCAAGACAACATTTTCTATGGTCAAATCATACTTACACAAGAAACTCAAGTCAACTCATACTAGTCATGCTCATAAGATATCCATTATTCACTACTCGACTATGAATCAAGTGATGTGTGCATGTGCATTTAGTTTTATATATTCGTGGCAAGATCGTAGTTTATGCTAACTTCGCAATCTCAACCTACCAACCTCAAAGATTCATACATCTTATGCCTCACAATGATAGAGCACTAGAGCAATAAGCAAGAGCGTATCTATAGGGATTTTGGACTTGGAGACCGAGTACTACTCAAAGCCTCTTAAAGAGTTGAATATTTTTTCATATCTTCATATTTTTCAAATACTATTAATCTCAAGGAAGAAAACTTTTTAGAGTATCCCCCTATCTTAGATCATGTATAGCATCGAATATTACCACAAGCGCGGGGCTACTTTGGTAATGTTACTACAAGCCCAGTGTTTTAACGCATTGTCAAACACAGGTACGTCTCAAGCTTATTACTCAGCTTTAATGGCTAAAATATAAGAATGCATCAGCAGATAGATATTGACACTAAGTTTACATAACTAATCATCTATGCAATGTACACATAATTTCTTCAGTTATTATGATTTGCGCGGTATACTCGATTCACAGATTGAGTAATTGAATAATAAATAACTACTTGCAAAAACGAGCATGAATATCCTTAAATTTACCTAACATAAGTATAAAATGATCACGTACTCATGAAACTTGGTTTATTTCCTATCAATTCATAGCTAGGAACTCACAATTCTAAGGGTACGAGATAAATAATATGGTATGTATTCAAATTTTCAATTTTTCAATTTTTCTACCGTTTCATTCAAATTTTAATCATAACAACATAGCTAAGTCTCCTACCCCCCACTTAAACATGACATTGTCCTCAATGACAAAAATAAATGAGAATTTAAGAAAAGACTTAGCTCTGAAACGGCTCTCAAGTAAAGGAAAAGATCGGAGTAAATTTCAAAGACGTCGTGGAGAAGCAAGTGAAAACATGTATAAGCGCACAAACTCCACGAAAACCGTTAATAACACCATGTCTATGGAAGTTATAGAATAATGTGGCGTAATTAGGTATGAATACCGAAAAACATTTTAAGCCACTTTATTTTATACAACCAAAGACAAGAAAAATACTAAATAGAAAGAAAAATAAACAAGCAACTAAAGATGGTAGTCTTCATCTAAAAACCGGGTGGATAAGACAAAGATCAAAAAGCATAACCCCATGTGGGAAAACATGAGGTGGACTGGCTCACTATGTATTCATTCCAGTATAAAAGAGAAACTTGGTAAGGTATAACAGATGCAATGCGACCTAGAGGATAACGATAAAATCAAACAGTTTGCGCAGAAAATTCTTGCTTGCATTGGATATCAAGAACTTAGGGAGATGTAGCTACTCCTCGAAATTACTAATAACCCAATGTATCACGTAAAAATCATAACTGTCATCAACAAGGTCGGATCGGTGAGATAGTTCAGAACAAAACTTATCATCTAGAAATGCCGGAATAGTCGGAAAAGTGTGAAAGTTAAAACTTCCGGTAGAAAGATAAGTTGTACTTTGATCGAACCAAAAACCTTTAAAATCTAGCTAGGGTTAGAGCTACACTTACCCCAACTAGGATCATGAAAATCAAAACGATAAAAGATAATCATTAAAGCTTAGCAAGTTTTAAAATTTGACCAAGATTGTTCTTGTTCACACCAATCATTCTCTGTTACATTTTCAATAATTCTCAAGCTCTCTTAATGCTTCCATCTTAAGGTTGATTGCTAAATTTCTTTTTTTTAGCAATTTTTCGACTCTCCCACGGAACTCTATTTCACGTGTCCTATATTGAGTAAAAAGTTTTGCACATCCTTAGCCCAATGGCCATCGAACACGGCAAAATAAAAACCTCAACATATTTCACGTTACTCTTATTTGACTCAAAGAAAACAAAACCTAAAATCCTAAAAAGAAATCCTAAGGGTTTTAAAGAGGTAGTTCTGAGTTTAAAGTCCTCACTGACTTTCCAAAGATTATCCTTGTCGCTTATCATTCTTGGATCGCTGACTTTGACCCTCCGAGCACTATAAGAGGTGGGCTCATCATTTATTTGCCGATTAATACCCTTCCCTTGGTTGTGAGACCTAGGAAACGACATTTATCCATACCATTTATCCAAAGCTCTTACCTCGGCTCGCTTTTAGGAATTAGTGAATTCTAAGAAACTCGGTTAAAATTACGGTTACTAATTACGGTTTTGGCCTTGACAATAAGAAACAATGAATCAAAGTACTCGAATAAGGTCGGTTATGTAGGCAAGCCTCACGCCATCTTATTCGTTGGAACATATGTGACAGTCAGGCCAATCCGTCAAGATTAAGCCCGCTTAGCCTGAAGGCTTATCGGCTATGCTAAGTCTTGTTGAATCACAGTAACGCATATCACACGTGGAGGGAGTCGATTGAGCGAAGCTCGGTTGAACTCGCCCACCCATGGTTAGACCATTTCCAACCCATGTACTAAGAGTCTCCGATTTCTAATTGTCACCCAAAGCGTAATCTCGCTTCTATTTAAGGTGGGTTCACCGAGAAGCCATCACCATAAAACTCAACGAAAGCGTAAGATTGTGTTCTCTCAAAACTCAACGCCTTCTTTAGATTTTGAATGCTTAAACTACACAATTTGTTGCTCCCATGGCCATAGAAGGCAATCTCATGCATAGGACAATGAGATTTTAACAGTAACTATGAGGAACTCTTTATTCACCGCTTCCTTTCAACGACTACATGTTTCCTTACACCTCTCTAGATGAGATGATTTGGGGCGTAACTTTCCACACTAATAGAAATAATCTTACAAACCACTCCGGGCCAAGATTCATACTAAGGTTTATGTATAGGCTAACTTATGCTCAAAAACCAAAAGGTAGTAAAACATAAGCAAAAAAAGGTAGTACCTTGCCTTCAACATTGTACCACGAAGAATTTAAGCCTTAAAATTTATATTTTTCGAGCCATCTTTGTGCTTTAAAGGTATTGCTTCCATCGCTTTTCCCATCTTAGATTCGTAGCTCCACATGTTTGTTTGGGTTATTTTCTCAATACGCTAAAAATTAATGACTCAGATTATTGCTTCCTGGTTTTTGCAAATGGAAGAAAAACAAAATGCAGACCGTGATCGATTTTAACATGGTCTCCCATGCGCGCTATCGACTTCTACGGATTAAACATACGAGGATAGACAGAAACACGAAGTCACACAGAGCGCATAAACCGTAGGGACTCAAAACGTAAAACGACTTCAAAACAGAAAACTTGACATGAATAAGAAAATTATTTATATATAAAATTGACCGTTGGCTCCCGGCAACGGCGCCAAAACTTGATCGGGGTCAATCAGGTTATAATATACTTGACCACCATAAACCAATACTAGCAAGAGGACTAGGCCCATCGTGAGTACAAATATAGTGAATCAAGGTCGATCCCACAAGGAACCAATTGTGGATCATCTTATATACAAACAATTAATTAAACATGTCAAGGACATAGAGGCGGTCTACGACCAACATAAGACAAGAAAGGTAAAGACACGACTCGACACAACGTAATTAACCTCCCCAATTATAGTCTTTATCGTTTGGACCTAGATAATTTATATAATAAACTGAACTTATTAACTATCAATCCGCTTTTATCTATCTTAGATTGGCTACGGGAGTCATCCTCTTTAACTTGATTTAGCACCGGTAAGTCACTAAATCACTGTGGTATTGTTACGTGACTTCGCCTTTTGGTGCCTCCATCTCATATAACTCACACGCTTACGACTCTAAGGATGCCAATATTAACCGTACACCTCGCCCCGGCAACATTCCTATGGTTAAGCGTATTTCCCAAACGATTACTCAAACTCTCGCCCAACTAGCAATTACCAAGTTATAGTCTCATGCTAATCTACGACGTATGTATAATCAAAAAGCTAGCAATCCCCAAATATAAACCTACCTAGATAACGCTGAACGTCCGTGAAGAGCAATTCATAAGCCTACCTAAGAGTTTTATATCGGTATTTCCTTTTTACACATTTTAATTAAACTAAGCGAGTAACGTAGCCATAGCCATACCTACTGAGATAACAGATTCAATTAAGCTAACCTAATCATAAAGACGTGATTGATTAACGGATGAAACAGGGTTGACAGCTCTCAGTCGACCGAATAGGTGCTCTCGGTCGACCGAGTGACACCTCTCGGTCGCCCGAGTGCTTAACTCCCCAGATTTACATCCCTGAACATATCTCTCAGCGTTTCATCATCATACGCAATTAACAAACAAGAATCGTAAAGCATTCATATAAACTAACTTAGATACACATTAATTAAACAATGCAGATTCATGGATAGATACTAAGTGTATGACGTAGGTTATGGGATCCTCGTAGACAAGGTATCGCCATCTTCCTAATGTCATAGCCTAGATCTACATCATCTAGCTATGATTAACTAATTCAAACGATAAAGCATAATTGGGAGGGATTAATTACTTAAAATAAAAGAAACAGAAAATAAGAGCTTACATATTTGCGAAAATCTTAAATTGGTCGAAACCCTCAAATTATTCTACATTGTATCAAAGTTATATTCGAATTGTAAGATTAAAGAAAGAATGAAGGATTAAGGGATGATTTACAATTTCTCGTAGTCTTTGCTTATATAGGGGTTTCTCGCCGACTTATGAAGGATCTAGAAGGTAAATACGAAAAATCCGGTGCGACCGAATCGACATACTCGGTCGATCGAATGGATAGGCTCGTTCGACCGAGCCCTTTTTACACGTGTTAAACGCGTCTCTTTGTCTGACTTGTTCCCCACTGCACGCTTTCGTGTTGATCTGATTAATCTTTCATTTAATGCTCCGATTTTCTTCCTCTATTATCTTGAGATCATTGATTGAATGACATTTATCCTCCCGATTTGTCGTGATCTACAAAATCAGCATTTATCGCACAATAAATCGGCTTTTAATAATGAAAACGGCTAAATACCAAATATCATATTAATAATCACTTAACATTAAATAATAAATATAAACATGTGATTTAATATGAAATATATATTATTAATCTCGATTTAAGGTCAACGTTGATGACTTTTACGGGTATAATTTGACCGTCATCACCTATGAGGTACATCTTGCGGCAGTTTGACTTGACGATGACCTTTCTCTTTAAGAAATTTATTGTTGGGTATACAAAGACTCGCCTACCAGTGTGCATTCGACCCATGGAGCCGCTGGGGTGTGGTATAAGGAAATAAAGTAGCACCTTTACAAACACCAATTGGTTTTAGTACAACGGTAAGCGCTTGATCCTAAAAAACTGTAGCGTAACAGTCATGGGTTCAATCCCGGTAACAACATTCTCGTGTTAAACCACGGTTGAGTGGGTAGCAGTGCCGGGGAGATTGTTGGGTATACAAGACTCGCCCGCTCAGGGCATTCGACCCATGGCACTGTGAAGGTGTGGTATAAGGAAATAAAGTAGCACATTTACTAACACCAATTGGTTTTAGTACAACGGTAAGCGCTTGATCCTAAAAACTAGAAATAAAATTTATGTTTTGATGATGATTCATCACTTATTTAGTCATTATTCTAAACCCCATTGATGAAGTGTCATAACTAGCTGTTATAGTGTAAAGCAAAAAGATGTCTAGATATCAATGTATAGGATTTAATAGAGTCTGATATTTGTATAAGTTAAATCAGACAAGCACTGTAATATTGCTAGGCTGTGAACTGAGATAACCAGAAAACTGAGATATAGAGAAAATGGTATTCAGTCAAACTGAATCAGGATACACCAATATGAAACTGAAGAATATAAGTTCGATGAGGGTCACAGACTCGGTTGGCTTATCTAGAAGATTGAAGAACTGAGGGTCACAGACTCAGTTACAGAAGATTGAAGAACTGAGGGCTCAAACTCAGTTATGAAGATTACAAGTCGAGACTATAAAGTTGGACTTCAGGCAAGTTTGTGGTGACCTGAACTGACTTTATGGATCTTGTATAAAGACCTAAGAATCATAAAGACAATGAATTCTTAGAAGATAATTCTTTATGGTGTACTCTAATTAAGTCAATTATAATCGATGTAAAATGGAGTAATCGATTGTTGAAGAAGAGTAAACATTCGCTAAAGTTTTATAAACCGAAAACTGATAAAATCGGGCCAGAACTAAGGTTTAACTAAATGTAAGAAAATCCAACCGCTACAATTCAAGGATTATGATTGAAGATAATCTATCCGCTTTGACATGAACGCATAAGCAAAAAAACAGAACCACTAACGGCTACAATGATTTGAACTCAAGGAATTTGACTGTTAGATAAACCCCTATAAATAGACCACCTCTTTCAGAAAGAAAAAAAAGGGGGAGAGGTGAAGGAATTCTAAGAATTAATCTAGTCAAGAAGGATCAAAACGGAAAAGCCAATCTGAATGAATTCCTACTAAATACTTATTTGCAAGATCAAGAAATTTCTTCAAGTATTGTTTAGCATTCAAAGAAAGATCCAGATCATTCATTTGAAGAAATACAGAGTTGTGCATAACTTATATATTCAGAAGTAAAGCTCAAATCACAATTGAATCATAGTTATTGATTCAAGTCTCAACTTTGATTCTATCAAAGGTTTAGACTGTGAAACACCAAGAAGAAGGAAGTGAAGGCGCTTGAGTGCAAATGGGAAGACTGTGGTTTGTGATGAGTCCGGTGAAGAGGCGCTTCAACCCTCCAAGGACCAGTGTTTCAAACAATTGAAGAGAAGCAATTCTACCTGCTCTACAAGTGTTTAGATAGTGAAGCTGTGGATTATTCAAAGACTATCGCTTTAGAACTTTTGTAACCGCCCATCTCAAAAAGTTCTAGTGGAATTTTCCTCCATCATCACAGGAAGAGAGACTGACAGGATTACACCACCTGGAACCTCTATAGTTCTTGTTCATTTACTTTACGCATTTACTCACTTCATTACGCTTATAATTATCTAGTTCTTATTTATAACAAGGTTGAGAAACTAATTCAACAAGCTATCTCATTAACACATATTGTTATAAAGGCTAAATCAATCCGGCAACCGCTAACTAAACTAAGGATAATTCAGTATTGACTTATACTCGCTTGAGTTAGCTTAACTCCACACAAGTTTTAATCGAACTGTAATTTGTTTTAAAACCAGCTTTTGGTGACACATTTATTCACCACCCCCGCCCCACCCTCTAAACTTGTGTTAGCCTTTCTAAGGGACCAACATTTATACCACTTATTAACCGCAATATTTCTACCTAAAATATGTGAAATCGCAGCTTTTATTGCATTAATATTATGGTCAAAAACTTTAGACAATCCTTTACACATAAATGAAAATATGGCATAAAAATCTAAAATGAAAAATTGACCATTACAAAGAGGTTCACAATATCGATAAGTCGGAATAGAAGCAGTATGTTGTTTGAAGCATTATCAAACGCAATAGAAAAACTTTACCTTTTAAATCGTATTCTCAAAAATATCAACTAATAAAGATGCAATGTTAGAAGCATTATGAGTCTCGTTAAATAAACGAAAAGCAAGTAACCTTTTTTGGACAATCCAAATGTTGTCAATCCAAAGGACCCGATACGCCCAAATAAAAATTGTTCGCCCTTCTATCCTCCCAAATATCGGCACATACACATATTCGTAATTTATTTTTCTTCAAACTTTCTATAATAATATTTTGTCGTTTAATAAATTTAATTTTGAAATCCCAAGTAACCATTGCACGAGGGATACGAGTAAAAGCCGGCTGCAAAGCCCCTTGTACGTAACTTTCGAAAATAGGATTCTCATGAAAGCTAAAAGGAAGACCCATCCCCGCAATAAGGTCCGTGTTTAGATTCTACCGCATGACGAGTGTAAATAAAGAGTGGATTAGTGTTACCTCACTGGAGCTCGGCATGTTTAGTCTGGTTTTGAGACACACTGCCTTCCAATTTTTCCGGATGTTTATTTAAAATGTGACTCAAGATCGATCCAGAACCACCGGCATGTTTAAATTGGTATTTTTGGCCACATAAATTGCACACCCCAAGAAATACTTTCCGGGTTAGCTAATGCTATTTCATCATCCGAGAAACCTTTGTGAAAAATTCAGTAAAATCTCTTGATTTTAACTTTTTTTCTTGTGCTTTGGATCGGGTACTTTCACCACCATCTAAATCGATCGACTCGGAAGTAGAGTAGGATCAAGACTAGCATCCTGGCCGACTCCCCCACGCCCTTGTCTAGGACGGGAAGCATTCGGAAATACATCATGATCATCATCAACGCCGACTTCATCATTATCTTCACCTTCGTTAAGGTTGATGTTAAAATTTCCAGGTTGAGACATTATATCGTCGTAATGACAATCAAAATCATCTTGATTGTAACTCAAGGTGTGTCGAATCGAGGAATCGAAATGTGATTACCAAAGGATGTGGTCAGATAATAATGGGGCCTATAGCCACCAAAGAAGATCATCCGATTCCGCCACAACCGTGTCATCACGAAAGTAACATTTCGATTGCCTTGTGTTGATGCACTTCTTCTTGACATTGTAAAAAATCAAAATTATATATAACGGTTATTAAAAAATTAAGCAAAGTAAATTTGATTTAAATCTAAATTACATATAATGGTTATAAAAAAATTTTAATTTAACTAACCAATTTTACTTATAAGTAAAACCGAATTGAAATAACGATTAACTCAGAACAACTTCAAATTTCAGTCTAGTAAATTAA
The DNA here is from genome assembly GCA_026214975.1 of Gentiana macrophylla. Taxonomy (NCBI): domain Eukaryota; kingdom Viridiplantae; phylum Streptophyta; class Magnoliopsida; order Gentianales; family Gentianaceae; genus Gentiana; species Gentiana macrophylla. The sequence continues at coordinate 51,477,467 of CM047813.1, forward strand.
ATTTGATTATAAAATTGAATTTTTTTTTACACTTGAAAAAAAATTAATTGAATAAGATACAAAACCAAATTTACTTATAACTAAAACCGTATTGAAGTAACGATTAAATCAGAACAACTTCCAAAATCGGTATCGTAAAGTAAATTTGATTGTTGTTTTTAACAACTAAACAAACTTAATAATCAAAGAAATGAGTAGAAGATGTGAGAATTGAGTAGAAGATTTAAGAATTGAGATGTAGAGATTGGGTGTAGGAATTTTTGAAATGAAATGGGGTAGTATTTATAGGAAATTATTTAAGGTGTTTGGGAGAAAAATAAAAAAATAGCCGCTCCTGCAATATAGCCGTTGGTCCGATCCGGTTCCGTTCCGATCCGTTCGTTCCGCCGGTCCGTTCCAACCGCGTTACGGTTCCAAAATCACAAACCGCACACCAACCAAATAATCAAGCCGGTTCTCAAAACCGGCGGTTCTACAAACCGGCGAAGTTGACCAAACCGGCTGGTTCACAAACCGCCGTTCCGGTTTCATTTGGCCAGGTCTATGTAGCCATATAACTTAGTGTGTCACACACGAGGATTAAGGTATACACTTGAATCAAGTTAGTCCAGCGGGTGAACTTAATCAAAGTATGAGGTCTATTGATTAAACCACCTTTAATGCGCCCAGATAACTTTATGGTGTGACTGCCTTATCTAGACCGTCAATATTGCTTATCTAAGGGGGCATTTATATATGATGTAGTCATATAGGACTCGACCGATTTAATCTACATTTCTCATATAATTCGTGATTGAGAAATCTTATTAATTCACAAGATGATCATATATGGATTAACCTTAATCTCAAGTGATTGCACTCATGTTTGTTTCAAGATAGGGTTTGATGTGTTCATAAGGATTGCTAAGAAGCGTGGTCCGAATCACTTTTACGTTGGCTCTATTCTAGAATAAGTGAGGAGTGTGTGTCTCACAGATATGGAATTCATTCCTTCCCGCGGAAGTAGAAAGACAATCCCTTATTTGTTAATCCTAGAAACCGATCGATCCGTGGAGTTCGTATTGGTTATGAACTAATTGATCACTAGTGGGTTAATGGTAAATATGGATAAATGTAATGAAGAAGGTTTACGGAAACATTCCCACTTCATTACGGATAATCTATGAGGGTTAGTCTATATGTAATGATTATATCAATGGACACTTATTGACTCGACACTTTGAAAATAAGTCATATCTATGATCGATAGTAGTTCGGCCGATTTATGGTGGCGTAATTCCGAATTAATAAGTTGATTAGATATGATCAGTTGATCAATATTTTATTCAATTTATTGTTGCTACAGTTATAGTCCTTGGTCCCTGGGTTGGCTCCTAACACGCAGAGTGAATTCTCGTATTTTGGAACCTTGAAAATAAATTAAATTGTTGGTCTATTTAATGAATACGATATTATTTATTCAAGAAATAATACTCCCTCCGCTTTTTTATATACGTCGCAGACAGTTAATCACACAGATTAAGAAAGAATTAATATGCCAGATTGGAAATGTATTTTTATTGGAGATGTAAATATTTTGTTGGTAAATGTGTTTTGTATTGAATTGTGTTTTTTTTTATTGGAGATGTAAATATTTTATTGGTAAATGAGAGAAAATAATAAATGATGCATTGGAAATATAAATTGACAGATAAATAAAAACGACAAATTTTAAATGCGATGTATAAAGAAAACGGAGGGAGTATGTAATATAGAAAATCATTTTCTATTATCCCAAATGGCATAAAAATGGAGCCATATTTTTTGATTTCGAAAAGAAATTTTCTTAATTAATTATAATGTGGAAATATAGTTATTTATGTGTTATATTATTATAAATAAGCAATTGGTTTTTTTTATTGATAAATATGAAATTTGTTTTTCTATTGAATAAATGTTTTTATTATCCGTAAAGGAAAAGATTAATTATAATGTAGAAAATATAATAATTTATGTGTTATATAATTATAAATAAGAAATTAGTTCTCTTATTGATAAATAGGAAATTTGTATTCCTATTGATAAAGGTTTTTATTTTCCTTAAAAGAAAAGATAAATATGTGTGTATAAGATAAACTCTCAAACTATTTGGTTATTAACATATATAAATAGAGTTACTCCCAACACCAAATAGATTGATTCCAACGCTATTTTTGAGAAAAAACCAACGCCATTGATAGAAAAAAAAAGAGAAATTTTTGCTTTCTTGTTTTAAATTGGGAAAAAGAAAAAAACTAGAGTTTTTCTTGAACGCATATTCGAGGAATGTTCGAATACAAGATCGACGCCCACCGCCGCTTGGAGATACAATCCGGAAGATCACGGCATCTCGATTCGGTTCGTAATCTCGTAACTTTCTTTTAAGGTATTAATTAATCGCTCATTAGTTAATTAGATCGCAAAATTTATGCTTCCGCTTATAGATCTTGATATAAACAAGATTTATATGAATCAGCGTGGGTTCTCGACTAACTTATTCTTTCGAATTGGGTTTTCGGTCGGATTCATATTCCGGTAACTCCAAATACGTATCGGAGCCATGGTCAAAATCGATTTGGTCGATTAATTAATTATGAAAGGATTAATTAATTGTGTGGAATTGCATTAGATTTGTATGTTGCATCTTTTATATTTATTATAAATATATATGAATGATTGAATTTTTATGTATGATTTGAGATGAATTAATTGGTACTTGTTTGCTACTGTTAGATTCGCTTGTTAACCCGGTTTTTCGGGTATAGAAAATTTATGTAATTTGTTGTAATTTTAATTTCCTAGTCATACAAAATTATTTTATTTTCGGATCTCGCTTGTATATATTGTTTATGTTCGATATCTATGGAGAAACCCATCGCGCCGCAGCAAATGGTTTAGAAGTGGAAGTAAGACCTTGACATTAAGTGGATCTAGCCACCATAGATGTAATTTATTTTTTATCAAGTTTTATTTCCGTAAAAGATTAGAGTTTTTGGAATAAAATTATGGAGTTCATGAGATTCAAAATCACTACCTACAGCTTGAAGGATGCATCTCAACCAGCTTCACTCAGACGGGTTTTATTCATCTATCTCGACGCTAAAAATTATATGTTTTCCACATGACGCGAAAATTCATAAAAGAAAAAGAAAAATAAAAAAAGAAAAAAGCCGAAAACATGGCGCAAGTGTGGGACTTGATCCGATGACCTAAGGTTTCAGAGAAGGAGCAAAACCAATTGGGCTATGCAACTGTTTGTTTATGGTTTTGTTGGGCTGTTTATGTAGGCTTAGAAACTGCTT